>CM062812.1:210901201-211412637 GCA_031772625.1 Pinus tabuliformis | reverse complement strand
TGCTCCATGGTGGAGTGAGAATCAAGAATTAAGAGGTGGTCGACTTATCCGGTCAACTCTTTTGGATGCGCCAATTAATTATTATCATTTTTATTATATTTATTTCTCATTGCATTTCTTATAAAGTAATATGTAATTTAGTCATTAGATATAATTAAAATTTTTAGAAATTCACAAATACATTTTATTAAACAATAATTATGATTGATCCGAAAGAGTTATTTTTCTAAACATTATGAATAACAAAAGATTAAGTTCATAAATAATTATGGAATTTTATTAATGTTGCCAAAGCTCACAATAAATTTACATCTAAAAAAGTTGTATTTTTGGCTATGTTCTCTAGTAATTTGGACAAAAACTAGAGTCTCTAGTGAAAAAAGAAATTGAGATCTATGTATTCCAAAAGCTTCTAATAATATAAATTCTATAATATACACCAAAAAAATTACATACTATAGATAACACAGGAGAAAAACTGAAATAGGGTGAAATATTAGAGGAAGAAAAAGATAAATATTAGAGGAAGAAAAAGATGTCCAAACACAGTTGTTTTGAGAGGAAATAGACACCCCGAACTACCATAGGTGATAACAAATCTGAACAAACCCCATCATCATAAAACACATGGTCCTTCTCATGGAGCTAACATGAATTTGCTAATATAGGAATTTTTCCTTCAAAGCAAATGAGATCTACCAACCAACTCCATTTATTATAGCATTCACGTGTGCTAGTATTACAACCCATGGAAACCATTTAAGTAGGTATTATGCTAATTCTCCACTTGTTTCATCCATCATATGATATCTCATGAAATTAACTTTATCATGGGATGGGATGCATGTATATGTGAGAGTTAATATGTATGGAGCCCTATGAACATGAGACTGCTATATTGGCTAGAGAATTATTGTTAGACTTGAGGTACATGTGCACATGAAGGAAGTCCACAACCAAGAGGAGGAAATCCCCAATCAAAAATTCCTAATAATTAAGATTAGCTTGGGATCTAGAGGGGTATAGCATGTTATTAAGTGTCAAATCAGGTTATTTTAATCACCAATCACTCGTAGAATGTCATGTTTTATGGTGGTTTCTGGGTTCAATCCTTGAACCAGTGAATATGATTTCACTTGGTTTCTAGTGACTAGACCCAAAATCCAAGCAAAATAAAGTATCCATTTTCCTCTAAGGCATAGAACTACCCACGCCCTACCCCCCATTGCTGACATTTTCAACAACACGGTTCCACTTAGAGGCTCCATTATAATGGAGGACAAAATCTTCTTGCTTCTTTAACCATATTTGAGAGTATTTATCAAAAATTGTGAACTCCAAGGAGGATTATGACCAGAGGAAAAGGGTTAAGAAATCATTGAATCAAGCTTTTTTTTGAAGATCTAACAATTACTTGTTAGAAAGTAAAAGTTGTGATGTTGTAAGATGCTTTTCTAATAATTATCTCGCTCTCAATGCTACTTCTATTAAATGACTTCAAAGATCCTAAAAATCACTTTATTTCATTCCAACTAGACTTTCTAGTGAACGTATTTTTGAAGGGTAACCCATACCCACTTGAAAATCGACTTTTAAAAGAAAGAACTCACGTAGATCTTTCGCCAAGAATCAAAGAATTGGTTCACAAAGTTAGGTCATTGAACTTTATAAGAAAGACCATGGATGGAATTTTTCCATACAAATTTTGAAAAATCACATTTCAAAAAAAGGTATGTTGATGTTTCAGAGCAGAGGCGACACAATTCAAAAACTGAAGGCCCTTGGAAGCTCCTTTTGGTCATATTTTCTACGGTAAGAATACTTTTCTGGGCTAAGGTCTAGTAAAAAAATGTTGACCTTTATAAAACCATCCAATTTTTGTATATTTGAAAATATGATTAATTATGGAGAGATTCCATTGGGATAGCATTGGAATTTGTATTCTTGGTTAACTCAATAAACAATGTTCCACCACCTTGTGTAGTGTTGATTTAAAATGTCGTTAGGATCAAATCCTTTCAAAATTGAATGGAGAATTACAATATTGGGTTTGACGTGGTTATGTGTCTTTCCTAGGTTCCAATGGAGCCATTCTCTAATTCTTGACCAGTTTGAAATGTCAAGAGAGTATTTCTACCATCATATGATAATCATTGTCTTAGTGGAAGGAATATTGGATCGTTGGTTTAGGGGGAAAGGGTTGTGATTATACTATCATCCCAAAGGTTGATTTTATTACCACATTTAGCAGTCCAAGTGACACCAAACACATACTAGGAGGAGTAGTACCTACAAGAGTTTATAGATTTGAGTGTCTCCCTTCATTAATGGGACTAGATCCAAGCAGTGAAGGCACTCTTCTTTAAAATAGTTTTTTGTGAATGAACTTTTCCACTCATCATAATTTCTTGAAAGAAGCCTTCAAAGTAACTTAGAACTAAAGGCCATATTGTAATATCCCTAACCCGGCATATTCCTCAAACCCGAGCAAAATCTCAACCCGGAAAACGCACAAGTGGTATAGTAGCCGAGAAAATCATAGAGATATAATGATAGAGATATAATAGTAGTGCAGCAACAATAATGAACATATGAAATATAAAAAGATACATACGAAATGCAGCGAGAAATGCTAAGCCATTTTATTATACTGAGTAAAGGAATGAGTGTAGAGGTGATTAGAAGGACGACACCTCGACTTGCACAAGGCAAGTGAAGAAATACACTCAGAATAACAAAGGAATGGCCTCACATTCATCTGTGTCCCAGCTGCTGGAAAACTGTTGTACTACTGCTGCTGCTAGAAATAGAATGAGGATTTGGGGCTGCTCCCCTCCTAAGAAAAGGCTAAAACTCTGGAATCAGAGTCTAATCAAGAAACCCATCAAAACCCAGAAAGATTTTCTGAAATGGCGCGACCCCCGAAAGTCACCCCCTTGGGGTTCTGCGTAGTTCCTCAAAGACGCTGATGAAACTGTTGCTGAAATGCTGATGAAAATACTATTGGAATGCCAATGGAAATACCTTGCTCGAGCAGGCGCTCGAAGTCCCCCGGGGCTAAGGGTGAGATCTTCGAACGGAGACACTCAATGCACTAAATAGTGTTGCAGACTAGCTAAACAGCCAGCATGCTCTAAGTCGAAATGACTATCACAAATGCTCATAACCGAAATGATCCAAAATGAGGGGGCTCCTCTCTCCTTTATAGCCTTTGCCTCTCTCAATCCCAAGGCTCACCTCCTCCTGCGTGATTCCTCTCTTGCCACGTGGTTCTTCCCTTCTGCGCAGTCCCTCTATGTGTCTGCGTGGGCTCCATTTCTGCGTCCCCCTTTGGCCCCCTTGGCTCCCCTCTAAGTCATAATGTTGTGCTACTAGGAAGTGAATTTTTATTCTAAAAGTGAGTTATGTCCCCCCTCCTCACTTTTTTATTTACAAATAAGTATAGAAGGAAAAAATTGAACAAAATTGAATATTCCAATTAGCCATGGCTAATTAGGAATATTACAGTCTCCCCCTGCAAAATGTTGCTTGTCCTCAAGCAACTGAAGTGATGGATGCTGCAAGATCTTCTCACTCTCCCAAGTGGCATCCTCATCCGGAAAATTCTTCCACCTCACCAAGAATTCCCGGACCGTCCTGCTCCGCAGCTGCCTCTCCTTGGTATCAATGATAGCCTCTGGCTGCAATACCAAATGCCCCTCATCATCCATGGGTGGTAGCTCATCTGTCACTGTCACCTGCTGCCCCAATGCCTTTTTCAGAAATGATACATGAAAAACTTTATGAATCTTGCTGCCTTGGGGTAGCTCCAACTCATACGCAACCTGTCCAATCTTGCGTATCACCCTGTATGGCCCATAAAAGCGGGGCTTGAGCTTCTCAGCCCCCTTCTGCTTCAGTGATGGCTGTCGGTATGGCTGTAATCGTAGGTAGACCATGTCCCCTACCTCGAATTGTCTCTCCGCTCGACCCCTGTCGGCATACAACTTCTGCTGGTTCTGCACTGTAGCCATGTTATCGTTGAGAGCTCTGAGGATATCCTGACTCTCTTGGATCCAAATCATGGCTCTAGGAGCCTTGATATCACCAAACATCACGTCAACAAAAGATAAAGGATGATACCCATATAAGGCATAGAATGGTGACATACCAATGGACATGTGATGTGAAGTATTGTAGCAGTACTCCCCCAGATGCAGCCACTTCAGCCATGCTCACTGCTGCCCACCAACATAGTTACACAAGTAGCCCTCCAACCACTTGTTAACTATCTTTGTCTACCCATCTGTCTGTGGGTGATAACTGGTATTCGGTGTCAACTCCGTCCCCACCAATCGGAAAAGCTCCTGCCAAAACCCGCGCATGAAACGACTATCCTTATCACTGACGATGGTCTTAGGAAGACCATGTAGCCTGAAAATCTGTCTGAAGAACAACTCAGCCACCTGTGCTGCTGTATAGTGTGCAGATATGGCAAAAAAATGTGCGTACTTTGTCAGTCGATCAACGACGACAAAGATACAATCCTTGCCCTATACCATGGGCAACCCTGTGATGAAGTCCATCGAAATACTCTCCCATTTCCCCTTCGGTATGGGAAGAGGCGGCAATAAACCCGTGGGATGGCTCATCTCTCCCTTGTTCCTCTGGCAAACATCGCACTCCTGGATGTGCCAGAGTACGTCCTCCTTGAGGCCCTTCCATGAGAACCTCTCTCTAATGGCCCTGTAGGTTTTGGTAAACCCCTGATGTCCTGCCAAAGGTGAATGATGTGATGCCTGGAGTATCTTCTTCTTGAGTTGAGACCCCTGAGTCAAGAAGATCCGATCCCTGTGGTAGATGATCTCATCGACCACCCTGTACCTGTCATCTACCACTTGCCCATCCAGGACCTCACATGCAAACTTGTCCTTGGAGTACTCTACTAAGAGTGGAGTCCTCCAGTCTGTATCCAAGCTCATAAGAGACAACGTGGCTAGTCTACGTGAAAGGGCATCTGCTACCATGTTGTTCTTACCTTTGACATACTCAATGTCAAAGTCATATGCTTGGATCTTACTGATCCACTTCTGCTGCTTCTCCTGTAGCTTCTTCTGCTCCAAAAAGAACTTGAGGCTGTTGTGATCAGTCCTCACCCTGAACCTGTTACCCACCAAATATTGCCGGTACTTAGCCAATGCATGCATGATGGCCAACATCTCCTTGTCGTATATAGAATAAAACCTCTCGTGCGGAAGGAGCTTCCGGCTCTCAAAGGCTATAGGGTGACCTCCCTGCATCAATACTGTACTGATCCCCTCTCCCGACACATCACACTCCAAAACAAATGGCTACGTGAAATCTGGAAATGCAAGCACTCGGTAGCTGCTCATAACCTCCTTGAGCCTATCAAAGGCTCGTTGCATTGTATCCGACAAACTGAAAGCCCCCTTCCTCGTCAAATCTATCAGGGGTGCAGCAAGCTGTGAGAAACCTTTGATGAACTTCTGGTAGTAAGTACAAATGCCAATGAATCCTTGAAGTTCCATCACGTTTCTTGGCTCTGGCCATTCTTTGATGGCCCTGATCTTCTCCTCGTGGACCCTCACTCCGTCCACCCCTATGATGTGTCCCAGATACAACATCTCTGTGAACCCAAACTCACACTTGGAGAGTTTGGCATAGAACTACTGCTCCTATAAGATACACAATACTGTCTCAATGTGCTGGAGATGTTACTCCCAAGTCCTACTGTAAATGAGAATATCATTGAAGAATACCGACACAAACTTCCTCAAGTGACTACGGAAGATGTGATTCATGCAGGACTGAAATGTAGCAGGGGCGTTGGTTAGCCCAAAAGGCATCACCAAGAACTCAAAGTGCCCATAGTGACACCTGAAGGCAGTCTTGGGAATGTCCTGCTCCCTCACGCGAATTTGATGGTACCCAGATCTCAAATCAATCTTTGAGAAGTAACGTTCCCCTCTCAACGCGTCCATCAACTCATCGATCCTGGGTATGGGGTACCTGTTCTTCAGGGTCTTCTTGTCCAGAGCCCTGTAGTCAATCCACATCCTCAATGTACCATCCTTCTTCTTCACTAACACCACAGAAGAAGCAAAAGGACTCGTGCTCAGTCGGATATGCCCAAAAGCCAGCAACTCCTCGATAGCCCGCTCAATCTCATCTCAATAGGCCTTGGGGTGCCTATAGGGGGTGGTAATCATAACCTGTAGGCCCTGCTCAAGCTCGATGGTGTGCTCAAACCCCTAATTCAGTGGCTGTCCTGGTGGAATCTCCCCAAACACTATGTCATACCGATCAAGGATAGACTGTACCTCTAGGTGTACCGTCTGCCCTGTAGTCCTTGCCTCTGATGTATGCAGCGCCACTGCCCACTCTATGTCTCCCTTTCGGAAGACTGCCTCCATCTGATGAGCTGAAGCAGTCTGAGGCAGATATGTGTGTTGTCCCCGTATCTTCTCATGCCTCCCTGTCTTCTCATCATCCCACTCCATCTCCAGGGTCTTCCAATCTGTCGTGACCTTCCCTAAAGCGATAAGACACTAAACACCCAGTATCATGTTGGTGTCCGGAATATCAACCACGAAAAAGTGGTCAGTCAATGTGTAGGTGCCCATCGTCACTTGAAGCTCTGGAACATAAAGAGCACACGTCATGGTCTGATCTCCTGGGACCAAGACTGAAAACCAATCAAAGCTCTCTATTTGCATACCTCTCCGCTCAACCATCTGGGCATCGATGAAGTTGTGGGTTTCCCCACTGTCAACCAAAACTGATACTCTCTGGCCACGTACTGTCCCTCATACGCATAGCGTTAGATACTTGGGGACTCCTCGCAATGCTGCAAGGGCCCCTCGAGTGGGTGCAAAAGATGCACCACCCACTGCTGGTGGTGGCAAAGGACCCTATACAGCATGGCTATCTCTTGCCTCCACATCATCCTTGTCATCCTCCTCTCCACTGCTCTCGGAGAAGACCTCAATAAAATGTGCTTTACCAGGAGCACATCTATGTCTTGGTGCCCATGGCTCCTAACAAGTGAAGCACAACCGCTTCTTCTTCAGCTCCCTCCTGGCATCATCGTCAAACTGTACTCGTCCTGGATTCCCCTTTGGAGGTGGAATCCTCACATCCTTCCCCTTAGACTGGAAAGTCTGTCTCTGGGGGTAAGGTGTCCGGGTCCTAGGTAAGACATCCTGTAAGTCCCGGGTCCTGCTGATAGCGTCCTGGAGTGTGGCTGGTCTAGTGGATCGGACTAAACCTCGAAGTGGCTCTGCTAACCCCTAAACATACATATGGACCCTCCGTGCCATGGATAGGTCTGGCACCATCACAAATACCCTCAAGAAATCTGCAATGTAGGTCTCTAGGCTCCTTGTCTGTTTGAGCCTTGTCAGCTCAACAAAATGCTGCTCTGGATCCCTCCGATCAAATTGCTCCATCAGTCTCTTGGTAAACTCGGCATATGTCATCACTGTGGAGTGCCCTAGTGTAACCATCCCATGAAACCACCAATCCTCGGCCTTACCATCCAAATGCAATGTTGCCACCTTGATGGTCTCTGTCTCTAACATCTGGTTAAGCTGGAAATAAATGTCCAGCTTCTCCACCCAAGACTTTTCCGAACTGTTTGATAAACCATCAAACATAGGCAAGTGGAATCTACTTGCTGCACGGTGGGTGTCACCATCATGGTAATGATGGTACCCTCTATGATGGTTGCGGGGTCTACTATCTAGCTGGAGCTGAACAAAATCTCTGAATGAGAGGGCTTCCCTGAACTCCTGCCCATAGGCCTGGTACTCTGCAAAATAATCACCCATATGTCCGGGCTCTGCCTCCTGCTGGGCTACAGCCCCCGTGTCGGCTCCTAAGAAAGTGGGCATGGTAGAGCATGTAGGGGCATGTGAGGCCACCTGCTGCGCAGTATCACACTGCTCTGGCAAATGGTGGGATGCGCCGGTCCCTCACCAACCTTAAAAACCCATGGGCTCTCACGCTGTCTGACCTCTACTACAGTGAATCTCTGCCCCATCACCTCAATCAGCCTCAACAGATCCTGCATGGATTTGAGGATCATATCTAAAAATCTCTTCCTGTCATCATCTGCCATCGGATCCTCCTACTCCGCGTCCACCACAGGCTCCTCCTGTTATGCATCCACCACCGGAACACAGTCTCCCTCTCCGTAAGTGTTCTCCAACCTACGCCCAGTGTCTCTATATCTCTGACCTCTGTAACAAATATAGGGATTTTACGCCGGTGTCATAGATTACTAGCTCCACAGGCTGAGCCAGATCTATGCTCTGATACCACTGTAATATCCCTAACCCGGAATATTCCTCAAACCCAAGCAAAATCTCAACCAGGAAAACGCACAAGTGGTATAGTAGCCGAGAAAATTAGAGAGATATAATGACAGAGATATAATAGTAGTGCAACAACAATAATGAACATATGAAATATAAACAGATACATACGAAATGCAGCGAGAAATGCTAAGCCATTTTATTATACTAAGTAAAGGAATGAGTACAGAGGTGATCAGAAGGATGACACCTCAACTTGCACAAGGCAAGTGAAGAAATATACTCAGAATAACAAAGGAATGGCCTCACACTGATCTGCGTCCCAGCTGCTGGAAAACTGTCATGCTACTGTTGTTGCTGGAAATCGAATGAGGATTTGGTGCTACTTTCCTACTCAGAAAAGGCTGAAACTATGGAATCAGACTCTACTCAAGAAACCCAGAAAAACCCAGAAAGCTTTTCTGAAATGGCCGACCCTCGAAAATCACCCCCTTGGGGTTCTGCGTAGTTCCTCAAAGACGTTGATGAAACTGTTGCTAAAATGCTGATAAAACTACTACTGGAATGCCAATGGAAATACCTTTCCCGAGCAGGCACTCGAACTCCCCTGGGGCTAAGGGTGAGATCTCCAAATGGAGACACTTAATGCACTAAACAATGTTGCAGATTAGCTAAACAGCTAGCATGCTCTAAGTCGAAATGACTATCACAAATGATCATAACCGGAATGATCCAAAATGAGGGGGCTCCTCTCTCCTTTATAGCCTTTTCCTCTCTCAATCCCAAGGCTCATCTCCTCTTGCATGATTCCTCTCTTTCCATGTGTTTCTTCCCTCCTGTGCAGTCCCTCCATGTGTCTGCGTGGGCTCCATTTCTGCATCCCCCTTTGGCCCCCTTGGCTCCCCTCTAAGTCACAATGTTGTGCTACCAGGAAGTGACTTTTTATTCTAAAAGTGAGTTATGTCCTCCGTCCTCACTTTTTTATTTACAAATAACTATAGAAGGCAAAAATTGAACAAAATTGAATATTCCAATTAGCCATGGCTAATTAGGAATATTACACATATTCATGATGAAAGGATATTTGACACAATAGTCCTCCATGGCTTTTTGGGAAATGAAATACAACCCAATTTACAATATGATACCACTAGGTGTTATATTTTCCTCCTTGCCACAAAAGCATGTATATCTCTTGTGTTGTTACTTTTCGAAAGAAAATATGAGATAATAAGTTTGAGAATTGATAAAGGAGGAGAGTTGAGAGAACAAATTGAATAAATACTAGGTGACCAGTGAGATTTAGCCACTAAGCATCCAATTGACTAAATTTGGGTTTCAACTTCTATAAGACATTAAGCATGATGGGATGGAGGGAAGCTATAATAGAATAGGCCCACCCAATAAAATCATGTCATCGGTAAAATGAGAGTGTAACATACCTATCTATACACACCAAACCCATCTTAAAAAAATATAATTAATTTAGATATTGTACTCACACGATATCCCCCTTGCTTATATTTTAATATTTTGACATAGTCTTGATCTCTATCCAATATGCTTTTACAATACTTGGGTACAAGTTTAAACCTTAAGTTTTAAAAAAAAAATTTCCTCACTCTATTTCACATTTATAATTTCCCATATAATTTCTAATTAGGCTTTTCATTCAATGATTTTAGTTTTGATATGCTAAACGATTGTTGCCCTTAGAATCACTATAAAGCCTTCTAATCCACCACGATTCATAATTTCATTATAACTATAAGTATATCTAATTAGGCTTATATAGTCCTTACATTCCTCATTAGAATTAATAAGAAGAGTCGTTCCAAGATATATTCATTTTCAAAATTCTTCCCACATATATACACATATACACATATACATATACATACACACACACACACACACACACACACACACACATATTATTGATTTGTGTTTTAAGGTTGTTTATATAATAAGCCTTACACCATGTTTGAGGGGGAGATAAAGAGACTAATTATGTGGTTTTCCTTGTAAACATGGAATAATTTTGTTAAGCCACAAGGATGGCTCCCCTACCTTCACAAGACCCAACATTGAAATATGTGAAACTTCAATCAACGACTAAGATCATTTTTGGGTTTAATCCATGGTATTCAATATTTAAGGGTTTTTTTTGTCGTAAAGACCTTCTCATTCATCAAATTGTTTGGTCATTTGTTTTTCATTTAATTTCAGACAAAGCCTTCTAAGCTCCATGACTAGGCTCCAATATTTCACCATTAATGTTTATAGACGGTTGATATTATTTGCTTTTTCTAGTCTATATTCATTTCAATATGGCGAAAAAAAATCGACTTTGATTGTTCAAACTGGTGAGAGATAGAGTCATTTGATGGTTTGTAATTATACCTTTTTATGTATTTATTCTTGTTTTCTCATATATTTCCCAAAATTTTAACCTAACTGCTCATTTATCCTTAGGTTTTCAGGTTAAATATTTCTCCATTTTGATTCTAAAAATCTTACGGGTCCGAGTCTTTGGCAAAATTACTTTGATGGCTAGCATAATGCATTTATGATTGCTCCATGTTTCCAGTTAATTTTCACCCTTCACTTTTCTCAATTACTATACCTTTTCACTTGTTAATATTCAACAATTTTAACCCTCTTTTCCTTTATACCAAATTTGATACAAAGCTACAAAACAATTATGACCTTCTTTTGATAAGTTTTTGTTCCTCGGGAATGGTTTTTGTTGTCGGTAGGGTGCCATGTCTTAAGAAGGTTTTTGCTTTTGTCAAGTAAATTTTATTAATTACTTTTAGGGAAAATCCCTCAACATTTTTCTTGCAGTTGTTTTCTTATACTTTAGTTTATTTTCTTTGAATTTGGGATTCTAAGGTTTAAACCCTAACGTTCCTCGGTTTTATATAATCGTTGGTCAATCTTGGAATTATTCATTTTCCACACCTATGTTTATAAATACTCTATAAAATCCACTTTCCCTTATGTGGGAATTTTCTTAGCGTATACTTCAGAGTTTTCATCCTATTCAAGGTTGTTATTTGGTCAACCCATTACCATATTTTTAATGGGTTTAACATTTGTTACAAGTATAAATTACAGGTTTTTAGAATGAGGTTTTTTCTTAGGTATAACCCCTTTTATATTTAAAAAAAAGAAAGTATTCTCTTGATTTTCTGTTTAACAATAATTTCATTGGACAAACGTTTGGCTTACATACAATTTGTTTGATAATTCACATGTATACTAAACCTAGTCAAATCATTTACAATTTTTTTCGTTTACTCTAGAGATTTTTCAATTTAATTAATGAGTTTGGCATCCTCCCTACAAGTAAGATGCTCTTTGAACCTCTTGTTCATTCTTATGCATGTTGTTGACTCTCCCTTGTCGAAGATAGACACCCCAGATCTATGCTTTAACTTCCACTATAGAAAATTGTTCATATTATTTTTTTTCCCTTGGAAAAAACGTAATTTCCATTCAGTGAGAAAATTACATGTTGTATATGCATGATGCATATGCTGTAAGAGGGGCATTTCCTGGAAAAAAAAAAAGTTCTCCAGTACAGATTTAAAATTGATGCCTTATGTCCACGCAGGGAGGCACCATTCTCAGTTGTATTCAGCATAAAATTTTATCAAAAAAACTCTAGTCATGTAGAGTGTCCGCACTGTTCTTGATTGGAAAAAACACATGAATATTTATAGATGAAAGATAATAAGAAAAATAAAAAATGTAGCTAGGCTCCCGGTGAACCTGCTACACAGCTATGTCCATAAATGGCCGATAGTAGTACTGATAATGGGCTCCTTCCCTGTGTTCCTGAATCATCCAAGTACCGAGAGGCCTGCCCACAACTTCTTTGGATAATTTGTCAGTAGCTGCATTCCATTCCCTGAAAATAATGCAGCCTCTCGACACTATTCATATTATTACGCTAAGGGGCATTTATTTTTTGTTTAAGGATATATTGTCCTAAGTGTATTATTAAAGAGGATTAAGTTTGAAATCCTTCAGTCCAAAATTTTTGTTCTATGTAATTTACGCTATGGGTTTTTTCGGCCTTACTTATAAACTACAATTTGTAAACTCATACTTTTTTGTTTAGATAATTCAGAAGAAATTATTATATAACTCGAGCTTCAGGTTCTTCTTGGTTATTTTTTATGTTACGAGCATTTATTATAGTAATATTTCCATGTTTGTATTCTTTAATAGAATTTGTAGAATAATGATTATAAAATTTCTAAATCATTGTTGGGATTTTCTTCCATTTTTATTCCAAATTAAGTAGTGGACTACTACTAATCCACTTTCGTTCATTTATGTTCACTTAAATTTTTTTATTTGAGGTTCCTTATAGAGAATTATGTCATTCTCTCAAGAATTATTTAAATAAAACATTTTTTGTCCATTTCTCTTATAACTAAAAATATGTTTAACTTAGAACTATGGCTCAAATTCTATTCCTTTTTTTTTTTAATTTGTCATGTCAATTATGACCTTACCATTCAGTTCCATTGATTCAAAGTTTGCAGTACTTACTTTTACTATATTTATACACAAGAACAAACACTTCTATTATACGCCATATGTTTTTTTTAAATTGTTACTAAAAATATACCATTCACCATTTACTCAAATACTAGATTCTTGTTTATTTAAAGTATCTACTTAATATAGAGCTTTCCAAAGGCATTACATAGTCAACCATTTACCTATTCTACTTCCTATGTTTGCACTGTCATGTTCACCATTCTATACATGTATACACACAAAATACTTATATCATTTTGAATGCTAGCTTAATATAATTTCTATTCTAGTTTTCTTTCTCTTTCATTCTCATGCACATTTCAAAGGACTTTGTAAAAATGTATGACTATAGTGCTACATAGAATTTCAACCATAAAAATCATAGTATGTAACAACTATTCTAAGAATATGAGTTAGTGTATTGACTTGTAAATATTTTCTGGAAATTAATGTTGGAGTTGTATTGCTCCACCCAAACTTGGCTCTTTCTCTTGAAAGGGTCCCCCGAAGCTCCAGTGGATTGCAAGCCAACTTATCCTTATGTTCTTTCTTTCTATCATTATACCTCTTACCTAATTTCGAAAATTATTGAGTCTTATTCTATTGTCATTGTTGCAAGACACTCCAAGTTTTTTCCTACATTCAAATTTTGGAGGCTCCCATCGATCATGTGAACTATCTTTTTTGAGTCATTAAATTTGTTTCAAGCTTGTTCTCTAAGTTTCTCTAAGTTTTCAAGTTCCTTTCTAAACAAATCCAAAGTGTCATCTTTTGTTAGGGAAAGTGTCGTCCTTTGTGAAAGGTATTTTTGGCACACCTTTAAGAGGTAGATCCAACACATTCTCTTACATTAGTGCATTCTCTCTATCATAGTGTCACGCGTTGGACACATTCCTAGGGGATTCCACACTTTCTCTTTGCAGTCAACACTTGTGTCGTAAAGTGTTGTATCTTAAGTGTCACACTTAGAGGTAAGCGTTACTTTCTTGTCATTTCAATGAAAACATATTGATTTTGGGTACTCCGTATCTTCTCATCATGTGCTTGATCGTATATGTTTGTGTGATCATGTTAAAGACTTTTTATATGCTTTTACTCTTACCCTTTTGTTTCATTGATCTGAGACTTAGTCAATTTTGGAGTTTTCTTTGTCCTTGTAACCTGCACAATCAATGATCAACTTGTATCCTCCTTCAATTGTGTAATGTGTATTCCTAAGCCACAGTGATGAAGTTCTTATCTCCTGGAACTGCGCACTACACAATTCTGAAGGACAACATTCTTCAACTGTTCATTGAGAAACTTCATAGCTCAATCACTTAGCCTTGTTGATTACACTTGCCCAGTGTGAAATTCTAATTAGCCCTTCCCTACCTTGTGAAATTCACACTTCTAGCGAACACTGGGTCATTTCTGGACCCTTGTAGAATCCAACTATGTGATGCCCATAGCCTCCTCCTCAGTTGTTTCATACTATGCAATCACGGTGCCCAACATGCCTCCTTGCTTACTAAACTTTCCCAATGTGAAATCCTTGACTTACTTCTACCTTGACATTGCTCGCTATGTATTCATAGTGCCTAGTACCTCACTCATTTCCTCCTGATCCTTCACACTACACCCAAGAAGGCCTCTTTCCTCAGCCCTTGCATAGTATCCCATCATAGTTAACATGTTGCATGATAAACAAGGTATACTAGGTGATTTCAGGACTAATATTGCCTTGTCATGAATGAAATTCATTACAGGTACTATCAACCTAAAATTGCAGTTAACATTTGAAGGATCATCGAGGATAGGTTGCAAGAAAACATGTGGAGACAAAGCTCAAAGATATCATCATACAAAGAGATAAAGGAACTCCAAACTACGAAAGATAGATGACAACTCAAGAAAACTTGAAAGACTTTGATACTATAACCTAACTCTTTTATGGGTAAGATGAATTACAAGAAATACCTATCATGAAGATTTGAAGACATAGTAGCAAAGAGAAGAAATTGGCATTGATACACTACAATGAAGTCTTATGTCACTGTCAACAAATTATGGCTTCTCAAAGTGTCACCAAAAAAGTCCTATGGTGTCCATGTATTTTGCCACAATTGTGGAATGTAAGTTTGTATTTCCAAAAATGAGAAAATGTGAAATGTGTGGAAGCCCAAGGGTCACACATTAAATGTGGAAAGTCACTAGAAAGTCATAAAGTCGTATAGAAGCTCAAAATTCACATGGCAACTCAAGATCCATGAGGGAGTTCAAGAGTCATATGGGAGGTGAAATGTCACCTCATTTGTTATAAATACACCCTCATAGCTAAAGAAAAGGACTTTTCACGTTAGCTTGTCAAGCTAGGAATAGGAGAGATCATTCTTTTGAGGAACAAGTGGTGACTTAACATTCCATTATTGGAGCTACTAATATATCATTATACTGGTGTATCTTGGAAATTTCACTTAATGATTTGAAGCTTTCAGATCTGATCCACTTTCATGTATATATAGTGAATGTTGTAAGACTATTATTTCATTATTTTCGGTGTATTTTTGCGTTAATCTACATACTAATGAAAATGAACTATTTCTTTGGCTTTAGTATGCATATTTCAATTGTGCATCTCTTGCTTTCATGATCGTTGTTTCTTTGTGAACTATTTCACAAGATAATTAATGATTCTTTTAGACATATGCGTGTGTCTTTATTAGGATAATACTATTACTTTTCTTCGAATGACTCACTTTTTCTTTCCCTTTCGTGAAAGAACTTTTATACACATTGCATTTGAGTACTTCACAAGGCTAACTTACTTGCTTATCTCGAAAGTATATGTGTACCTTCTTATGTTGTTTATGACAACCAAGAAAAATCATAAAGATTATGGTAGTTGGGCCTATTTCCTAGATGGGGATCCTATTCCAAATGGTGTGAGGTGTAGTTGGGACTTCATATTGGGGAGACCTCCTATATGTTGGCAGTTTCTAGCAATGTCAACAGCTCCTAAGATAGCGTCCCATCTTACTGGGAGATTTATTGATCAATAAATTTTCATAATCTAATAATCTAGTCCTCATATTAGATTCCTAGGTCTTATATCATCAAGGGTAATTACATTCAACCATTAACATGCAACCCATAGTTTCTCTTTAGGCATTTGCAACCTCAAAATTATTTTTAAGATTTTTATTAATAACTTAACAAAACATATTTACATAAGGTAACTATCAATAACACAATACTAATGAAGTAGTCCCAATTAAGTCTTAAAGTTAGAACATCTAGCACACTTGACATATACAATATTCACAAATAAATACTAAGTCAGGGGATATCACATAGAGAGGTTGATGTATTTTACTCCCCTTACTATTTATAGTCTTAGAAGATTGTCTCTTTGTCTTTCATGCTCTAATTTATTTCTACGGAAGTTTTCCATAAGAATTTCGAGTAAGGGAGATAAAGAGTAGCCTTCATGCAACCATATTGAATCTCTGAAGAACCATGTGGATCTCGTACTGAATTAAGAAGTGATCCAAGGGTTGTTGATATAGGAAGAGACCTAAGTAATGAATTAAACCTAAACCTCTATAGGACCTTAAATAAGAAGTTGTGTCTAACTCGATCAAAGGCATTGGCTATCCAGCTTGATGATCATGTTCTTTTATCCTTTCACTAGTATAAAATGATGAAATTAATGACTAGGATTGAAAAAGTTAGTCACTGTAGCTTTTCCAATTGAAATACTACAAAAAATGAGCAATATTAAGTGATTAACTAAAATGGCCAACATAAACGACTAATTTAGTCTCGGGTTATAATATATGACTAACTAATAAGTGATACAACTAAAAATGACTAATGTGAATGATTAATTTAGTATAGTAACATAAACATGACTACTTAACAAGTAATAAAATAGTACAAATTAGTCATTTATGTTAGTCATTTTAATCATGTCAATTCAACAATCTAAACTTACAAGTGATAGGGGATTCAAAGGTAGTTATAGATTGGCTGAAAGGTTATACTTCCTTAACACTTCTTTACTGCATCAATGGACTGTTAGAGTTATGGAGTTGATTAGAACCTTCAGGGTTATACCCTTTGATCACATTCACAGGGAATTACATTAAAATATTGATAGATTATCCAAAATGGGAGTGGGCTTATAGTTGGGTAAAATACATTATGAAGAATACCTACAAGGAGAAGTGTTGAGTAATTAGTAGATGACACATTTCCTTTAGTTGAACACTTAACTTTTCATGTATATCTACATTTTTTATTATCAGGGTCATATCCATTGAAATTAGGATACTAGTTTTTAACTTGGAAACCATGTTTCTTATCTAGTTTGAACATACATTATGAACATAGAAGTACTAGACTCTTATGAAATTATTTTGAATCCTATGGGGATTTTGATATTGCTCGAACATTAGATGTTGACCATATTACAATATCATGTCATTCAGGTAAAGCAAATTTAATATATGTTAGATGATGTAAATTACATCTTTGCATTAATTTTAATACAAAAATGATGTCTTTTTATTATTGGAATTTTTTTTCACGGAATTTCCCACCACCAAATTTATTAGACATAATTTGCGTAGGAATACATGCAACTACAAGAATCTTTGCTTAGTTGCTAAATATGGTTTAAATTCATAACAATGCTAATCATTATTTGTGTTCTTGGTACCATATGTCAATGTTGGTCTTCCATGATGGCTTTGTGATGGTTGGGATTCCTCATAATAGGCATGTGAACCCCCAGGTGTGCACACAACTTGTTGAATGTGAATATGGGGTTTGAAACTTGGTAGGCACAATGTTGTCTTTATTGTATGAAAGGTTCTTGAGGTTTCAAGACATTACCTTGAATCCTACAAGAACATTGTGCCACCCATTAAACCCTATGTTTTTTTTTTTCTAATTAATACTATTCTATTGATAAAAACAAAATTAAAAACACAGTGAGGCACTGACCCCTGCGGTGTTGAACAAAGTTATGTCAAAATTTAATCAAGAATACAAAACTCGACTACCCACCGAGGGAAAACCAGTGCGAGTGAACCCATTGTTAAAATCCCATGCAGTGGTCTCAATTCTTAACATAAAAAGGCCCATACAGGGGTCCTAAATCGAAACCAATCAAAACGAGCCATGTGGTTTGAAAAAAACAGTATAGAAAATCCCCATGAAACAAACCCATGAAACAACAAGAGAGTGACGAATCGAAACCTGGCGACTTGACCCGCAGTATGTTTGGACCGCCTAGGTGTTGTTTGGTGGAGGCTCCTCCACAAAGCGACATGTGTACTCATACCAGTCATCATTCTTTGCTGACGTGCCTTGCGGGATGCCACCGACTGCATGCGTGCCGGCCGAACTACCTTCATCTTCCTGCTTGCCTGACATGCTGTCCAGGATGCCACCAACAGCTTGCGTGCCACCCGAACTGCCTTCAATTACATGCTTGCCTCCAGCCATATCCTCGCCATGTAGAATGCTGTCATGACCAGCCTTGCTCGTCTTCTCCAGCGTCTGCTGCTTGCTGTTGTTTCCTTTCTCTGGTTCACAACCATCCTTATTCATCTTACCTCCCTTCTGCTGTTTGCTGTTGTTCCCTTTCTCTGGTCAAGGTTCATGGGTCTAAGCATCCTGCTCATCCTGCAGACTGATTTCCTCACTGAAGGTCACTGTGACAATGGTAAGGATATCAGGACGATGCAATGTACTGTGGAAGCGAAATTAGGTCGTGTGGTGAGAGGAGAGCGGGGGGTAGGGGGGTTGGCCATTTGGGTATCATCGTTCATTCTTCTAGCACCATGGGCCTATGCCCGACCTCTACCGCTGGGCGTGTCAGGGTATTTGCTAGAGAAATGACCTCTAGAATGAATAGTAGAGGGGGATGAGGAAGGGGTTGCTGGTTCAGGGGTGGGCGTCGAGGGGAGGTGAATGCTTCCACCATGACTACCACCTTTTCTGCTATGCATTCGATGGCCAGTACGCGGCATGGCTGGTTGACAGTTGTTGGTCTGTGCCAAAATGCCTATGTTTTTATCAGTGATTGCAGTAGGGGAGGCAGAGTTTACTCTGGAATTGATGAGGCTATTCATAAGAGATGTAGAGGAATTCTAGGTGGAATTCAGTGCACAGTGAGTGGTTTGGGAGAAATGGAAGCCATTCCACAAATCTACACAGTTGAGAATCCAACAGCACCTCCCTGTAATTGTGCGTGAGCTTGGCTCCGCAGCATGAGGGGGGCAAGAGCAGTTTAGCGGGGAAGGGATGAATGGATTATGTCCTGCAGAAGCCATGGCCTTATGCTTGCTACGAATTCCTCGACTTGAGCACTAGATTAATGGTGCCTGCAAGTCAACTGTGGCTTGCCATAAATTGGCATGGAAGGGGACACGGGTGGCCCTGTGGCCTGGTCGCCTGCCGTCCTTCTGTCTAATATCTGTTAATATCAAATTAATCACCCGCATCTGGGTTTAAACCCTATGTTAAACACTCCATGCTTTGGTATTGATGTGAAAAAATAAATTTCATGAAAAATATATTATTATAATTTATAGAAAACCATACATAAAATACATGTAATTATGCTAAAATTATACAAAATATCCAAGTAGGATTTTCCTCATAAAAACTTCAAATACTTATAACTAGCCTAGATCCATCTTAACCCCATATCTATGAAGCACTGAGAGGGATCCAATCTCTCGAGGTGAAAACCTCTTTTTTTAGTGTAAAACTTGAGTATAGGTGTGCACCTCAAGACATTTGATCCCTCTCAGCGCTTGATAGATCCGGGGTTAAGATGGATCTAGGTTGGTTATATAATACTATATAATATATATTCTTGTATTTATGTGTCTCTTTCTTATTTGATCTCTCTATTTCACCCCAAAACATGCACATAATCTCTCTCTCTCTCTCTCTCTCTCTCTCTCTCTCTCTCTCTTTCCCCTCTTATGTATTTCTTCTTCCTTCCCTCTCTCTCTCCCCCTCCAACTCCATATCTCTCTCCTTCTCTCTCTTAATTCCTCTCTCCCCATTTCTCTCCCACTTCCCTTGATCCAGATTTAAACAGGAACACAACAAATTATAGATATAACCATAAATACAAAGATGCAGTAGAAATAACACTTCATTTCATTAATATCAAATACTGAAATATGCTTACAAATAGAATGGAAATAAGACTATCTTTGGTGATGGTAGCTTATCTCTGAGAAGATATGTGGCGGCTACATGCCTCTGAACTGCATTACAATGAGGCTCAAGGGCCTTTTTATTATTGAACAATAAGAGAAAACCGTAAACAACCAAAGCCCTAACGCGAGGAGATGTAACACCAAGAGTTTATCGGCCTTGTTCGGGTGAGTTGGACATCCAACTTCCCGGGGTCATGACTTGGTCATATTATCTTTGTTTGATGCACATCATAACCCATTGGAAAGATCTCTCCGAGGAATACGACGGAAAATATTATTTTAAACAAAAGGTTGTTGGCGGTAGATTTCCTAAAAAACGTCGTTTAGGGCCTCAAAATGGATCGAGAAGTTTAGGACTTGAAAAACTGCTAAAATTAGTAAATTGTGCTACAGTTAAGGAAACTGAAAAACTGAAAGAAACAATGGTGGGAGTCCAAATGGAATTGGCAGGTGGCCACCAATATCCATCTGGATCATTCATCCCCCCTTAGGAAGCAATGGTCTCCATTGCGTTGAGTTCCTCCATGAGATGAGGAAACTTCTGTTGAACTTGGTCCCTGGTCAGCCACTTGCCCTAGTGAAGGAGTTGGCTTGCTTTGATAACTCGATACAATTGGATCTTCTTCTGGCGAGTGTTCTTGATCTGCATGTCCGTGATCTGATCATTTGTGGCTTGATCCATGCAATCTGGATTTAACTCTGTAGGTGTGAGTTGTTCTATAATGTCTGATGTGTCCAACAATGGTGCGAAGTATCGTCAAAGGTGGTCCACATTGAACATTAGGTGCAGGCCAAGGAAGGGGTAGTGGTGTAAGGACCATATCGGAGTGGTCTGAGTTTATGATAGGCTCTGGTAAGGCGTTCCTTCTGCAAATGAAACTAGACTTTGTCCCCACCTGAAACTTGTGTGGCACCTGATGTTGATCATGTCGCTACTTGTACATGGCATTTGATTTCTCCAGAATGTCATGGAACTGCTGGCGGATATGTTGGATGTACTCAATGAAGTTGTTTGCCTTATCGGCTTCTAACTGGACATGAGCCGAATCTGCCCGAGTAGCTGCAAATGGTATGGCCACATCAATGGAACATGGTGGCTGGAATCCCAAGCCTTCCTGATAATGGTTGTGGCCAGTCGAGCTGTGGAGAGCTCGGTTATAGTTGTGCTGGAAATAGGGAGGGCTCTCATCCTGTTCGTGGATGCTTTGAGTTGTACATGCGTAGAATGTGTATGATCATCCTATTGATAATCTCTGTCGGGCCATCAATTTGGGGAGGGAAATTTGTGGACTTAGTGAGCTTGGTGTCCAGCATTAACCAGGGACTGGACCAAAATGTATTGAGGAACCTATTGTCTCGATTTGAGATGACAGGCTGTGGGATCCCAAAGTGTACCATGTTATATGGAATTTGTATCTACGGATAAACACATTTTCCCTAAGTGGGTAGCTACACTTAGAACAACATAAATAAAGTGGTTTAACCTTTTCCTATAATAGATAGATGAGATGAAGGAACTTACTTGTGATCTTTCGCTTCCTTGATCTCCTTTGAATTTCTCATGTCGCTTCCACTTGAACTAAATCCACTCAACTGGTACCTGTCAATAGAAATAGAAAACGATAACAATCAAAGCGTACATGATATATCTACTATAAACCAATGGAATCGACAACATTGAAACATATATGCATCATAGATATGAACAAGAATATGGGAAAATGAACAAACAACTTTATTGATGTAGAAGGAAGAGTTACACCCAAAGCAGTTCGATCCCGTGTCACTCCTCCAACTTTAGTCCAAACCCTCGTCACACCAAAAGCACATCAATCCAGAAGCATAACATTACTTGACATGAACTCAAATCTCAAAACAACAGTATTTCTCTACAATTTTCAAATTCCATCCTCTTGATCACAATGATGAGTGGTCAATTTATAGGGAAATGCAGGTGGTTATGCCATAAATTGGGTATTGAATGGCTTTCCAAAATTGGAGTTAGTTTCCATGGAGAAAGGGATGAAAGGATAGAGGGATAATTGATCCATAGCCTATCCAATTTCGACCTTATAGGATGAGATAAGAGCTGGGCACCCTTCTAGAATGCTCTAAAATCAGAGAATATTCCCAAAATCCAATGTGAATTTCACTCATTCTTGCCCAACGTAGGTCAAAGAGGGCCTAAGTGCACTGCAGTGTAGGCCTAAATAGGCCTACCTGCTCTATAATGCAGTTACCCTTGACCAAGGCTACACTGGTGTCCCAAGGAGGCATTTCAGTAGGGTTTCAGGCTAGGAAACTTTCATGGATGGAAGCATTCAATTTGATGACTTGTCTAGGGCATGTAACAACTGAATTAGGGTTTGATGAGCCCTAATTGTACTAATCTGAATGTCAGGAGTGATGTGCCCAAATATCCCTGCAACAACCCACACTCGTTCAAAGAAGAGTTTAGCAATGGCTTCAGCTATGATATTCTTCTTGTAGGCCACTAGAATGGTCATCTTCAAGAATCTGTCAATGACCACAAAAACACAGTCATTCCATGCTTAGTAGAAGGAATTCCAAACATGTAATTGGTGGAGATGGATTCCCAAGGTCGACTAGGGGTAGGAAACAGAGTATAGAGGCCTTGCTTCTTGATGGTCAGTTTGGCAATGGCACAGGCAGTGTAGGATCTAATGTACTTCCCTACATCTGGTTGAAGGTTCAGCGAGTATAAATACTTTTGTAGTATTGACACTATTTTCTTGACCCCAAAATGCCCAGTGGCTCGACTATAGTGCGCTTCCCAAATCATCTTGGCTCACTCACTTGAAGGAACACAAAGGTGTCCCAGGTGGCATAGTAGGGCATCCTGGAGGTGAAAATATAGAACTTGCTAACCCTCCAAGAGCATATGGTATGCATGGCCGAACTCTGGGTCGCTTTTGTATAGAAGTGGCCAATTAGAAGTCTCGTGCCCACAAGAGTTGAGCATGGTGGTTAACACCATGATTGGTGGTCGACTGAGGCAGTCTGCAACATTATTGGTGCTACCCTTCTTATACTTGAAATTCAAATGGAACTGCTGTAGGTATGTGGACCACTTTTGATGGTGATCATTCTACAACCTCCCTGTGTCTATATGAACTGCAGGGGTCAGTGGTCTGTGTGGATGACTGTTTCCTTCACCAAATTGTGATGCTTCCATTGTCAGCAAGTCTGCACAATGGAATACATCTCAGACAGTTCATCATTCTCTGGCTTGTGTCTCAGTGCCATCAACATGTTATCAGATAGTTCATCATCCTCTGGCTTGGATCCTCTGCATCAGCACCGCAAGCACTGAGAATGCTAGAGTAGGTGAACTAAAAGGGTTTCATACCAATTCGCTGCATTTGTTGAAAGAGCTTTTAGAGCATCCTCACTTTGCAGATTATGGGCATATATTGTTCAATTCAAAGGAGGATAGATGCATCCATTGTGAACTCATTATGTCTGAAGATCTCAACATCTGTTTTAGTTGACAGCTGGTTTAGCTAAAATAATTTTTTTTATCATAGTGGTTGTTTCCTACATACAATTAGCGAGTTTTATTCATAAGAGACCTGAACGTAATTAGTTAAGAACATGTGATTCCTCTTTGAAAATCACAAGTTCAAAACTAGCAAGGGTAGAGTTAGTACATATTGAATGATTAATATTGGACCATTGTTATGAGGCTTGAAGAGTAGCTACCCCCTATAGTGGGAACCTCATATGGATATGTATCTAGATGTCTTGACCATTTCCAATTCACAAGTCCCTAGTAGTATTGGATTGCAAGATGTCAGTGATAGCTACATGCCCCAATGTCCTCCAAATTTGTATATTGTCCAAGGTTCACAGCTAGGGTGGTTGGCAGAATTATTTGTTTTCCTCCCAACTTAGGTTTAGTTCCCACAAGTGACATATTCACCTATTATGATAAGAATAGAGGGGTAGACAACCCTAGGATAGAGGTCCAATTTGATGTGTCTTGGGATGCCTCAACTGATCTGAAAATTGTTGTGGATATTCCACTAGAAAATTCATCCCAACAAATATGCTAAAAATAGACTAAAATCTAAAATATATACTACGAGGGTGATTTTTTCTTATATGTTTTGCTTATTAATACTTAAAATGTAAAAAATGGAGAATAGTGAAACACAAACACACCAATCAGAATGAATAGTAAGATATGAACAAGGAAACCCTTTTGAGACTCCCAACTGCTTTGCTCTACTATGGAATAAAATGCACTGAAATAGAATGGAAACCTTTCTTCCTCATAGTGGCATGTCATAAACTCTACTATGGAATAAAATGCACCGAAATAGAATGGACACCTTTTTTTCCTCATAGTGGCATGCTTATGACATATGATAGCCAACTTGGGGTCAAGCTTGACTTATTTAACTCTGAACTAGAGTTACAAATTTGACCCTTGTAGAGTTTTCTTCATAATCTCCATGCGACTATCCCCTTTTCCATGAGTAATGGGGGTTGATGCGGCATCCTCTCGATTTATGGTGGTCAATCACCATAGAACAACTTATGGGAGGCATAAATTCTGCATCCATACTTCAATTGACATATTTCTTGAATTGTTGGAAAGGTATTTATGTATAGAATAAAATCACAAAGTGCTACATTTAAGTGGAAAAGTTTTACCCCCCACAAAAATGCCATTTAAGGCCTCAAACTCGACCCAAAATGTTACATACCCTCATTATCCAAACTGGTCCTACCACCAAAACTAGTCCTATAAGTTGATTCCTTCAAATTTGAGGGGTATTCTTTCTTTTGCCTTTGGCCTTTGGTCTTTGAAGGTATTTTTTAATTTTCCTTTGAAGACTATTAAAACGTAAAGGTTACCTATTCTTCTTAACTTCAAGATGATCTTCCCAATTTTTTTTATTCCTTGGGTGTATCTTTGCACCTTTAGGGACAATTGCTAATTTCAACTCATTTTAATGATTGGATTTTATCATATATATATATATATATATTATATTTTTTTATGCGAATCAAAATTATTTGAAACATAAATATTATAATTTTAGAAGTTTTGAAATTATAAAAAAAATTATAATAATATGTTTTTTATATTTGAATTTTTTAATTTTAATTTTAATTTTTAATAAGGTGTAGTCTAACTTAGAGACTAATTTCAAAACAATTTCAAAAAAGAATGTGATTTTTTGTTGTTTAAAATGCAATTTTGAATGCATAAATGGATTCAACGCTCTAGAAAACCTCTTGGGCACTTGAATTCTACAAATTAAACAACTTAAAGTCAAGTTTTTAAAATTTTCTGATAGGTTTTGGTTAAAGTTAACCAAAAAAAATGTGATCTATAAGTGAGGCTACACCTTTTTTTCGTCTATAAGTGAGACTACACATTTTTAATAATATGCGCTTCTCTCTTACTTCTAGTCAATTATTCATTGGTTAGATTTTATTTGTTGGTATTTATATAATAAAAGATATATTTTAATTTTATCATATTATTTGAAAGCTAAATATCTTATTTGATATAACTTAGTATTTACTTTATTTAATACTAGTATCGTCATATAAATTAAATGGTTGTTAAATGGATCAATCCATAATAAATATCCAAATAATAACCTTTTTCACCGAAATTCACCAAAATCGGGCAATACAATTTCAAGATTTTTTGTTATTCAAAATACATTTTTGAATGCATAAATGGATTCACCACACTGAAAAACCAGTGGGACACTCTATTTATGTAGATTAAACACTTTAAACTCAAGTTTTTAAAAATCTTTGTCAGATTTTGATTAAAATTAACCAGAAAAATGGTGGTGAAAAAGGTCATTTCGTTTATAAGTTAGACTATGCCCTTATTTTATTATACATCTTAAATTGTTAAAATAATAATAAAAATAAAAGTTAAGTAAATTATAATTTTTTTTATTATTATTTTTAATGATAAAGAAAATGATTAATATATAAATTAAATATATATACAACATGAAACAAGATTTTCATCCCCATTTTATTATGGAGGTTCTTAATCTCTAAATAAGCCTTGTCACAATATTATGGGCCAATACCTTAGCTCATCAATACCACATGTCCAAAAAACCATAACTGATTTCATATGACAATTTTTTAATTAATGAATTTAATAAAGAACATTTATTTTAATAAATGAATTTAATGAAAAGGAGGAAAAATACATACCTACTTTGAAAATAAATCTCAACCTTTGATTTGTGTATACTACCAAGAATATTTTAGAATATTCATCTCTACCATCCACTTAATAATTATTGATAATTAAATTAAACTTATTAAATTCCAATTTCAAAATAAACATGCTTATCCGTATAATAACTTTCAAATTCTAAAACTTAAGAAATGTATTATTATGATATATCTTTATATAGTTTAACTTATTTTTTTTGTTTTCTAGGTTATGTGAGTCTTAAGGTGACTCATGAAAGTTTAGCATGACCAGATCTTTGCCCACATTTTTTAATAGTGACAAAGCGTCTTAACAAAATACCTGAACATAGGAACATCATTTAATTCATATTATTATAAATTAGTTAATTTGATTAAAATTTATATTATATATGGTATTTTTTGGCTTAATCTAATTTTTTTAAACCATTAATTGAATGATGATAAATTATAAACTATGTTAGGTCGAAATACGTTATTATTTATAATTCTTAAATTTTTTAAAATATAAAAAAATAATTATAATGATATATCTTTTGAATAGTAATTATAATAACATAATTTTATTTTACTTTTACTTACCATGTATTAAAAAAAAAGTCATTTTAAAAGAGATTTGTAAATCATTTTAAAAGAGATTTGTATTTCAAAATTTTTCATCTCTCAACACTTAATAGATTCAGACTTAAAATATTCTAATAATTTGTTACATTTATACATATTCTAATAATTAGTTACATTTATACATATTAATTTTTTATTTTATTTTATGTAATTTAATAAAATTAAAATGTCTTATAATTATTAAATTTTTATTTTATTTTATGTAATTTAATTAAATTAAAATATTTTATTAATTATAAATATTGTATTGATAATTATAATTTTTTTTTTTCTATCTCTTCAAAAAAACATATTAGTATTAGATTAGGTTACAACATCTCTCTAGTATTAACTTGCTAGTAAATGAAATAAATCTTGGAGTTGGTAATATGCTCATACCTCTGAGATTTTGGGCTTTGAAACAAAAAAACATCATACTTATATGTGGATCAGATTTTCTTCAATCAATATGTTATTTTCCAGCTTTTCTAGAACCATCACCATGTTGTTTTTGTTGTCGTGCCTGTCCCCTTGATGAAGTGAGTCTCAAGAGAGGAGTCCGATCAGATTTTCACAAGAGTTCTTTTGTGGTATCTGCTCCATGGTGGAGTGGTATCTGCTCCATGCTGGAGTCAGAATCAAGAATGTCGACTTATCTAGTCAACTCTTTTGGATGCGCCAAAGTCGCTGCTAGATTCTTACCCATCTAGAAGCTCCATAATTTGCACAAGTTTAGATAATGCATCTAGATTCTTACTTTCTAGCATTCATATAATGCATGTTTGTTTTAGGTTTCATCTCACTTTTTAAGTTATTGCCTAAATCATATATTATAAATTATGTTTTTGTCAAAATACATTATCAACCATAGGAATAGCATTAAGAAAAATGTTAGCCACAGAGAGAGAAATTACCCCACACGTGTGAGTTTCTAGAGAGACAGAGAAGAGAGAAAAATTGGCCTTCTTTTTCATTCTTCTTCATCCTTCTTGTCCTTCGCTCACTTGCACAAAAATTATCTTGCGTGAGAGAATGTGAATGTTTCAATGGAGGAGATCGAGATGCTTTTATATAGTAGTCTATTTTAGGTGAATGGATGTGTCTCTTGGCCGAGGCCAACTTGACTTGGAGGGAAGCTGATTTGTCACTTTTGGAGCCAAATTTACATTTCAAAAAATTCAATTTTTCATCTTTTAAAATTCACAATGGGACTTTGGCTCAAAATACATTTTTCTTTTGACTCAAGCATTTCAAATATGCTTTACAATGATAAATACAATTACATCAAGTGACCAAAGGTACATTATGAAGACCGACGATAGTTACAAAGTCAACGATTCCTAGAATCAAATATGACTATTTAAATGAAGATATATTTAATACTCATTTTATGGTTAGTAAAAAACCAAAATTTTGCATCATGTCACTTGAAAAGTATACTATTATAAAATATGAAACATCTATAGTATTTACTTCATTATGTTTTCTTAAGCTTCCAAAATATTTTCTATTTGAAACTTCCACAAAAGAAACTATAGCAAAATGCTAAAATGAGTCATTTTAAAGAGTGAAACCAAAGGATCATACATTCTAAAACCAAGTGTTATGAACTAAACTTTATGCTTTGAGAATGATAAATATGCATTGAATAAGAATTCATTTCAAGGAGACAACCTCCATTTATAATATATCTAATGCACAAGATAAGACACTTATAAACATGAGTCTCCTTTAATATAAATAGGAGATCAAGTGAGCATGATGTAACCTACCACTAAGCCAACCAAACCATAACTAATATACTAATAGCAAATGAGATTAGAGCCTTAACAATTATTGTGGGAACAACATGTAGCTCATCATATATTTTTATAATCAATTGTAAACAAGACAACAAGGCAATGTCATTTTGTGAAATACACACCCAACATTTTTAAGTGGGTGCTAAATCCATCAAAACTATTATATAGAAGAAAAATCGTCAACAACCTAAGATGAACAGATTATTGGACGTTAATGGTAAAATACCTCATTCTAATAAGAAAATTGTAGTTAAGGGAGTAATCTAGAATTTTTGGCATGAAAATACTAGGCCTTCATCCAATTAGAAGGATGTGCAAAAGTTTAGAAGATGTTCTAGTGACTATGAACCCCACATTAACACTTTCTTGATACGATAGACAAAACTCTGAGAGATTCAATAATGAACACAAAGAATTGACCTAGGTCAGATATCCTTCAAAAAATTGAAACTTTGGTATGTTAGAATATACAAAGATTGAAACACATATTATTGTAGATACCACATAGA
The DNA here is from genome assembly GCA_031772625.1 of Pinus tabuliformis. Classification (NCBI taxonomy): domain Eukaryota; kingdom Viridiplantae; phylum Streptophyta; class Pinopsida; order Pinales; family Pinaceae; genus Pinus; species Pinus tabuliformis. Next base: position 211,383,400 of record CM062812.1, on the reverse strand, counting down.
ATTTGGTTATTATTATGACACATATATACATATTTATTTTATTTTTTATTCCAATTGCCTTGCTTCATTAACTTATTGGATTGTTGAAATATCCATATATATTTTGCAACATTCAATTAGTCCATGGCGGTTCTCTACAAAGTCCGTGATTAGGAAACATTCTAATTTATATGTTTGTCCAGTACGATGAGTAGTTTCATGATTTATGCTTTACACTCATTTGGAACTATGTTACATTTGAGGATATGTGGATCACTTCATTTGAAAATGTATAATTCATTATGGCTAAATACTCCACTTCAATGGGCATTGGAAGACATTGTAAATTTCAATGTTAGGCTTTACCTACATATTGAAGTGCATTGCAAAATTCTAATATTAGCTTTTACATGCACAACACAAAGTTTGTCAAATGTTGTATATCAAGCCCTAAGCTCATTTGTCTCATGTTCTATTATCACATTATCACGAGGAAGAAGTGAAGATACCTTGAATCCATTTTAGGTTTCCCACTTCCATGAAACAAGTGGCACGGAAGATTTGTGAGTTTCCATCCTTACACCTAGAAAAAAGATGAGATTGTAAAAACTAAGCACAAGAGAAGATGACCATAGACTAAATAAAACACAAGAGAAACCGCGTAGAATGAGAAAAGGAAAGAAAAAGTGAACATAAAGGTGGCAAAGACAAAACAGTGGTTTGGTAAAAATAAAACCAGATGGTTGCCACTTAATATTTTTAGACAAAAGTACAAATTAGTAACCTTGCCCATCCTCAACTAACAAGTCGAGATATGTTAAATAAATTTGGAGTTTTCCACTTCCATATCATGAGTGTCATCGAATATTTGTGGACTTTCATTATTATACCTACCAAAAATATTAGACTATTGAGCAAAAGCAAGAAGACCAAATAATAAACAAAAAACAAGGAAACACTATATAGAATTGGATGAAAAAAAAAATACTTAGTACAAAAACAACAAATATAACAATTAAAAAGACAAATTAATAACTATTTAACTTTTTCATAAACTAACAATTTTAAAAACATTAATAAATATTTAAAATTTTACACACAACTTTCAAATCAAAATTAACAAACTTCCTATATACATAAATAAATAATTTTTTTCCAAATAACCAACCAACCAAAATAAAAAAATAAAAAATAGAAACAAATTTGTAAAGTAATAAATTTAAGTATTTATTTTTCCATACTTTTAAAATATTCCTTAGCCAATACTCGTCAAAATGTCATTAAGAAAATAATTTGATTACAATATTTTATAATTTTTATTAATATATTTTTAAACAAAATTAAATCGTTCAAATTGCTTGCATTCCCTATCTTCCCTTTAAAAATATATTCATCATTATATTCCATAATTGAACTTTTTATAATAAAGTGATGCTATATGTGCCACTTTTGAACATACTGTCGCAAATATTTTTCTTAAATCACTGCAGATTTACCAGTACCTTGGTACCAATTCAGTAATGGTAGCATTGGCATTAGATGGATCAACAGACATGGGAGTGAACCCATGACTTGTAGACTTGGTATTTGGGGAAACACGAGAACTCACAAATGCATTTTTTTTGTGGAAACACGAGAACTCCATAACGGAATCAGTTGAAAGCATCGAAGTGACGGTTGACATTGGTGGACGAAGTGACTATTCGGCTTGTGTATACAAAATACCAACCTGAATGCATTGATAAAAACTCATTATATTAAATAAATGAATTTCTAGGCTGAGATACCCGGAGAGTGTACAAACACTCATACAAGCTCAATATTCCATCAAGAGAGCAACCTAGTACATATAGGCTTTCACACTATCGGGTGGTTTGAACCAATCCCTAACAAATAAGGTCTCAATCCTATTCTAAAGCAACAAACACTTAATCATATAAAAACTAATTTTCTCCATTAATGCTAACACTCCCTCTTAATGGAGAAATGGTTCATTCAAAAACTCAAATGACATATGACACCTACTGGTCTTAGTCTCAGTTAGGCTTACAACGGTAAAAGACAAAGCTTTCATTTTTATCTTCTTGCAGTAGAGCCCATACTTGTTCATTTGTGTATGAGGCTTCATCTTGACTTTCTTTTCCATGAGGTAGTGTTGTATGTTCACCTCATTTATTCCCTTGTGAAGGAAAGCTTGAATTCTTATTCTCACCCTTCTCAAAATTATGGTAGGCTGGATAGGAGAATTTTCCTTCTCACTATTTCCAGTGTCAATCATTTGAACGTTAGCGATGATGTCTTCATAATTCATTAATGCAAATTCTATGTTGACTTCATAAAGACATGGTGTTTCAAGCCATGCTTCATGAAACTTCAATTCTTCTTCAAACTTAGTTTCTTTTTCTTGCCTCCCAATATATGCACAAAAAAAATGTTAGATTTATAAAGAGGACCACATTTTCTTTTGTCTTCCTGCTCCTTCAAGAGAGATTTCATTTCTCCATCTCTCCTTACTCCATCCCTATCTGCTGTCATAGTTATGCCTTCAGCCTCTTCACTCAGTTCTATTGCTGCAGGCATGTTATGCATTTGATCTATATGTGAAGATAGACCTTCTTTCTCACCAAACAGTAATTCATCAATAAGATGTTTCTCAATCATCAAATTGATCCACTCATCATGAGGTATATAAGCCTCATCAAACTTCATTTCTCCATCAGGAAAACTTTCAGGTTCTACAATAATGGATGTGTTTTCATCATAACAAGTTCCAGTTACAGACACAAATTCATCACCCATCATTGCATCTTTAGTTTCACAATCAAATATGGGATCATTTTCAAGAGAAATATCTTCAGCATCATTGCCCTCATTCAAATAGTATTTCATCCCTAAAACATCCCATAAAAATTTTGTACTAAGGATCCTTCAATATTCATATATTATGGTGAGTATGATGTTGTCATCTACTGCAGATGTTATAAGACTTAATGCTGATGCATCTCCATCATCATTAATAACATCTTCAACATAATCCAGTAAATTTACCTTCCATAATACGTTTTTCATTTTATTTGCCCATATTTCATAATTCATACCTGGAAAAGATGATAAATATGGCATTAAACATTTAATAATCTCACCAAGTTCCAAATCTGCATCTTGACCAGCTACAGGTCCATCAGTGCCAACCTGAAATACATCACTAAATTCTACAAAACAATATTTTGCAATTCTGCTTTGATGCTTTCTCCTTAGTTTTCTACGAGACTCTTTCAGTTTACTTTGAAGACCCATTTTCTCCTTCTATTTTCTCCCTTGCATCAAGCACGCAAGAACACTTCAACCCGAAATACTCCACTTTCCTTGGGGCATTCAAGTTGAAGCCTCGGCATATACATTCGCCGAACTCGAAGGGTTTCTCAACAGAAATGAACCTCTCCAAAGAGTTGAAGAGCTTAAACTGTACACAGACCAACGATATTGAACTGAAATACCTCTTGAAAGATTTACAGGGGTCTAAGTCCCCATGTTGATGCTGCAAATTCCACAAAATTCCACCAAAATGAAAGTTATTGCAAACAATACAGGTTGCTTCGTTAACAAATCCCGATCCGGATCCTTTCCCTGTCAACTTTGGCTTTTGGCATACTGCAAAACCTCCACAGTAGTTGCTACTAGGGACCATATTTTAAAAAATACAATCTAATCCTGCCTGGAAAACATTAAACCCTACCTGCGTCTAAATGATTTACCACAACAAAATCGTCGATCCATAGCTCATTCCATAGTCGATTAGTTACTAATTGTGTGTGGAGATAATCGAAGTTGTTAGATGAAGAGGGTGGATGAGGATCAAAGCCCCTTACCAATCATGGAACGCCAACCAAACTCGTCCACCAATTCATGCAATTCATGCATCCACACTCCAAAAAAAAAAGAGTCATTGCCACTGCGCAGATCCAAAGGCACGCCTAGCTGCTCTCATGCAACTCCAAACTAGTCCACGATCTTCCTTCGAATTCTCATGCAACCATTAACAGGCAGCACAGTAAAGCCATTGACAGGCAGCACACAACACTTCCTCTGTCTCTGTTTGGTGATCCGCCCTCCTAGTGATTCGGCCCCCACACCTCATCTTAGCATCCAACAGGCACCGCCAAGGTGTAGCCTTCTCTTGGCCTCCACACAGCTTCTCCAACAACAAATTCATGGGGACGGGACTCTACAAAGCTCTAGTGCCTAACCTCTACGCAGCCAACACGATATCGACCTCCGCTGCTCCACTTTGTCCTCTACGCAACCGACTTGATTTTGATCTCCGCTGCAACTGAGTGATGGATCTAAGCCTCCCGTGAACTCTTCAGGCATGTGGCTGGGTTAGCACACAATTCCTCTACACAATTCCACCCACAGCTGCTGTCACGCTCACATTGGTCAAGGGTTATTCAGAAACTTGGATTCAACCATGCCCAAGTTAGTACGCATCTCTCTCACCAAACGAAAGAAGCCACTGCCTCGAGCCAAATGAAAGAAGCCACTGCCTCCCACAATGGGTTGTAGATCCTTGTTTCCTCTTGCACTCCTGCGCAGTCGAATTCTGTTCAGGGATCTGGTCTCAGGTCATTGATTCAAACACAATGCAAATTTGACACATTGACTGTCGAGCGAATCTCCTTCGCTGGATCTCCTCTAGCGGCCTCGTATTTGTGGTCGAATGCGTGTCTAATAGCACACCGCTGTGTCCTCCTAGTAGCCACACCAGGATGATTTCAAGGAACAAGATAGCACTTTTTGAGGAGAGGTCAGTTTTTTTTCCTCCTCGATCAATAACACGACAAATGCCATCGATCCTGATTCGATATAGAGAGAGAGGGCTCCTCCTTTGTTTTCTCACGTACTCCCTCCGAGATCTCTTACTTAGCTCATTCTGTTTGCGGGAGTGGCATACTCCAAATCGACGGAATGTTCAAGCAAACAAGCTGCTCACCATACACAGCTCAGGATATGAACAATAAATATCTCTCTTCGTCATAGTGCTCGACCACACATAACTCTCTTGTGCTCTAACCAACCACTCAGATTCACAATTACAATGTTGCGCTTCAACACACCAGCTTCAGATGGTGGACCACCACGCAAACGACAACCCACCACACAGTAAGGTCTCAATTTCATACACGCTCCTTCGAGCTCAAGGTCGGCGTGACTTAGCACCATGGTCTCATGAACATTTGCGTGATTGTACACCAGATAGCTGTGACGAGCGACAAAATGAAAAAACGCAGAAGGGTAACAGTGGGATCGGCATGTTTGTGCACCCAACACTTGCGATGATTTTGGCTCAGTCGCTATCTCCACTCAGCTTATAGGATCGACAATCTTGAAGCTCTGATACCATGATAAAAACTCAATATATTAACTAAATGACTCTCTAGGCTGAGATACCTGGATAGTGTACAAACACTCATACAAGCTCAATATTCCATCAGGAGAGCAACCTAGTACATATAGGCTTTCAGACTATTGGGTGGTTTGAAGCACTCCCTAACAAATAGGATCTCAATCCTATTCTAAAGAAACAAACACTTAAACATAGTAAAGCTAACTTTCTCCATTAATGCTAACATGCATCTCACCACTTGCTTTTCATCGCATATTCCAATAATTTCTCGATCAATTATCCCCACAATGTTTCTTGCTTTGTATGACCTCCATACTTGCATAATCATAGAGGCTTCATCATTCTTATCAGATATATATACATAGTGGACACATCCACATGAACTAAATAGCATGGTATTAAATTAAAGGCAGATATATATCTCACCCATCCTAAAAGAATCTGCATTTCAGCTGACAAATTGTAGTCCATGTTCTTTCTTCTTGTGATAATTTCGACGACAAGAACGCCTAAGGTATAAACATCAGTTTTTATAGATACTTGCCTCAACATAGCATACTCTGGTGGCATATAACCGCTACATATACAGAGTACAATTTCAAATATCATAAAATAAGGCAAAAGTTTAGAAATAGGAGATGATAAGTTATTTGAAAAGGTAGCATAGTTGCAACCAAGATTGTAAATCCCATGACCATAAAAAAGCTTAATGAAGAATATAAATGTACCCCATTTTCCAACCAAAAAAGGGTATAATGTTTGATGTCTTGGGTAATTTCAAGCAGCTTCATATGGTTAGTTATATGAAGGTAAAATATATGCATGGAAAATGTTTGACGTTACTAGATGGGAGATTGGAGATGGGTTTAAGGTTATGATCAAGTTGGACTCTATGATCGGTATGAAGGAATGATTCACTTTGTGGGCTCCTTTACTGCAACACATCCATAATAAGGATATTCTTTATTTGAAGCAGATACATAACATATAGTCAGGGCTTTTGTTTGGCTATAGATGGAGTTCGACATATGTAATAGACATCCAGGAAGGCCTCACACAAGAATGGGTACATTACACTAAAATTTTAATTGAAATGGGTATCACTTTAGGAACAACACGATAAACTGATATGGAATGGAAAGACTAAGAAAGAAGCTCCAATGGTAAAAAAGGATATATAAGCACTTATATCGGAAACCACTGATACAAAATATAGATAAGTGGATTCAGGTCATCTGGAAGTGGGATATCTCACTCAAAATGAAAACTTTTTTCTGGCTGGCAATGAACGAAAAAATATTAACGTAGAATATCCTACAACAAAAAGTATGATTGGACCTAGTATATGTGGTCTCTGTATGAACGATTTGGAAACATCAAAGTACTTATATTTATATAAGTGCTATTATGCATAAGAGGTATGGTCCGACACTCTTCTTTCTTTAGGTATAAGGCAAATTTAGTGCAATGGTAACTTGTCTAACTTTATTAAGAGATGGTTTCTTACCAAGAAAAGACATAAGGTTCTCCCTTTCTTTGTTATTTGGACCATTTGGGGCATCAGGAATGCGGAAATATTTGAACAAAAGATAGGGAAGCCTCAGACATATACAAGATAGTATCAACTTGATCCAAAATGGATCCAAAAAACCCTCTAAGTATTTAAATAAAAAAACTGTCGCATAAGGATAAACCTTACAAAAGGCAGAAAACACTATCAGGAATGAAAAACATGAAGAAATACTAGAAAACTGGCCTATCGAAGGTCAAAGGAACGATGCACAGGAGCTTTCGGATCTGGCCAATCAACAGTCTAGATCCGATCAGCATATCGCAATTGGCGAAGGCAAGCAAAGGCTATCGGAGGCTACCATATAAAAGTTCTGATAACGATCAACGCGGGTCAATGAGGACCGTCAATCAAGTGCGCAAATCGACGACCCAGGTTAACTTGCGATATCGCATCAGCGACAAATAAAGGAGCGCTTACAACGGCCCAGGGGACTATGCGATATGCGATTGTGATCAATCACATCGCAATATCGCGTCACAGTAATACAACGGAGTGGGGCTGATATAAATATGACTTACGATAGCTTGTCCTGATGGGGTTATAGATGATATTTAACATATTTTGAGATCCGGAAAATGGCATTTTTTTGTGTATTTCACATTTTCGCCAAATAAATGAAATACAAAGGAAATGTGCCCGATGTGATAAAACCGAACCCGATGGAACTTATAGATGCAAATATATAATATTTCAAGTCTGCCATAAAGCCATTTTGCAGGATTTTCAGTGTTTTAATGTATTTTTACAAATATAAAGGAAACCATGACACAGGGGCACTTGCGACTTGCGATAGTGATTAAAGGCGGACCCGATAGAAGTATAGGGTGGATTTAAGGATATTTGAAGTCCAATAAACGATAATTTGGCGAATTTTCCCATGTGTTTAGTGTATTTCTCTATGTAAATAGAGAAGGCTATTTTTGGGGATTTTAAAAGCCCGATGGTCCCTTCTGTTGCAGAACAGGTGGCCACCTTCCCTGAAGATGTTATGTCATGATTGGCTAACGCTTAGAGGGGATTTGAGCAGATAGAGGCTAGGAGCCAGAGAGCCTGAGAAGGGGAAACAAACAGACAACACTGATTGACTTAAAAGCCACAGAAGACAAAAGACAGAGGCAAGCAATACTGAGATAGAGAGAAAATAGAGACAAAGAGTGTAAGATAGAGTCTGTGTACTCAGAGAAGCTAGAGGGATTCAAGCTAAACTCCTGCTATTTTGTAGCTGTGTGTTGAGACTCAATTCAGACTCACATTTTGTAAAACTCTATTCTTGAAAGACATAATAGAGAGGTCACCACTAAAGGTTGGACCAGGAGATGTAGCCGAAGAGGTTTGGGTGAACTCCATATTAAACTTGTTGTGTTATGTGGGTTTGTCTATTATGTTTCTCTAACTACTCATTGCCTGTATTATTCGCAATCTTCTCGATCCGTTGCACTATGTAACATAGGCAAATCCATGCACATGAGTCTGTAATACCTTAAAAGTAATCTAAGATCTTCATTTTCAGATCAAGTGGTATGAGAGCTTTTGGTTTTTGGTTTGTTAAGGTTAGACAAGCTTGTGCTGGATTTTTTTTTAATGCTAACTTGGTCAAAGCTCAAACTGGGAAAAGGAGAACTTGTTGAGGCCAACCCAGAAATTGGAAGAGTCTATCCGAGGAGGAGAATCTCAGAAGAAACTCATTTGGACTCAGAGTCTCAGTTCATGGACAGTTTTATGACCATGAGGGCCATGGTGGAAGAGATGTATCGGGAATTTAAGAGGGGTCGAGGTGAAAGCACCTCAACACCCAAGCAAGAAAAAGGAGCTGAGGAACCTTCTCTAGATGCCCCTCCAGAGGGAAAAGGGAAAGGGGAAAATCCTCCTCCATCATCTCCTCCACCATCTCCTTCATCATCCTCATCTCCTAGCCCTGAGAAGAAAAACAAGAAGACTTATGTGATTAAATTAGATGTAAAATTTGATTTGCCAATTTATGATAGGGAATTAAATGCAGAAAAGCTAGGTAACTGGATTAGACATATTGATGTATATTGCAGGGTGCAGAACATCGATTCAAAAAGGAGAAAGATTCAGCTGACCAGCCTTTTTCCTTGGAGGAATTTCCCTAGTGTGGTGGGAAGGCAGGACACAAGCTGATTTAAAGAAGCATGGTAAAATTATTTCTACCTGGAGTGAATTTGTTTTTGCCATTAAAAACAATTCTATCCACTAGCTTATATGCAGCAAGCAATGATGAGTTGGCAAACTCTTCGCCAATTAAAGGGGCAAAGTGCACAAAGTTATGCCCAGGAATTTAGAAAAAGAGCTTTAACTCTAAGCATTTCTCTAGACTCACCTAAAACTTTGTTGAAGTATATAGGTGGTTTGCATAGCTATTTGAGGCACACCATTCTCATGTTTAACCCCACTAGCCTAGATGATGTATCAGTTCAAGCTACACATCTAGAGGCTAGAGGCAAGAATGTGAAGCCAGAGATTGGGGGATTATCAAAACCCTCTGCAAGAAAAAACATGGAAAAGAAGAAGCTGAGATGGAAAGAGAGGAAGGCAAACACTGTACAAAAAGACAAACCTTCATGCACTCACTGCAAGAAGGATGGACACGATGATGAACACTACTGGTATTTGCATCTAGAGCTGAAACCCAAGAAGTTCGGTGGTAAGAAGAAGAAGATTGTTGCTGCTATTCAGAAAGACTTGGGGTCAGACTCACGTGATGAAACAACAATCATAGCTACAGGTATAAAAGGTAAAAATTCTGAAGCATCTACAAGTAATTTTGCACAATCTATTGATAATGAAGATAATGAGAGGAAAAGACATGAGCTTTTTCATATTAGAGTTATTTCCAAGCATCAAAAGATTGATACTTTATTTGATAGTGGATCACAAGTAAACTTGATTTCTGAAGCAATTGTAAAAAAGTTGGGATTACTAATCACACCTCATAAGAAGCCATATCCATTAGGTTGGGTATGTTATAAAGCAAAGCTACAAGTGACTAGAAAATGTAAACTTAGGTTTGCTATTGGTTCAACATTTGTAGATGAGATTGAGTTAGATATAATTCCCTTGGATATATGTGGTATTGTTTTAGGAAGCCCTTACTTGTATGATAGAAAAGCCATTTTCTATAGAGCTAAAAATAAGTATCAACTCACTAAAGATGGAATAGAGTATATTGTAAGAGCTCATAAACTCAAAAATAATTACTCTCTCATAAACTCAGGGCAGATGAAAAGAATTGTAAATTCATGCAAGCAATTTTTACCAATGGTTGTAAAGGAAAAGAAACCTGACAAAACCAATATATTTGAGGGCTGTGATGCTAAACAGAAATCTGATTTAGAATTTTTTTTTTCAGAATATGATATCCTATTTCAAGAACCTAAAGGTCTGCCACCCAAAAGGGAAATAGTACATGATATTCATTTGCAGCAAGATGCTCCATTGCCTAACATCGGAATGTATAGGTTATCCGCTTTAGAGAATGCAGAGATTAAGAAGTAGGTACAAGAGCTGCTCAAGAAAGGGTTCATAAGACCAAGCACATCACCATGTGGATCTCCAATCGTGTTGGTGAGAAAGAAAGATGGTTCGTGGAGGATGTGCATTGATTACAGAGCACTGAATAAAATAACGATCAAGAATAGTTATCCTCTTCCTCGCATTGATGATCTATTAGATCAGCTAAAAGAAGCAGTTTACTTTTCCAAGTTGGACTTGGATAGGGGCTATCATCAAGTCAGAGTAGCAGAACAAGATGCATGGAAGACCGCTTTCAAAACAAAGCAAGGACTATATGAATGGCTGGTTATGACTTTCGGCTTAACTAATGCTCCTGCCACTTTCATGAGAGTTATGAATGATGTACTCATACCTTTATTGATGATTTTGTAATTGTATATTTAGATGAAATTCTTGTTTTCAGTCAAACATGGGAAGAACATTTGAAGCATGTAAAGTAGACTCTAGATGTTTTGAAAATAGAAAATCTCTATGTTAAGTTATGGAAATGTGAATTTGGCAAAACATCTTTAAATTATTTGGGTCATATTGTAGGGGGTGGTGAATTGAAGATAGATCCCTCTGAGGTTGAAGTCATTGTGAACTGGCCTAAACCCAAATCTGCTACAGAAGTTAGGAGCTTCTTAGGAGCAGCACAATATTGGAGAAAGTTTATTGCTAACTTTTCCTTGATTGCAGCTCCCTTACATGCTTTAACAGGATTGAACAAGGTATTTTAGTGGGGAGGCAAATGGCAGAAAGCCTTTGACACCTTAAAAGAAAAAATTAGTACAACACCAGTACTAGCACTACCAGATCTTCAACGTCCATTTGAGATTAAAACAGATGCCAATGACTATGCCATGGGAATAGTGTTGATACAACACGGTAAACCCATATGCTATCATTCTGAGACATTTAATTCTGTAGTAGTTAATTATCGCACATATGATAAAGAATTGTATGCATTAGTACAGAGTGTGAAAAAGTGGAAACATTACTTAATGGGTGAGGAAATGATCATCCATACAGATCATCAATCACTTCAATATTTGCACTCACAAACTAAATTGCAGCAATCAAGACGCTATAGGTGGATGGGTTTTCTACAACAGTTTCATCTATTCATCAGATATAAGAAGGGCATACACAATAAAGTTGTAGATATATCGTCAAGACCAATCATAAATGCATCTACTATACTTAAGCATAACTCAGTAATGAATGAAAGCTACATTGAACAATATGCTCAAGATATAGATTTTAAAGATGTATATGCAACTTTAAGTCACGAAAACAAGTAGAAGAATTGGATTATTATGTTAAGGAGCAACTCTTGTATCATTTGGGAAAGTTATGCATTCCACAAACTGAAAGAGTTAACATAATTCGGGAAGCACATACTTTTGTTATATCAGGTCACTTTGGTGTAAGTAAAACAGTTGCACAGCTACAAAGGTTCTGTTATTGGCCTAGAATGCATGAAACAGTTTCTATATATATTAAAGGGTGTACCATGTGTGCTAAAAGCAAGCCCAACAATAGGAAATTAAGGTTGTACACTCCACTCCCAGTTCCTTCTCATCCTTGGGAAAGTGTTTCCATGGACTTTGATGGGGGATTACCAAAAGCTAGAAAAGGTCATGATTATTTATATGTTATTGTGGATAGGTTCAGCAAAATGTGTATTTTAATACCTTGTAACAAGCAAATTACAGCTGAACAAACATCGAAGTTGTTCTTTTAGCATGTTTGGGTTCATTTTGGGTTACCCACTTCCATTATATCTTATCGAGATTCCCGATTTGTTGGGAAGTTTTGGTCAAGTCTGTGGGAGTTGATGGACCCCAGATTGAAGAAGAGCACAACCTTTCATCCACAAACATATGGCCAAATAGAGGTAGCCAATAGGACAATGGTCCAGTTTCTCAGGGGCTATTGCAGCAAGCATCCAAAGCTTTGGGATGAACATTTGTGTTATGTGCAACATGCTTACAACCGTGCTAAGCACTCTTCTACACAAAGATCTCCTTTTGAGACTTGTTTTGGTTTTACACCAAAGTCTCCCTTGGATTTTGTATTTGGAAAAGACATAGCGATTGATGGAGATAGTGATGTGGACAAAGCAACCAAGTTCATTAAATAGATCCAAGAAATTCACCAGGAAGTACAGGAACAGCTGGAAAAGAGCCAGGCCAAGTATAAGGTGAGGCATGATAAGCATCGAATTGAACATAGCTTCCAAGTTGGTGATCATGTCTAGCTGTATATCAGCAAAGACAGAATGCAAGGTGAAGGTAAGAAGCTGAAGCCAATAAGGTATGGGCCTTTCAGGATACTTGACAAAATTGGTGAAAACGCTTATCGCGTTGATTTGCCAGCTTACATGCATATCTATTCAGTAGTTAATACATAGAACTTGAGACTGTTTGAACCTTCATTGATTGAAGATACCAAAGAGAAAAGACAGTTGCCTTCTATTGATGATCTGTTTCCTGAATATCCCAATGTGTTGCACAAAGATACATTTCTGGATAGGAAGGTGAGAACTACGCGCAGAGGGGATATTGAGTCCCTTCCGTTGCAGAACAGGTGGCCACCTTCCCTAAAGACATTATGCCATGATTGGCTAATGCTCAGAGGGGATTTGAGTGGACAGAGGCTGGGAGCCAGAGAGCCCGAGAAGGGGAATAGAACAGACAGTGCCGATTGGCTTAAAAGCCACAGAAGACAGAAGACAGAGGCAAGGAGTAATGAGACAGAGAGAAAACAGAGACAGAGAGTGGAAGAAAGAGTCTGTGTACATAGAGAGGCTTGAGGGATTCAATAAAACTCCTTCTATTTTGTATCTATGTGTTGACACTCAATTTGAGCTCACATTTTGTAAAACTCTGTTCTTGAAAGACATAATAGAGAGGTCACCACTGAAGGCTGGACCAGGAGACGTAGCCCAAGAGTTTTGGGTGAATTCCATATTAAACTTGTTGTGTTATGTGTGTTTGTCTATTATGTTTCTCTAACTGTTCATTGCCTGTATTATTTGCAATCTTCTCAATCCATTGCACTAAGTAATATAGGAAAATTCATGCACGTGAGTCTGTAATACCTTGAAAGTAATCTAAGATCTTCATTTTCAGATCACAGCTTATCTGAAAATGAGGCTAAAACATAGATACAAAGGTTTAAGGTATACAAAGAACAATACATGTGGGGCAGTTATCGTGTAGGCGTTTTTGACGATGCATGTAAAGAGAGACTTTGTGGTTGTGGGGTGGTCATTGCCATTAATCCTGATCATTTTTGGTGGGAAAGTGGTAAGAGATCAAATAGCAGGGTTGAACTTTTAGCACTTTGGAGAGTTCTAATTGTAGTGAAATGGCTCAGGATAGACAATATCAAGATCTTCGGGGATGCAAAGAGAATTATAGAATGAATGATGCGCAATACAAATTTCAATCCACTCATTCTAAAAAATTGGATGAATAGGATTCAAGTGATGACGATAATGTTTTGAGAAATACATTTTGAACACATATATAGCGAACAAAATTGGATGGCAGACATGCTATCAAAGAGAGGGATGAAGAAGCCAATAGGGAATTTTTTTTCTCAACATTTGAATAGGAATAGATGATCAACTCAGAAAGCATCAATTATGCATAGTGTTAAAGGGAGGATGCGACTTCCGCCCAAGAAGAACAAGCATAAAGAGAACAATTGAACTTTTTGTTTTTTTAAAGTGATGATGGTAATCTATTTTGTTTAGAGTTAATACTAGTATGTAGAATATGTAATTTTAAATTTACAAGTAACATAGATGATTAAAGATCAAAAAGTGACTTAACAGTCCTTTACTGAACAGTTAATAACTTAGGCAAATCAAGTCAGTTTTTTTTATAAGTAAATAAAAAAGAAAAAACCTAGACAATGTACTACTCTTTTCTTAACACAAAAAGGTACAAAAAGGTAGTGTTTTGTTTTCTTTTTTTTGCTAAAAAAAATATGATTACAATATTGTCAATCCTATTGAAATAAAATTAGCATAGAGTAAAACATCTACATTAACAATGTGCGAGAGTAATGTTTTTATTGAAATCTCACTAAGTTCCAACAACTCTTGCAGTACTGATGTGAGTTTGGTTATCATGGAAAATCATAGCTAAACCAGAATCGGCTATCTTAGGGTTCGGTTCCTTGTCCAACAACACATTTCTTGCTTTAACATCTCTATGAATAATGCGCAGTCTCGAGTCCTAATGAAGATAGAGAAGCCCACGAGCTACTCCCACTATTATATTGTAACGCTTCCCCCAATCAAGCTGGCTGTGTTTGATTGGGTTTGTATCCATGCATGACATTAATTAATTTGGCATAATCTGGATATACTTGTTCAAACAGTTATAATTTTAATTTCCCGTCTACTTTCATAACAAAATGGAAGCCACTCACTGAATAAAATTTGATCAAGGCTCTTATTGGGTAAGTATTCATAGACCAACAATCGTTTTGATCTCTTTACACAACAACCCAGTAGGCATGCAAGATTTCTATGTTGAATTTCGGCCCCAAGTTTAACTTCATTTAAAAAATCTTTCTTTCTTTTTTTGCTAAGTTCCATTCTAAATATGTTGAATAATAATAAGTGAGTCCCCACAGATAACAATCTTTGTGACTTGAACAAATTTTTCTATAAGAAGAACTTGCAGCAGGCCATGCATTTCAACTTCGTCATTGGTCATATTTCCCAACTTGCATGCATGACTTGTAACCAATTTTACTTCGAGGCTATACAAAAAAATGCCATGAGGTGTAGCTCAATTGGCGATCACCTTGTTATGAATTAATATGTAAAAGCATGAGATTCAAAGTTCAAGTCCCCGTGGGTTCGACCGACAAAACACTAAATATGAATCCCACAAATGTTATACAACAAACATTAAAAATTTCTTTTACATAAATATTAATTATTCTTCCAAGAACAAAATTTCATTCATGAATCATTTCCACCTAATGTAATGGTATCCTCAGATGCATGAGCTACCCATCTATAACACATTTATTTATCTTGATCATGCAATTTTATTTATTTTTTATTTATGCCCAAACTATGGCATCAACTACAATATACACAAGTTCTATGTTCTAGGGATTTGGTACCCAATATTGTTTTAATAGTTTTTTGATGTAATTCCATGATCTAGGCTTCACCAATCAACCTTAACACAAATAATCGACTTATGTATACTACGAAAGAAGGTATTTGAGGTGGTCATTTCCATCCAAATAATCTCCCATCTATCCTCATTTCATGATTTAATGGGAATCGTATATGCATTTCCTCAACATATCCAATAATATTTTCATGTTGCACTTGGGTCTATGATATATTGGTTCACCTATTACATTTAAAAATCCTTCATAATACTTGAGATACATGACATTTTTTCTGCTAAGAATAGGGGTTATTTCCTTGTCTTAAGTCAATATTCATTGGAAGATGAATGAATTATGTCCACTATCATATGATCATTGCAGATTTTATTCAAAACTATTAAGTGTGAAAATTTCTGAATCTAACACATCAGAAACCCCTACTGCAATTTCTGGTTTACTGTCTCCTACTTGTTCTTTACATTAAGAAGCTATTTAATTGCATAAATATAGAAGTAAACACAAATGAAACCTTCATAGATACAAAGTTCATGCATTGAAGTAAACAGAAACAATAACACAAGGGAGACCGTTATTTTTGGACAATCGTCCTTAGAAAAACCCAATGAGGGAAAATCGATGCAGCATATATGAGGGTTTTATTATTAAGCATATTTCGTGAATACAACTAGGGTGCCAAAAATGGCTCACCCAATAGAGAATGTACTCGGCAGTAGTACCTCTATCGGAGATAGATATTCTGGAAAATCAACAACCAAATGATCAACCCCGCAGTGACTCTGACTATGCCTTGTGTTGGATAGCGAAAGTTGCTCCAAGCATTGCTCTAGAACTGCGTCATCCTCTCCGGAACTACGTCTCCCTCTCCCAGCTCAGGATTTGTTGATAAGCTCCCAATATACCCCATATAATCTCCCAATGCTACCTCTGAAGCCCTCTACATCCTCTGCGTCAGTCTCTACAGATTCTACGTCAGCCCTACAACCCTCTGTGTCCTCTGCATTAGACCCTACAGCGTCTGCGTCAGCCCTCCTTAGCCTGCGTTGTCTCTCCCGACACTTTGTTGCCACTCTTCTATGTATTCTTCAACCTTGGATCGAAATCCCTTACTTAACTACCCCTCACTACAATTGATCTCTAACTCAATTTCCTCAACAAACCCAACCCCATAAAACCGAATTCTTGATTTCTCTTGGTGTATCTCCAATGGACCCTCAAGCATCCTCTTATACTTTTCCTATTGACAATTCAACAACTAAGATTAAGTCCCTAATCAACGACTAATATTAGCTGTAGCTTTATCCTCGTTACTTATAACTTTCTCACCCATTTTATATTAATACACATTAATATTTTTATTTTCCTAAGTTTGGACTTAGGAACCCATTAAAAATATTAATTATTTTAATATCTCTTCATCTGGGTGGAATTTGGCCAAACAATTTCTGAGTCTTGGAGACCTCATGTGCCTTAGCCTCTCCACCAAATTTCATGGCTAGAGCACATCCGATGCCACCAAAAATAAACACTCCCTGTTAGCAAGGAATGTGCTCTAGTAATGCTTCACCATAGAAGCTTCACACTAATCCTTCGCATCGGTCCTCCTATGTTGATGCTAGACCTGCTACCCCACATTCACTACATTGTTGCTTCCTATACTACTTCCCATGACACTGCCATTGGCACTACTACATCTATACTGCAACTCCCTCTCAATACGTTGCATCATGATGCCCATAGCACTACCACTACTAACTGCTGCACTGCAACTTAGTTACGAAGACGTAAGTAACTGACTTCCCCAAAATATTGACATCTCGGTCAGTCTGGAAGCCTCGTGATGTTGAAGCCACCTTTGTTGTTATCTTGTGCTCCCTCTACTACCACTGTGCTACTAGAACTTCTTCTGCCCCTCTTGCACTACTGCAACCTCCACTGCGCTGCTACAGACTTCTGCACTCAAACATTGCAGTGTCGCTCCATCACACCTTGATCCAAGAGTTTGGGTATCTCAAGGATCCTGCCCCTCTTCTGTAGTCCTCTCAACTACAACTCAATGTCTCCCCACCTCTTCTCTAGAGGTGCATGAGCACTCATGGCACAATCGTCATCAGTCTCGACATCTTTCTCTGCCTTTGCTGGAGCAGCCTTTGGGTGAGGAGCTTCTCTCTTGCCTTTCTTCTTGGGGCACTGAGATGCATAATATCCCAACTCCCCACAGTTGAAGCACTTGACCTTGGAGATATCTTTATTCTTCCTCTTCTGAACCCCCTACTTTCCCGCAGATCCTAGATCTACATCCTCCTTCCCCTCTTTCTGGATTCAAACTCCCTTATTGCTACTTCATGCCTTAGTGAAACTCCTAATCTCTTTCTGTCGAAGAGTTGCCCACATCCCCTCCAAACTGGGGAGGGCCGCTATGCCCAAAATGCCTTGGACAAACATCTCCCAATCCTTGGAGACTGCATTCAGAGCAGTCCTGACCATAAACTCTGGATTCGCTGTAGACCCCACGAAAGTAAGCTGGTCACGAATTCCTTGCAACTTGAGAAGGAACAGAACTATCTCTTCTCCTTTCTGCATCTAATATGACCTCAACTCATTCTCTAATAACATCTTCCACTGCATGGAAGAGCCTTGGTATAAGGTGGTCAATGTCTGCCACATCTCCCTTGTTGTGTTCTTCTTAGCAATATGTAGTATGACATGATCCTTGACCCCATCTGGAATCATGCATTTTGATTTTGCCTCGGCCTCCTCATATTTCTCATTTTCATTCGGGTCAACTGGGATAACTACGGTTTTCAAGGCATAGTCCTTGACGCGATGTTTATCCAGGATTGCTAGGATCCTGGCCTTTCAGATGACAAAATTGGAAGCCCCGTCCAATCTGTCTTGATCCCTCAATCTGTTTACTACCATCTATACTCCTCTTCTCTAGACTCCCTCTAAGTCTCGACTTCCCTCCTAGAAATCCTCCGGCCAATTGTCGAATCACTCCTCTCCAATCCTCCTTTTCCCCTACAACTTAGATCTAGATTTCTTGGCTATAAATCTATCAAGGTAGTGCTTCCCTCTACCTTGTTTCAGTCCCTTAGACACTGTTCTGCACAGACAGAAACAACTTCCCACCAGCTCCTCAAATCACAATCTGCACAACTCCCTTAGCCCCAAAAACTAAAGAATTTAAGCCCTTCAAGCTCTGCACAATCACGGCTTGGGATAAATCTTCTCCTCCTAGCCAACTGTGTCAATCCTTCCTGGTTGAGAAAGATGAAGTGGCTCTGCGTAAGCCTGTTTTGCCCCACTCTTCCTCTGTGTTGGCCCTTCTCCTGGCTCAGAATGCTAACGTGGGGTCTACGTGAGCCTCAACGTCATCCTCTCAGCACTGCGTCACTCCTCCTCTTACCTCTTCAGCTCTGGAACAATGTTGTCTCTCGGGACAACTACTTCTTTGCTGCAAATTCTCATATTTATTTGGCTGGTGTCTTCAGTCCTCCTTGATCTACAATCCCTCGGATAACATGTGAAAATTTCTAAATCTAACACATCAGAAACCCCTACTGCTATTTTTGGTTTACTATCTCCTACTTCTTCTTTACATTAACAAGCTATTTAATTGCATAAATATCGAAGTAAACACAAATGCAGCCTTCACAGATACATAGATCATGCACTGAAGTAAACAGAAACATTAACACAAGGGACACCATTATTTTTGGACAATTGTCCATGGAAAAAAGCAATGCGGGAAAGCTGGTGTAGCATATATAGGGTTTTATTATTAAGCAGATTTCATGAATACAACTAGGGTGCCAGAAATGGCTCACCCAACAGAAATGTCCTCGGTGGTATTACCTCTATCCCGAGATATATATTTCAGAAAATCAGCAACCAAATGATAAACTCCATAGTGACTTTGACTGTTCCTTGTGCTGGACAGCAAAAGCTACTCCAAGCATTGCCTTGGAACTCGTCACCCTCTCTGGAACTACGTGACCCTCTCCCGGCTCAAGATTTGCTGATCAACTCAGAGTTCTCCCCACAGAATCTCATAGCGTTGCCTATGAAGCCCTCTGTGTCCTCTTCGTTAGCCTCTACGACTTCTACGTCAACCCCTACGACCCTCTGCATCCTCTTCGATGTCTCCTATGACCTCTGCATTAACCCTCCTTGGACTGTGCTGTCTCTCCCGACACTTTTCTGCCTCTCTGCTATGTAATCTTTAGCCTTGGATCAAAATCCCTTACTGAACTTCTCCTCATTGAAACTGATCTCTAACTCGATTTCCTCAGCAAACCCAACCCAAGAAAATTGAATTCTTGATCTATCTTGGTGTATCTCCAATTGATCCTCAAGCCTCCTCTTATGCTTTTCCTATTGATGATTCAACGACCGAGATTATGTCCCTAATCAAGGGCTAATATTAGATCTGGTTTGATCCTCATCACTTAGAACTTTCTCACCCTTTTTATATTAATAAACATTAATATTTTTATTTTCCTAAGTTTAGACTTAGGAACCCATTAAAAATATTAATTATTTTAATATCTCTTCATTCAGGTGGAATTTGTCCAAACAATTTCTGGGTCTTGGAGATCTCATGTGCATTAGACTCTCCTCCAAATTTCATGGCTAGAACACATCCGATGCTACCAAAAAGCAACATTAAGAACACATTTTCAATGCTCTACCTTATTATTCCATTGCTCTATGACAATTAGGTAAGCCTCATTATTGATGGTGTCTTCCACATTCTTATGCATGATCCAATTCCTTCATTTAGTTCTTTTATAATGTCCTAATTCTCTTTTTGATGTAATAAATATAGTTTACTCATGGGAAAATTAGTTTGACCTTCATTATCTATATACTAGAAGTGAGTTGGCTCTAACCACTCAATATATATAATGGATTCCTCGTACCCTAATACTAAGACATCATTGAGTATTATCATTAGATGTATTGGATAGTAATGAGATGTCCAACCAGTGCATTATTTTACTTATTTCATGTATATCTTAAATAAAATGTTCAATTCACACACCTTGCCTCCTAGAATAACCATTTTTTTCAATTTTGTGTTATGTATCCATAATTCTACTCAAGGAAATTTACAATTAGTTATTGACCCCTTTAAAACATGGATACAGTGTTAGTGGACTAGCAATACAGAGCCACAACCTCTAGGCAACAAACACATTGCAATCTATGAGATTCACGCTTGCCATCAAACCTCTAGGATCTTGGCTCTCAATCGTCATTTAAGTCACTCCCCACCCTGACACCAAGGTGCACTGCCACTCAGGTTTGGCTTTTAATTCAAAACCCCTACAATTCATTCTAGGACTGGCTTCTTTTCATGGTATCTCTAATCTCTCCAATATGGAATTTTGGTTCTCACTTCTTTGTCCCCTTATTTGGTTCAATTTTTGTAGCAAGATTCCTCACTTCATCCTCCTTGTAATTCTAATTCTCTTCCCCTACTATTAGCCTGATAAGCTTAATCCCCCGTGAATCCCCCCTGGTATTACTCTATCAGCTCTATGTTCTTCCCTCCTACATAGATGACCATATTTTTCAGTGGGACCTAGTTTGGCGAAATGGGGTGTAGAAACCTTGTAGAAGCAGTTTGATGGGGCCAATAAAACTTTACTACTTTAGCATGGAACCTTACACACATATAACTTTCTAATGAGATAAGAATAATCTCAATTGGAGTCTGTATGCAAAAATCATGTCAATTGGAAGATGACCTTCCTGTTTTGACCACCATAATTTGAGAGGATGACATTTCATCCCCTATTATCCATGGAAAAGGGGATAACCACCTCATCACGATGAATACTACTTTAGAAGACTCCATAGTGTAACTCTAGTTAAGAGTCAAAGGATTGAAACATAACCACTAGTAGGCTATCAAGTTGTGTTATAATCGAGCCACCGGGAGGAAAAGGGGTTCCATTTTATGGGAGTGCATTTTTTCCATAGATGAGTAGAGTAGACGAGAGTGGAGTAGAGAGAGGAGAGAGAAAATAGATATGGTTTCTGCATTGTAGCATTCCATGCACCACAAGTCTCTCTCTTTGTACTTGCATCTATTTTCCATGTAGAGAAAAAGAGGAGAGAAACCTCACCTTCTAGTTGAGTTTGCTCCTAAAAGGGTTTTTGAGGTTATATCTTGTGTTAATTTTTGGTTCATGAGTTTTATTTCATTGTTCTCTATTTACTAAATAATTATCAGTTACATACATACACAAAAAACAATAATTAACAGATCCAAGAATCTAAGGAGAAATAAATCCTCATATTTTAGATTTTGATTTTTCTAATATATTTTAGAAGATTTATTGTGATGAATTGGCCAATGAGATATCCATGACAGTTTATAGATCAATGATGAAAATATTAAATATTGAAAATAAATTAAATATA
The DNA here is from genome assembly GCA_031772625.1 of Pinus tabuliformis. Taxonomy (NCBI): domain Eukaryota; kingdom Viridiplantae; phylum Streptophyta; class Pinopsida; order Pinales; family Pinaceae; genus Pinus; species Pinus tabuliformis. The sequence goes on along the minus strand of CM062812.1, from coordinate 211,361,324 downwards.
AATATAAAAGTATATTGAATTGTTAAACTTGGCCACTGAACCTCAAAAGACCCAGTATGTGATTCAACTAATAAACTTGGCAATTGAACCTCAATTAACTCAAATCTACAATCAAAAGGATACATGTGGGTCACTTCATTTGAAAATGACATCCCATTATGTCTAAATACTTCACTTTAATGGAGATTAAAGGACGTTGTAAACTTTGATATTAGGCTTTACATGAATATCACAGACGTTAGCATCACATTATCAAATCTTATGCTCATTTGGCTCATGTTATTGTCACATTATCCAATCCCAGTCTCGTATTAGATTGAAAATCTTGACTTCAATGGGCATTGAAGTGCATAAAAGGTAAATTGTATCTTACCCATCCCAAAAGAATATGCATTTCAGGTGGCAAATTGTAATCAGTGTTCTTTCTTCCTGTGATAATTTCGAGCACAAGAACGCCAAAACTATAAACATCAGTTTTTATAGATACTTGCCCCAACATAGCATACTCTGGTGGCATATAACCGCTACATATACAGAGTACAATGTCAAATATCATAAATTAAGGCAAATATTTAGAAATAGGAAATGATAAGTTATTTGAAAAGCAAGCATAGCTGCAACCAAGATTGTCAATCCATCCCTAGATCATAAAAAAGCTTAATCAATAATGCAAAACCCCACCTTTTCTTGAATATCATAAATTAAGGAAAAAATTTAGAAATGGGAGATGATAAGTTATTTGAAAAGGAAGCATATTTGCAACCAAGATTGTAAATCCCCAAATCATAAAAACTCATAACCAAGAATGCAAAATCCATTTTCCAAACAAGAAAAAGGTATAAATACAATTACAACATTGTCAATCCTATTGAAGTAAAATGAGCAGAGTAAAACGTCTGCATTAATAGAGTAATGATGGTATTGAAATCTCACTAAGTTCCAACAATTTTTGCAGTACTGATGTGAGTTTGGTCATCAGGAAAAAGTCTTGCTAAGCCGAAATATGTTATCTTAGGGTTCAGTTCCTCGTCTGACAACACATTGCTTGCTTTAACATCTCGATGAATAATGCACGGTCTCGAGTCCTGATGAAGATAGAGAAGCCCACGAGCTACTCCCATTATTATATTGTAACGCTTTCCCCAAACAAGTTGATTGCGTTTTTTTGGGTCTGTATTGGTGCATGACATTAATTAATTTGACATGATCTAATATCCTGGTTGAAACAATGATAATTTTAATTTTCTGTCTACTTTCATAATAACATGGAAGCCACTTACCGAATAAGATTTGATCAAGGCTCTTATTGGGTAAGTATTCATAGACAAGCAATATTTCTGATCCCTCTACGCAGCAGCCCAGTAGGGATACAAGATTTCGATGTTGAATTGCGGCTCCAAGTTTAACTTCATTTAAAAACTCTTTTCTTCCTTGCATAGATTTGGAGGATAGTTTTTTCATGGCTATTTCTTTTCCGTCTGGTGTAGTTCCCTACAGTATAAAAGTTTTGCAAATTATTAAGCTTAATTGTAAATCCCCAATATATTGTTTTCAAACTGCTAATCTACAGTCAATTGTGTGAAGGGAAGAGCCTGAATATCACTCTATTTTAAGATACTAAATATCATTACTGGAAGCTTACTTAACCCAGCTTACCTTGTACATGGAATCCTCTTTCTCGAAGCTTGTTCTGATTATCAAAATTTTTAGTGGAAGCTACTAATGTTTCCATACTAAATATTATGTGTCTATTATTATTGAGGAGTACGAGTTCTTCACCTTCATCATCATCTGTATTATGAAAATATAAAATATAAATATAAAAGTGTATTGAATATATAAAATATAAATATTAAGTTATATTGAACATAGTATACTTGTCTTATCTAAAGACCCAGTCTGCAATTCAACTATTAAAACCTCAAATAACTCAAATCTTCAATCAAGACACTCACACATACACATCTAACCCTGGGTGTAATCATATATAAAGTGCCAGAGTACACAGGGCAAGTTTTACCATTTTTGCCCAGTAGGAGGAAGGGGCACAAACAGTTTGGCAGAAGTTATTGTATTATGGGGGACATTATTGTGTGCAAAATGGTTGGGTATTGAGATTTTAAAGATTAATTTGGACTTAAATACTGTTATAGAATGGGTACATAGATTTTTTCAATTTAATCCATTCATTCTTACTGCGTGGATGATAGGTATTCGGATTTTGGATTCTAGAGCAGAGCTTTCATCAAATCACATACAAGCATGTGTACCATGAACAGAATGGGGTTGCAGACATGTCAAAAAAAGGAATTGCAGCAGAAACAGGTATCATTCACTTTTATGCATATCAACAGGGTTCAATAGTAAATGAAAGAACTATAAGGATCCTTGTTGGAAATTTTCTGGTAAATTCCGAAACAAAATCACTGAACAGAGAGTAATACTCTGTTTTTGCCACAGGATCTTTAACACAAGGAAGCAAAAAAAAATTCTCCAGAGAACAGAGGTTCAACAACACACAAAAAAAACTTTGTATTCATTAATAAACTGCCTGATACAAATTTCTTCCTCTCTCTCAGAGGGATTCACCAAGACTGCTTCAAATGAAGTAAAAAAAAAAAAAAAAGGTTCACTGTCTCCCTGAAAATTACTCTGTCTTTTCTTGCACAAAATTACACTGCTGTGTGTGTAAAATTTTTCATTTACTGTTGTGTAAAATTTCTTTACATATGCCCTGTTGTTACATACATTTCAACCAAAAAAAATTTCATACATTCATTCGCACTGTTGTGCATTCTTCCCTTTTTGTTTTCAACAAAACAACAAAAAATTTATCATTGCACACCAGCGTGCTTCCCTTACATTGCCATATTCAACAACAATTAGACTCATTCGCTACTGCGAATTTCCCTTTTGTTTTCACTCACACACTGCCCCTGTTTTCACCCTCTTCACACTTCTGTGCGTTTCATATCATATGCACTCAAAAAAAACATTACATGTTTTTAACCAAAAAAACATAACAATACGTTGACTTGTGCCCATACCTTTCGTGAAAGAAAAAAAACAATAAAATTAAAGATCTTACCAAGTCTTACCTATCACAATAAATTTACATTAATTACTTTTACGGAAACTGTCGGTCAAAATGAAAAACTTCACGCAAGGTTCATGGACTAGACTGTATGCAACTTTAGTTTTAATCAACGGTGGACAGCGTTGAATTCATTCGGATGCATATCACTTGCCCAAAACAAATGAACATTACCGGCCGGGGAATGAGCGGTTTTGAAACCGTACTGCAGACACGCGTTGGTTGGTCAGTGTGATCAGAGCCTCCAGAGGTAAAACCACAAATTGCAAAAGGCGGTGCAGGGAACTATACTGGCGGTTTTCCGGAAATAAGTGACACGGAACTGTTCAACTGTTATGGCAGTTGAAATTACAATTTCAACACTCCCTTTTACTTTCAACTGTTGTGTTATCAGTCATACCCAGACATTTTCTCAAAAATTCAAACTTTTCTGTCCCAATGGCTTGGTCAGAATGTCTGCAACCTGCTCCTGAGTCCTACAGCAATGTTCTAAAACAATTTCTCCAGTGTTTACTAATTCCCTGATGTAATGAAACTTTGTATCAATGTGTTTCATTCTCTTATGAAACACCGAATTCTTGGATAATGCAATAGCTGAGCTATTGTCACAAAAAATCACAATTCCTTTTACTTGCTCTTGGCATAAGCTCCTCAACATTCTTCTCATCCAAACTGCTTGACATGCTGCTGCTGTAGCTGCCACATATTCAGCCTCTGTTGTAGACAATGCTACAATAGGTTGTTTCTTAGAAGCCCATGAAATGGCTCCTGAACCCATGTGAAAAACATAACCGGAAGTGCTTTTCCGATCATCTACACTTCCAACCCAATCACTATCAATGTATCCAATTAAATCTGAACATTTTAAAGTAGTATATAAAATGCCAAACCTTTTAGTACCTTTAACATACCTCAGAATTCTTTTTGCTGCCTGCCAATGTGCTTCTTTTGGCCTCTCCATGAATCTGGAAATTAAACTAATAGCAAACATTATATCTGGCCTAGTTGCAGTCAAATACATTAGGCTGCCAACTATGCTCTTATACAAGCTAGGATCAAAATCCTTAATGCTGTCCTCTTTGTTGAGTTTTAATCCCATCACTGTGGGAGCGATTGCTGCTTTGATGTCCTGCATGTTAAATCTTTCCAACACTTCATTAACATATTTTGCTTGTGAGATAAAAATCCCATTTTCATTTTGATCTACTTCTATTCCTAAGAAGTATCTCAGCAAACCCATGTCAGTTATCTCAAATTCTTCTTTCATGACTATTTTGAAATTTTCAATAAGATAAACATCATTGCCTGTGAAAATAACATCATCAACATACAACACAACAATTAGTAATTTACCATCATTTTCTTTGATGTAGACGGTGGGTTCTCCCTCACACTTCTCAAATCCATTTTCCAGTAGATAGGAATCTATCCTACTGTACCATGCTCTTGGTGCTTGCGACAGCCCATAAAGAGCTTTCTTCAATCTGCATACTTTGTGCTCTTAGCCTTCTTTTCATAGCCTAGAGGTTGTTCAATGTAAACCTCCTCCTTTAACACTCCATTTAGGAATGCTGACTTCACGTCCATTTGGTAAACTTTCCACTTGTTTTGTTCTGCTATGGATAACACTGCTCTCACTGTTTGCATTCTTGCAACCGGTGCAAAACTTTCCTCATAGTCTCTCCCATACTGTTGCTTGTATCCTTTGACAACCAGTCTTGCCTTGTGTCTTTCTATTTTGCCTTTAGCATTGCTCTTGGTCTTGTAGACCCATTTAACTCCAATGACTTCTTTACCTTTTGGTAGCTCAACTAAATCCCATGTCTTGTTTCTCTCTATGGCATTGGTCTCCTCATCCATAGCTTTTATCCATTTCCTATCCTTAATTGCATCTTCGAAATGAATAGGGTCATCAATATGACAATATAATGCAAACAAAGAATTCATACCTTCATCATAAATATCACTTAAATTTTTGAACTTCTTACCTCTTTCATTTGGTGTACAAGTACTTGAAGAAGCACTTGAATTTCCTCCTTGTGGTGTGCTTGTAGAAGCACTTTCATTTGTCGTCAAGGGTGTCCCTTTCTGTCCTTGTGTTGGCATTGCTGTTTGGGGATGTATTTCAGCCATCTCTTCATCATCTTCATCATGAGACAAACAGTTTTTAACATTCACTGTTTTCTCTATGCTTCCATCCCAAGCTTCCTCCTTAATGAACTGAACATCTCTGCTCACAAAATGTTTTTTGGTAGATGGGATCTACAACCTATAAGCTTTGGATTCCTCACTGTATCCAATGAAAATACATTTCTCCCCTTTGTTGTCCAACTTCTTCCTTAGCTGATCTGGAATGTATGCATAAGCCACACCCAAAAACTTTCATGTGGGTGACTCCTTGCTTTCTCCCACTCTATGCTTCTTCTGACACTTTGTTCATGACTGCTTTTGTAGGACACCTATTCAAAATATATACTGCACAGTGTACACCTTCAGCCCAATAATCATTTGGCAAATGCTTTGCCTTCAACATACTCCTTGCCATATCCATGATGGTCCTATTCTTTCATTCAGCTACTCCATTTTGCTACGGAGTGTACCTTGTGGTAAACTGTTTGTGTATTCCATTTTTTCTACAAAAACACAAAAATTCTTTGGAGATATATTCATAGAGATGATGGCTGGAAAATCAGTAGGTGCTGGATTCCAACACTCTCTTCTTAGGTTTTTTTGCCCCCTCCTTTTTTTTTATATAATTTTAGTTAGAATATATATGTATATTTAATAAATAATTTAATTAAATAAATAAATTACCTTTTTAAACTAACCTTTGAATTATTCTATTTATTTATATAGTATTTTATCCTAACTTTATAATTTTTATTATAATATATATAAATTATATATATATTTGATTATTAATAAATAAACTATTAAATTACTTTTTTAAACTAACCATTATAAATTATTATTAAATTAATAAATGAAAATTCTCAACCTATTATTATGATTTTTATATATATATATATATATATATAATAATTATTAAATAATTTAAGTAAATAAATAAATTATCTTTTAATCTAACCATTAAAATTATTTTATTAATCCTAACTTTGATCTTAATAACCTAATATTTATAACTTTAATTAGGATATATATATATATATATATATATATATATATATATATATAATTTAAATAAAAATAAATTACTTATTTAACCAACCATTAAAATTATTTTATATATTTTTAACTAATTTCTATAAATAATAATAATTAAAAATAAACTAACCATTAAAATACTCGTCACTTAACAACCTAATATTAGGATTTTAATTAATCTATATATATATATATATATATATATATATATATATATATAATAATTATGAATTAATTTAAATAAATAAATAAATTATTATTATTATTATTATTATTATTTTTAACTAACCGTTGAAATTATTTTACTTATTAATCCTAACTTTTATCTTATTAACCTAATATTATAACTTTAATTTATATATATATATATATATATATATATATATATATATATATATATATAAATAATTAAATTTCTAAACCAACCATTAATATTAATTTATTTATGTATTTTTACCTAATTTAACTTATTTCCATAAATAATATTAAGATAAATAATAATAAAAATAATAATATTATTAAATTAATAAATAATAATTAGACCTACGTCTTAAGGTCAAAATTAGCCATTAGTCAATTTAGCCGTTAGCCGTTGGAGACTCTGCTCAGACTATTTATCATGCTAAGCTGGATCTGTTTCTTCAACTTGTCCTGACGATGAACCACACTAGTTGGTTTGAAACGCATCGACAAATGTCTGTCTACATGTGATTTACGCCGAAGTTATACTTTCAACTATTATGGATCACAGAAGCCTCAATTCAACTATTTATCTCCTCTGTCAGTTCTTAAAACTTTGATATGCAGCCCGCTTTGGTTTTCTACAAGTGCTTTGAAATTTCAAAATTTTCAAACACTTCACTTTTGTTCTTTAGAAAGTAAACCCAAGTTTTTCTGGTAAAATCATCAATGAATATTAGAAAATATTGGCTGCCTGCAAGTGATGGAGTTTGCACTGGTCCACATAAGTCTGAGTGGACAATTTCTAAAGGTGCTTTTGCCCTTACGCTTTTGCCAGATGGAAAACTTTCTCTGTGTTGTTTCCCACAAAGGCTGTCCAGTTTCTCTATCAATGATAATCCTCTTACCATTCCTTTTCTACTCAACAAGTTAAGACCTCCAAAGTTGAGATGTCCAAATCTCAAGTGCCACAACCAATTTTCATCCTTTGGTATGCTTTGGAAAGCCTCTTGTGTCACTGCTACTATTACTTGTTTATTTTTTCAAATATGCCCTTATTCTGAGAGGGAACATCCTATTCCTTGTCATCTTCACTTCAGCAATACATCTTTTGCTGGGTTTTCTATCCATGATGGTGCATACATCATTCTCAAAGAAAACATTGTACCCCTTTTGAACACGCTGTCCAATACTTAAGAGGTTACACTTCATTCCAGGAACATAATAGACATCTGCTATGATTTTCTTTTCACCTTTCTTTGTAAATATTTTTACCTTTCCTTTTCCCATAACGGAAATTTTATTGTCAGTCTCAAGTGTGACTTGTGATTTCACATTTTGATCTAGAGAAGAAAATAGGGCTATGTTTCCTGTCATATGGTTGCTGCAACTCGAGTCTAGAAACCATATATCATCACTCTTTGTTTCAGCCATATTACAAGCTAATAACACATTATCTTGGCTGATATTTTCTCTAGTGATATTTGCACTAGATCTATTACTCATATCATGCTGCTTCTTTCTACATTCATTTGCATAATGCCCATATTTTTTACAATAATAACATTGGACATTGGATTTTTCATACCTTTGTCCTTGAGCATGATGTTGTCCACTTTGTTGGCTGCTGCCTTGGCCTTGGTTCTGTTTTGGATTGCTGCCTCTTTCTTGAGCATTTGCTGGACTGTTTCTTCCACCTCTGTTTTGGCTTCTGCATCTTCCTCTCTTGTTTCCTCTGCCTTGACCTCTTTCTCTTCCAAAAGATATCTGGGTCTTGAAGGCTTGCTCTAGAGATGAATTTTCATTTCTACTCAACCTTTGCTCATGTGTTATCAATGATGCATAAAGTTCATCAACTGAAAAGTTTGTGAGATCCTTTGTCTCTTCTATGGTGGTGACAGTCACATCAAACTTTGAGGGTAGGACCCTCAATAGTTTCTCCACAATCCTTTCTTCAAGAGTTTCTCCATGAGATCTTATTTGTGTGACCAGACCAATCACATGTGTGAAGAATGAGTCAATATTGTCTGACTCCTTCATGCACAGATTCTCAAAATCTTTCCTCAGCAACTGTAGTTTTGCAGTCTTCACTTTCTCCATGCCTTGATAGGCTGTTTTGAGAGTTTGCCATGCTTCTTTGGATGTATTGGCTGTCGCTATCCTTGGAAACACATTCTCATGCATTGCTTGATACAAAAATAAGAGGGCTTTTGAATCCTTCTTCCTATTGCTCTTCAATAGTTCTTTCTGTGCCTGAGTTAAGTTATTAAACTCATCTTCATCTACTGGTTCTTCAAACCCATATTCAACAAGTTCCCATAAATCTTGTGAGGCAAACATGGCTCTCATGGTTATTGCCCAATAGTCATAGATTTTCCTATTAAACTGTGGGAGCTGAGTATTAAAAATACCCATGCTAGTGCTCGTGGTGGAGCTAGCCATTCCTTGCACTTTAAACTATGCTTCAAATATTTGACTGTGTTTAAAAATAATTGAGAAATACCTGGATCGTTTCTTGACTGAGTCTTCACTCTGTTGGAGAAGATGCTCCAGCAAAAATCCTTCCTTTAGCTTCTTTGACACCTTCAAAGAGCCTGGACCAGATCTATACCACTGTTGGAAATTTTTTGGTAAATTCCAAAACAAAATCACTGAAGAGAGAGTAATACTCTGTTTTTGCCAATCTTTAACACAGGGAAGCAAAAAAAAATTCTCCAGAGAACAGAGGTTCAGCAACACAAAAAAAAAAACTTTGTATTCATTAATAAACCGCGTGATACAAATTTCTTCCTCTCTCTGAGAGGGATTCAGCAAGACTGCTTCAAATGCAGTAAAAAAAAAAGGGTTCAATTACTCTGTCTCTTCTTGCACAAAATTACACTGCTGTGTGTGTAAATTTTTTCATTTACTGCTATGTAAAATTTCTTTACATATGCCTTGCTGTTACATACATTTCAACCAAAAAAAATTCATACATTCATTAGCACTGTTGTGCATTCTTCCCTTTTTGTTTTCAACAAAACAACAAAAAGATTTACCATTGCACAACACACCAGCGTGCTTCCCTTACATTGCCATATTCAACAACAATTACATTCATTCGCTGCTGCGAATTTCCCTTTTGTTTTCACTCACACGCTGCCCCTATTTTCACCCTCTTCGTGCGTTCCATATCATATGCACTCAAAAAAAACCATTACATGTTTTTAACCCAAAAAAAAACATAACAATACGTTGACTTGTGCCCATACCTTTAGTGAAAGAAAAAAAAACAATAAAAATTAAAGATCTTACCAACTCTCACCTATCACAATAAATTTATATTAATTACTTTTATGGAAACTGTAGGTCAAAATGAAAAACTTCACACAAGGTTCATGGACGGGACTGTATGCAACTTTAGTTTTAATCAACCGTGGACAACGTTGAATTCAATCGCATATCGCTTGCCCAAATCAAACGAACATTACTGGCCGGGGAATGAGCGGTTTTGAAACCGTACTGCGGACATGCTTCGGTTGGTGAGTGTGATCGGAGCCTCCTGAGGTAAAACCACAAATTGCAAAAGGCGGTGCAGGGCACTGTAATGGCGGTTTTCCGGAAATAAGTGACTCCGCACTTTCAACTGTTACCACCGTTGAAATTACAATTTCAACAATCCTGTAGCATAGCATTACATAATATGCATTTTGTATAAGTTGTAATGATTTTTATCGAAACTATAACAGAAATACTACATAAACAATCAGAAAAATTATACTAATAAATATTCAAGTGGAATCCTAAATAAATTTTACAAAATATGATATGTAAATAAAATTTTGTATTAATCTGAAATATAACGATAAATCTGTGACAAAAATGTTTATTCGATTTAAAAACAAATTAGAAACAATCCATTGTAATCACTTTTATTTATGAAAGATGATGTATTTTTTTCGACTGGAAAAAAATACAAAGTGCGAAAAGGCGAAGCTACCGAACCCCAGGTTTAGATGGGTTAGGGGTATGTGCTACCTTTTAATAACATGCAGTACCTACGAGCTCAGAGAATCGTGTGGCACCATTACCTTCGTTACCGCTTCTCAATTTGGCAAACTTCATTCTTCTCCAAGTTGCCAATAGGCATAGGGTTAACATGAGAACCAAGCCACCCACAACCCCTAAAATTATGGGTGTTTTCTTTGAAGCCTTCATCCCTCTACCATTCTGTTGTGTTGAAAGGAAACTTAGATTAAAGAAAGGATATATTTCATAACGAACTATGCAGCTTTGACCCCAATACTGAACTCCTGCATATACAGAGGATGTGAATATGGAATTGATTGCGTATGACAGACATGTTGTCCAGTATTTACTGGATATATCTCTAGTGCACTGTACCAGGCCGTAAATATTTTGAGACGAGGAGTTTGTAGTATTCAAAGCAGAGCGTTTCATTTCAAGTGCTGCTTCAGCTGATAATTTGTTTAAGAAATCTTTAACATCCGCGTAAAAGTTTTTATTTGGAATATCGACACCCGTGTCCCCCCTGAAGTCCTCAGAGTAAATAGACCCTAAACGTGTGTCCATTTTCCCGATGAAATTGTAGTTTTCATAGCGTAAGAAGCATTCAAAAGGCCAGATACTACCTCCAGTCGAATTCAAACATAATTGTTTAAGGGTAGAAATTGCATTTTGTGAACAACTGTAGCATTGGTCGACTGTCATGTCTTCTCTGCATGGGAGGAGGGCATATGCTTTGTCAGCAAAGATGTTAAACCCTGCTTGCATCGCAACTTGAACAATATATTCAGTATATTCAGAGCTGTCAGTGCAGTTATATGTGGGCGTCCCTGTCTCTGCGTTGCAAATCTGTCCATGAAGTGTAATATTAACAACAACAATAATTATACCGATCAGGAGAGAGGCTGCAGAATCTCTTCCAGGGATGCTGAATGCCATCGCACAATGGAGAAGCTGCACTGCACAGACATACCAAAACTTTACTCTCCCTTCCCCATGTGATTGATTCATCTATATGAACGATATCACGTCGCATAAACAGAGACTTATATTTATCATATTATGTGGATTATAATATCATGTGCTCGGTTGGTCAATGGTCAATGTTTAGTTTAACTGTATTTCGGTTGGTCAATGGTCAATGACTCACAACTTAAGAAACAAAAAAATAGACATCTTTACTTTCATTTCCAATCAATTTAATGATAAAATTTTATCTTTTATATTCATATAATAAAAAATATGCTTAAAATTTATCATACCTTCACAACTATTCAAAAAATAAAATATCTCAATTTAGTATAATTTTCAAATTTCAAAAATTATAAAATATCTCAATTTAGTATAATTTTCAAATTTCAAAAATTATATAAAAATTATAGTGATATGTTTTTTTATAAGTTAATCCATATTGTAAATTAATTTTAACAAATTGCATTTTAAGCAAAAGTAACCAATCCATCAATGGTCAAATTGCATTTTAAGCAAAAGTGACTTAACGTCCTTTACTGAACGGTTAATAACTTAGACAAATCAAGTCAAATTTTTTTTATAAGTAAATGAAAAAGAAAAAACCTAGACAATGTACTACTCTTTTCTTAATACAAAAATCAAGTCAAATTTTTTTTATAAGTAAATGAAAAAGAAAAAACCTAGACAATGTACTACTCTTTTCTTAATACAAAAAGGTACAAAAAGGTAGCGTTTTTTTTTTTTTTGTTGCTAAAAAAATACAATTACAATATTGTCAATCCCATTGAAATAAAATCAACATAGAGTAAAACATTTGCATTAACAGTGTGTGAGAGTAATGATTGTATTGAAATCTCACTAAATTCCAACAACTCTTGCAGTACTCATGCGAGGTTGGTTATCAGGGAAAAGCTTGGCTAAACCGAAATCTGCTACCTTAGGGTTCTATTCCTCATCCAACAACACATTGCTTGCTTTAACATCCCGATGAATAATGCGTGGTCTCGAGTCCTAATGAATATAGAGAAGCCCATGAGCTACTCCCATTATTATATTGTAACGCTTCCCCCAATCAAGCTAACTATGTTTGATTGGGTATGTATCCATGCATGACATTAATTAATTTGGCATAATCTGAATATCCTTGTTCAAACAATAATAATTTTAATTTTCCATCTACTTTCATGATAAAATGGAAGCTACTCACCGAATCAAATTTGATCAAGGCTCTTATTGGGTAAGTATTCATACACCAACAATCTTTCTAATCTCTCTACGCAACAACGCTGTAGGCATACAAGATTTCTATGTTGAATTTCAGCCCCAAGTTTAACTTCATTTAAAAACTCTTTCTTTCTTTTTTTGCCAAGTTGCGTTCTAAATATGTTGAATAATAATAAGTGAGTCCCCTAGGATAACAATATTTGTTACTTGAACAACTTTTTCTATAAGAAAAACTTGCAGCAGACCATGCATTTCGAGTAGGTCTTTGGTCATATTTCCCAACTTGCATGCATGACTTGTAACCAATTTTACTTCGAGGCCATACACAAAAATACCATGAGGTGTAGCTCAATTGGCGATCACCTTGTTATGAATTAATATGTAAAAGCATGAGATTCAAATTTCAAATCCCCGTGGGTTCGACCGGCAAAAAAATAAATATGAATCCCACAAATGTTATAAAACAAACATTAAAAATTTCTTTTACATAAATATTAATTATTCTTCCAAGAACAAAATTTCATTCATGAATCATTTCCACCTAATGTAATGGTATCCTCATTTTTCTTTATTTTTTCTTTATGCCCAAATTATGGTATCAAATACAATATACACAAGTTCTATGTTCTAGGGATTTGGTACCCAATATTGTTTTAATAGTTTTCCGATGTAATTCCATGATCTAGGCTTCAACAATCAACCTTAACACAAATAATCGACTTATGTATACAACCAAAGAAGGTATCTGAGGTGGTCATTTCCATCCAAATAATCTCCCATCTATCCTCATTTCATGATTTAATGGGAATCATATATGCATTTTCTCAACATATCCAATAAGATTTCCATGTTGCACTTGGGTCTATCGTATATTGTTTTTCATATTACATTTAAAAATCCTTCATAATACTTGAGATACATGACTTTTTTTATACTAAGAATAGGGGTTCTTTCCTTGTCTTTAGTTAATATTCATTGGAATATGAATGAATTATGTCCACTATCATATGATCATTGCAAATTTTATTCAAAACTATTAGGTGTGAAAATTTCTGAATCTAACACATCAGAAACCCCTACTGCAATTTCTGGTTTACTATCCCCTACTTGTTCTTTACATTAACAAGGTATTTAATTGCATAAATATAGAAGTAAACACAAATGCAACCTTCACAGATACACAGCTCATGCACTGAAGTAAACAGAAACAATAACACAAGGGACATCGTTATTTTTGGAAAATTGTCCCCGGAAAAACCCAATGATGGAAAATTGAGGCAGTGTATATGAGGGTTTTATTATTAAGCAGATTTTGTGAGTACAAATAGGGTGCAAAAAATGGCTCACCCAATAGAGAATGTACTCGACAGTAGTACCTCTATCTGGAGACAAATATTCTGGCAAATGAGTAACGAGATGATCAACCCCATAGTGACTCTAATTGTGCCTTGTGCTGGACAATGAAAGCTGCTCCAAGCACTGCTCTAGAACTGTGTCACCCTCTTTGGAACTGTGTCACCCTCTCCCGACTCAGGATATGTTGATCAACTGCCAATCTTCCCCATAGAATCTCCCAGTGCTGCCTCTGAAGCCCTCTACATCCTCTGCATTAGCCTCTACGGATTCTATGTCAGCCTCTACAGCCCTCTACGTCCTCTGCACTAGATCCTACGACCTTTGCGTTAGCCTTCCTTGTCCTGCGTTGTCTCTCTCGACACTTTACTGCCTCTCTTATATGTATTCTTTAGCCTTGGATCGAAATCCCTTGCTTAACTTCCCCTTGCTGCAACTGATATCTGACTCGATTTCCTCAGCAACCCAACCCCATAAAACCGAATTCTTGATTCTATTGGTGTATCTCCAACTGACCCTCAAGCCTCCTCTTATACTTTTCCTATTGACGATTCAACGGCTGAGATTAATTCCCTAATCAACGAATAATATTAGATCTCGCTTGATCCTCGTTACTTAGAACTTTCTCACCCATTTTATATTAAGACACATTAATATTTTTATTTTCCTAAGTTTAGACTTAGGAACCCATTAAAAATATTAATTATTTTAATATCTCTTCATCTGGGTGGAATTTGTCCAAAGGATTTCTGAGACTTGGAGATCTCATGTGTCTTAGCCTCTCCACCAAATTTCATGGCTAGAGCATATCCGATGCCACCAAAAATAAACATTCCCTGTTAGCGAGGAGTGTGCTCTAGTAATGCTTCACCATAGAAGCATCACATTGATCCTCCACATCGGTCCTCCTGTGTTGATGCTAGACCTGCTACCCCACATCCACTGCACTGTTGCTTCCTGTACTACTTCCCGTGACACTGCCACTGCCACTGCCACTGCTACATCTATACTGCAGCTCCCTCTCAACATGCTGCCCATAGAATTACCACTGCTAACTACTACACTGCAACTTAGTTACCGAGAAGTAAGTAACTGACTTCCCCCAAATACTGACATCTCGATTAGTCTAGAAGCCTCGTGATGTTGAAGCCACCTTTGTTGCTATCATGTGCTCCCTCTGCTGCCACTGTGCTACTGCAACTTCTTCTGCCCCTCTCGCACTACTGCAACCTCCACTGCATTGCTACAGACTTCTGCACTCAAACACTGTAGTATCACTCCATCACACCTTGCTCCACCCGACACCTGTCATCATGCTACTGTCATTAAGGGTTCCTATAGCCGAATTTGATCCAATAGTTTGGGTACCTCAAGGATCCTCCCCCTCTTCTGTATTCCTCTCAACTACAACTCAATGTATCCCAACCTCTTCTCTAAAGGTGCATGAGCACTCATGGAACAATCATCATCAGTCTTGACATCCTTCTTCACCTTTGCTGGAGCAAACTTTGAGTCGGAAGCTTCTCTCTTGCCTTTCTTCCTGGGGCACTGAGATGCATAATATCCTAGCTCCCCACAGTTGAAGCACTTGACCTTGGATATATCTTTATTCTTCCTCTTCTGAACCCCTTAGTGTCTCGCAGATCCTAGATCTGCATCCTCCTCCTCCTCTTTCTTGATTCGAACTCCCTTACTGCTACTTCATGCCTTAGTCAACCTCCTGATCTCTTCATGTCGAAGAGTTGATCACATCTCCTCTCAACTAGGGAGGGTCGCTATGCCCAAAATGATTTGGACAAATGTCTCCTAGTCCTCAGAGACTGCATTCTGAGTAGTCTTGAATATAAACTTTGGATTCTGTGTAGACCCCACGAAAGTAAGTTGGTCACGAATTCCTTGCAACTTGAGAAGGAACAAATCTATCACTTTTCGTTTCTGCATCTTATATGACCAAAGCTGATTCTCTAATAACATCTTCTGCTGCACAAAAGAGCCTTGGTATAAGGTGGTTAGCATCTACCACATCTCCCTTACTGTGTTCTTCTCAATAATATGTAGTATGACATGATCCTTGACCCTGTCTAGAATCATGCATTTTGATTTCACTTTGGCCTCCTCATGCTTCTCATTTTCATTCAGGTTAACTGGGACAACTATGGTATCCAAGGCATAGTCCTTGATGTGATTCTTATGCAGGATTGCCAGGATCCTGGCCTTCTAGATGACAAAATTGGAAGCCCCATCCAATCTGTCTTGATCCCTCAATCCGTTTATTGTCGTCTCTACTCCTCTTCTCTACACTCCCTGTGAGTCTCGACCTCCCTCCTGGAAGTCCTCCGGCCAATTGTCGAATCACTCCTCTCCAATCCTCCTTTTCCCCTGCAACTCTGATCTAGATTTCTTGGCTATAAATCTGTGCAGGTAGTGCTTCCCTCTAATTTGGTTCAGCCCCCTTAAACACTGTTCTGCACAGATAGAAACAAATTCCCACCATCTCCTCAAATCACAATCTGCACAACTCCCTTAGCCCCGAAAACTAAAGAATCTGAGCCCTTCAGGCTCTGTGTAATCATAGATTGGGCTAAATCTTCTCCTCCTGACCAACTGTGTCAATCCTTCTTGGCTCAGAAAGATGAAGTGCTTTGTGTAAGCCTATTCTGCCACACTCTGCCTCTGTGCTGGCCCTTCTCTTGTCTCAGAATGCTGACGCAGGCTCTGCATGAGCCTCAACATCACCCTCTCAGCTCTGCGTCACTCCTCCTCTTGCCTCTTCATCTCTAGAAGAGCATTTTCTCTTGGGACAACTACTTCTTTGCTACAAATTCTCAGATTTATTTGGCTGGTGTCTTCAGTCCTCCTTAATCTGCAATCCCTTTGATACCATGTGAAAATTTTAGAATCTAACACATCATAAACCCCTACTACAATTTTTGGTTTACTATCTCCTACTTGTTTTTTACATTAATAAGCTATTTAATTGCATAAATATCGAAGTAAACACAAATTCAACCTTCACAGATACACAGATCATGCATTGAAGTAAACAGAAACAATAACACAAGGGACACCATTATTTTTGGACAATTGTCCCTAGAAAAACCCATTGAGGGAAAACTGGTGTAGCATATATAGGGTTTTATTATTAAGTAGACTTCGTGAATTCAACTAGGGTGCCAGAAATGGCTCACCCAACAGAGAATTTCCTCGGGAGTATTACCTCTATCCCTAGACAGATATTTCAGAAAATCAGCAACCAAATGATCAACCCCACAGTGACTCTGACTGCTCCTTGTGCTCGATAGTGAAAGCTACTCCAAGCATTGCTTTGGAACTCATCACCCTCTCTGGAATTGTGCCACCCTCTCTCGGCTCAAGGTTTGCTGATCAACTCCTAGTTTTCCCCACAAAATCTCCTAGTGCTGCCTATGAAGCCCTCCGTGTCCTCTGCATTAGCCTCTATGGCTTATGCGTCAGCCCCTACGACCCTCTGCATCCTCTTTGCTGGTTCCTACGACCTCGGCATCAACCCTCCTTGGACTGTGATGTCTCTCCCCACACTTTTCTACCTCTTTGCTATGTATTCTTCAGCCATGGATCAAAATCCCTTGCTGAACTGCCTCTCACTGCAACTGATCTCTAACTCGATTTCCTTAGCAAAATCCATCCCCAGAAAATCCAATTCTTGATCTATCTTGGTGTATCTCTAACTGACCCTCAAGGCTCCTCTTATGCTTTTCCTATTGACGATTCAATGACTGAGATTATGTCCCTAATCAAGGGCTAATATTAGATCTGGTTTGATCGTCGTCACTTAGAAATTTCTCACCCATTTTATATTAATACACATTAAAAATATTAATTATTTTAATAACCCATTAAAAATATTAATTATTTTAATATATTTTCATCGAGGTGGAATTTGTCCAAACGATTTCTATGTCTTGGAGATCTCATGTGCCTTAGACTCTCCACCAAATTTCATGGCTAGAGCACATCCGATGTTATAAAAAATCAACATTAAGAACACTTTTTCAATACTCCACCTTATTATTCCATTAGTAACTCTATGACAATTAGGTAAGCCTCATTATTGATGGTGTCTTCCACATTCTTATGCATGATTCAATTCCTTCATTTAGTTCTTTTATAGTGTCCTCATTCTCTTTTCGATGTAATAAGTACAGTTTACTTGTGGGAAAATCAGTTTGACCTTCATTATCTATATACCACAAGTCAATTGGCTCTAACCACTCAATATATATAATGGATTCCTCATACCATAATACTAAGACATCATTGAGTATTATAATTAGATGTATTGGATAGTAATGAGATGTCCAACCAGTGCATTTTTTTACTTATTTCATGTATATCTTAAATAAAATGTTCAATTCACACACCTTGCCACCTAGAATAACCATTTTTTTCAATTTTGTAGTATGTATCCATCATTCCTCTCAAGGAAATTTACGATCAGTTATTGAACCTTTTAAAACATCGATACAGTGTCAGTGGACTAACAATACAAAGCCACAACCTCCAGGCAACAAACACATTGCAATCTATGAGATTCACTCTTGCCATCAAACCTCTAGGATCTTGGCTCTCAATCATCATTTAAGTCACTCCACCCCCCTACACCAAGGTGCGTTGCCACTCAGGTTTGGATTTTAATTCAAAACCCTTGCAATACATACTAGGATTAGATTCTTTTCATGGTATCTCTAATCTCTCCAATATGGAATTTTGGTTCTCGCTTCTCTATTCCCTTCTTTGGTTAAGTTTTTGTAGCAAGATTCCTCACTTCATCCTCCTTGTAATTATAATTCTTCCCCCCTAATATAGCCCCAAAGCTTAATCCCCTGTGAATCCCCCCTGGTATTACTCTATCAGCGCTATGTTCTTCCCTCCTGCACAGATGACCATTTTTCTCAGTGGGACCTAGTTTGGTGAACTGGGGTGTAGAAACCTTGTAGAAGAAATTTGATTGGGTCAGTAAAACTTTACTACTTTACCATGGAACCCTACACACATATACCTTTCCAATGACATAAGAATCATCTCAATTGGAGTCTATATGCAAAAATTATGTCAATTGGAAGATGACCTTCTTGTTTTGACCACCATAATTTGAGAGGATGACATTTCATCCCCTATTATTCATGGAAAGGGGCTACCCACCTCATCACGATGAATAATACTTTAGAAGACTCTATATTGTAACTCTAGTTAAGAGTTGAAGGATTGAAACTTAACCACTAGTAGGCTATCAAGTTGTGTTATAATCGAGCCACTAGGAGGAAAAGGGGTTCCATTTTATGGGAGTGCATTTTTTTCCATAGATGAGTAGAGTAGACGAGAGTGGAGAAGAGAGAGGAGAGGGAAAATAGATATGGTTTTTGCATTGTAGCATTCGATGCACCACAAGTCTCTCTCTTTGTACTTGCATCTATTTTCCATGTAGAGAAAAGGAGCAGAGAAACCTCACCTTCTAGTTGGGTTTCCTCCTAAAATGGTTTTTGAGGTTATATCTTGTGTTGATTTGTGGTTCATGAGTTTTATTTCATTTTTCTCTATTTTCTGCATAATTATCATTTACATACATACACAAAAAAACAATAATTAATAGATCCAAGAATCTAAGGAGAAATAAATCCTCATAGTTTATATTTTTATTTTTCTAATATATTTTGGAAGATTTATTATAATGAATTGTCCAATGAGATATCCATGATAGTTTATAGATCAATGCTGAAAATATAAAATATTGAAAATAAATTAAATATAATATAAAAGTATATTGAATTGTTAAACTTGGCCACTAAACCTCGAAAGACCCAGTATGTGATTCAACTAATAAACTTGGCAATTGAACCTCAATTAACTCAAATCTATGATCAAAAGGATACATGTGGGTCACTTCATTTGAAAATGACATCCCATTATGTCTAAATACTTCACTTTAATGGAGATTAAAGGACGTTGTAAACTTTGATCTTAGGATTGACATGAATATCGCAAATGTTAGCATCACATTATCAAATCTTATGCACATTTGGCTCATGTTATTTTCACATTATCCAATCCGAGTCTCGTATTAGATCGAAAAGCTTAACTTCAATGGGCATTGAAGTGCATGCTATTTTTTCATGCGCAACAAAACACCTATCATCACATTATCAAGCACTAGGCTCATTTGTCTCATGTACTATTATCACATTATCATGATAAGTGAAGGGACCTTGAATGAATTTGGTGTTTCCTACTTCCACCTTGAATGAATTTGTTGTTTCCTACTTCCATGATATGAGTGACATGGAATGTTTGTGAATTTGCATCCTTACACTAGATGAAGACAAGGTGAAGGAAGCAAAACTACAAGGATCACTTCGTAAAAGGACAACCAAGTTGAGAATAAATAAGACAAAGGTGAACATTTAAGGTGGAAGAAACATAACCACAAGGGTCACTTGGTAAAACGTTAACCAAATTTAGAAATACGGAGAGGCCTTGGTTGCTACTTAACATTTTTAGACATCTTGCAAGTGAAAATTGGCAAGCTTTCCCATGCTCAATGAGAATGTAGTGGGACATTAAATGAATTTGGAAGGCGTTAAATGAATTTGCTATTTCCCACTTCAACTTGTTGAGTGTCATGGAATATTTGTGAACATTCATTATTGCACTTACCAAAAATATGAAATTATTGAGCAAAAAAAAAAGACCAAACACCAAATAAAACACAATAACAAAACTATGTGAAATGAGAAGAAAAAGATAAGAAAGTGTTTGATAAAAAAACCAACAAAAATAACAACTAAAATATTTTATTTATGTAATTTAATAAACTTAAAATATTTTATTAATTATAAATGTTCTGTTGATAATTAAAATTATTAATCCTTTTTCTATCTCTTATAATTATTAATTTTTTTTCTCTCTTAATTTTTTTTATTAATATTAGATTAGGTTACAACATCTCTCTGGTATTAACATGATAGTAAATCAAATAAATCTTGGAGTTGGTAATACGCTCATAGCTTTGAGCTTTTGGGCTTTGAAACAAAAAAAACATCATACTTATACTTGCATCAGATTTTCTTGGTTTCCATGTCTGCCCCCTTGATGAAGTCAGGGTCAAGAGAAGAGTCTGATCAGATTTTCACAGGGTCAAGAGAAGAGTCCTATCAGATCTGCTCCATGGTGGAGTCAAAATCAAGAATTAAGAGGTGCCCAACTTATGTAGTCAACTCTTTTGGATGCGCCAAAGTTGTTGCAATCTAGGTTCTTACCCATGTGGAAGCTCCTTAATATCCGCAAGTTTATACAATGCATCTAGAGTCTTACTTTCTAACATTCATAGAATGCATCTTATTTTTAGGTTTCATCTCACTTTTTAAGTTGTTAACTAAATCATATATTATAAATTATGTTTTTGTCAAAATACAATATTAACCATAGGCATAGCATTATAGTAGTCTTAATTTTTAATTAAAAAAATTATAATATATTTTCTATAATTTGATTTAATCTTGTTTTTTTATTTTTAATAATTCGAGTTTTTATTTTTATTTTTAATAATTTGAGACACCTCTAGTGACCAACTAGAGGAAGGAGGATGCCACTTCAAGTGAGGAAGTGGATGCTACCATTTACTGGTAGCTAGTGGGTTCACTGTTGTATCTTGTGAACACATGACCAGATATGTGCTATGTAGTCAACCAACTGAGCCAAGCTATGTTTATGCCAACCAAATTATTTGGGAAGTCATATAAGCATGTTTTATGGTACCTCAGAGGCACTACCCAGTTTGGACTATGGTACAAATGAACAAAGAGAGTGAAGTTGTGTGGATTCATAAATGCCAATTGGGTGGGGAGTCCATCAAACCGAAAGAGTACATCAAGTGGATTTTTCAGTGTTGGGTCCATAGTTGTTTATTGGCACAACAGGAAGCAAAGATATGTGGCGCTCAACTAAACAAAATAAGAATACATGGTTGCAAGTCTAATATCATGTGAGAGAATCTAGATAAGAAAGATACTAATTGGATTGTTTGGTTAGATGATGGATCCAACTATGATCTACTTTGATAATCATAGTTTCATTAAGATCTTTGAGAATCCTATATTTCACGATCGTTGCAAGAATATAGATATTCGGTATCACCATTTACAAGACTATGTGTAGAGGTGGATAATGTTTCTACAATACATTTTGACAGAGGAACAAGATGTTGACCTTTTGACAAAGGCCTTGTCAAGAGGGAATTATGAGTTCCATAGGTTCGGAATAGGGGTGGTTGATAATCCATTTCTTACTAAGAGGGAGTGTTGAAAAATGTATCATGAAATTCTCAATTTGATTTAAATGCCTTGATTAAATTGAGAAAATTCGAATTTCCTCATCAACAGACAAATTGGATGTAGTTAGCTTGTGTGACATGACTTGTGTCACTCATTTTAATTAGTAAATTCAAGTTGGATAAGTTAGAGTTTAGTTAAGCATGTGTGCTTGCTGATTTGAAGCAATTGAGATCAGTTATCTCAAGTTGTTTTCAGTTAAACTAGTTTCAACTATTGGAGGAACTAGTGGAAGGTCAGTTGTGCAGTGGGACTTCAGTCAAACTCAATGATCATCCAATTAACTAATCAATCAACCCAAAATAGCTGGTGCATGTATAGAATTCTAGTTCCCCAGCAGTGGTGGAGATCCCAAGGCAGTGTAACATCAATTGTAGAGTAGTCTTGAGTGTACAAGTGTTGCATGTAGTCAGGTGATCAACCTTGGTAATTACACAATCTGTTTTAGAGAAATCCATAAATAATAGGGTCCTAATTTCTCAAGGAATTGTGTAAGGAAATAGGGGCTCTAGTAGAGGCATAAATTGACTAAGTTTGGGTCAGAGCTTTTGAGTGAGCAGAGAGATAGGTTATTCACTTGCAGGTGGTGCTCAATTGAGAAACAAAATTGTAATACATCTCTATTCATCAGACTAATGCAAGCAGACATTGGGATTTTTAGCAGATTGATTTCCTGAGAAAAAGTATTGTGTGCATGTGTGTTATTTCTCATTTCATGCTTGTGATTGATGTTCTAAATTATGAATTGAATTCCGCAGAGCAGTAGAGTGGGTTTGTGTCTTATGATTTTGATTAAAATTTCATGAGAAGTTGCAAATCTACACCATAATTTCTACACTTTATGGGGATACCCTCACAATGCAATCCTTCATCTTTGCTTCTATATGTAACATCTTTTAGTGGTTGTTATTCTATGCCTTCTACATGGATTCTCCCATTCTTTTCATGGCTATCATTATCGATTGTAAGTAGGGATTCTTTTGATTTCTCTTAGGAAACAAACCCATTTCTCTTTGTTTAAGATTTTGAGAAGTAACTCCCTTGCCTTCTTATTCCTTTGAGACAATCTCTAAGGATTGTCTATCCTCTTCTGAATTCGTTTACCCTTGAACTCCTTGGATAAAATTTGACTTCTCCTTTTTCTTTTAAGTAGTGTGTCCATCCTCATTACCTACATTAACATAAAATATGTCATCTTTAGAAATATGAGGCTTCCTATACTCTTTTTTTGTCTTCATCATTAATTCTTCTCATTGTGTATGGATCTTCTTCTGGTTTTCTTTATGAGATAGTATTGCCTAATCTCCCATTATGGAAATTATTATATCATGTCCTTCTCCAATACTTTGGAAAGGAACTCCTTCTTCCCCTTCTATTCTCATGAAATTTGTAGTTTATTGTACACCTTCATCATTCCTGTGACCAACATTCATACGCAATGGTTTAGATTTAAAAGAACAAGGCCCTATAGCCTCATTTGAGACATTTTCTTTCAAATATCCAAGATGGTCTGAAATTTTTACATAGTTTATGAGACTCTCATTTAGTATCTATACAAACATCTTCCTCATCATTCTCTCCAAGGAATGTTCATTGCTCTAGTTCATAATAGTGAACTTTATCTTCCTCATCATACTCAACAGATCTGAGCTCTTCATCTCTCAACTCAACACTCAACATGTGCCTCAAATTCATCCTAAATTTCCTGACATGTAGTTATGTAAAAGGTGATTAAATATTTCTATTCAGATCCCATCCACATCTTTGATCTTCATTCTGCATCTCTTGTAGCACCATGTCCATCAAAATATGTCTCTCGTTTAATTGAGCCATCTCTCTGTCAAAATATTCATCTCTCATATTTTCTTCTCCCTATTACGTCCACTTTGGCATCTTCCATTATCTTGTCACTTTCACTCAAACCCTTGTCATGACCATTAGTGATCATCTCTTTCTCCTTCTCCATGAACTTCTCCATGCTAACTATGAGCTGCAAACAACCTCCACAAGACACCTCACCAATTTCTCTCCTTAGGGCTTGACCTTTTAGTATCACAAGTTATCCTCCTTTAGAACTAATTACTACACCTTGAGACCCAAACCATGAAGGCATCCTATCAAGACACGCACTTGTAGTCATGACCTAGGCTAACTCAATGAAGAGATAGATGTGCTTCATCTTAGTAGTGAAACCCCAACTCCCTTTAGTATTTGATGCAACATAGTTGATGCATAGTAGACAAAGACTACCTGGTGCTGCAATATGAAGACTCTAGTGCTTCTTTGGTTAGGGGGACAAGTCCTACTAAAATCTTTTTCCTCTCTCCTTATTTGCAGATTATCCTCCTTTTTGTCATTTGTAACTTGACCTAGAATTAAGACAGTAATTTTATTGTGAATCAAAAGCATATTCTCCAAGTTCAATCCTTCATAACCAATTTCATGGTCCCAACCATGAGTTTCCAAAATAGTTTTCACAAATCACTGATTGGAGGTATCAAGATATCGATATCTATGAGTGGGATAATAAACATCACAAGATGGTGGTAAATCCATATCAGGCATTGGTACAAGTAGGGATGTTATACCAACATAATCCTCTTCAATGTTTCTATCATGCTCCTCATCTCCCTCCTTGGAAGTTCCAACCATTTTTTTCATAAATATATAACAATTCCTTTTTTCTTTCAACTATTTTTTCAAAAACAACTTTTCCTTGCACTCAAATTCATTATAGTATGATTTCCTCCACTCTTTACTCAACTTATCTATATGATAATTTATTAAACAGCTAAATGGAGGAACCTTATCATACTCTAATTCATCTTTTGTGTCGAAAGCCTCGTCCAAGTCCTCATCTGAAACATCCAAATCTCCTAACTTCTCTTCTAGATATTTTAGTTGAGGTCTTAACTACAAAAGTGAAGATAAGAGGAAAGGCAAAGGTGGGACCTTAGGACGAGAACTAAATAATTTAGTGGGTGTGTTTTCTTTGAAACTTTAGGAGTGCATTTTATTCAACAAAAATTTTGGTAGCAAAGAAACGCAGTATTAAATGAGGCTTCCAAATCTGTTGATTTTCCAGAACCCTATTTGCCCCCCCGCCCCTTATTGGTCATATGAGTAGAATGATTCTCCAATGGAGATGCAAGATTCATAAATCACATATCTCCAGTCGCTTCATGAATAACCTGTTGAATTATATTGTTGCACTGGGCTACAAACATATCATAACTCAAAGGAGCCCTATATGGCCCATCTGGTGGTGCAGATGTGGCATGGGTTAAGACTACAATGTCATTAAACCATATGTCTAAGCCAAAAATTTCTGTAATAGTTCATAATAATGACATATATCCATAATCCATACTCTCCATATCCATCCTACAAAAGTAAAAAACAATATCTAGGGGTATCTTCTTGATAAAAGACTTGATTGATTTTATAACCTTCTCATTTTGGAATTGATCAAAAAGATAAGCTAGAAGCCTGGGTGCATCAATTACCCTGATTTTAATGCCTTGAACTATTCCTAGAATCTCTTGTTCCTTCTTTGTTCCTAATTCACAAATGCACTTGTTTTAGACTTCACCTCATCAAAAAATGAATTGATGGTTGCACTCTGACCAACTCTAGTATTCACAAGTACCAAGAAGGTACAAGTGAAATCAAGGTCCTCCTGGCGAACACCTCTTGTTTCTCTACAATTACACTTGCTCCATTAAATTTGAAGGCTCCAATTCTACTGGAATTTTTGTTTTCCCTCAACTGATCTACCATACCAAGCCAATAAAAGACTTTTGCAACCACAACATTGTGTGGAGTTTGACATAATCTATGAGAAAGTCACAAAAATATCACTTTGATCATCTAAAGCTTCTCACAAGTTTCATTATTCTCATCATCTTTAGTAGGTTGATCCTCCATGAATTAGGGTGAGTGAGATGTTGAAGTACCCTTTTCTCTGGACTAATGCATTGCATGAGGAGTGGGCCCTGGTAATGGTGTTGCATCTCCTAGGCCTATTGGGCAAGCTCAAAGATGTAATCTTGAACTGCTTGTAGATGTGTTTTCAGAACATGTATTGGAAACTACTACTATAGTAAAGGAAAATATTGTGTCTTGCTCTTTTTCATCTTCCTCCATCTCATCACTTGTTAAGTCAACCTCTAACTCGTTTGTCATAGGCTTCTTTTCTATTCTATGTTATCATACATAGAATCACTGAGTTGAATCTGATCTTCTAACTTCTTCTCCTCCCCCAAGACTACATTTTCCTCAATATCCAAAGGAATGGCTTCATCGGCTACAACCCCTCATAATTATTTAGTGGAAGTTCCAAGTTCTTGTCAACCTACACACCCATTTATTCAAATGATACTTGAGATTTATTAATCTTATCATGGGATATGGTATTTTCTTCAACATTTTTGTATTTTATTTCTTCAATAGTTTCTTCCTTGTTGGCATATTTAGTTTATTGATTTGGTAAGTATCTATCAACTAGTGAAGCTAGTGGCTCCATATCCTGAATAGTTTCTCTGATATCATTATCAACATTGGTTGACATGGAAATCTTTGTCTCTTATTGGTCACCTTCATCTTGTACATTCTCTCCTGATTTCACCTTCTCCCAACTCTTTCTTTAGACTCCCCTTTGTCTAAATTTTAATCTGCACCATGTTCTTCACCTTCTAAATTCTCTTTACCTAATTTTCTAAATTCTCTTTACCTAATTGTGTGCTTACTACAATTTCTTCTTCAAAAACAAGCCCCTCCTTGACCACACTCTCTTATGTTTCCATTAGCCTAATTGTTGGAATTTTCGCTCTATTTTTACATGTTTGTATTAATAAATCATTCTCTCCTGCAGTATCTATAGACTCATCAGTCGGTGCATTTGTGTCAGAGGTTCCACATTCACAAGCCTACTGAGTAATTGTAGTTAAATATTTGTTTCATTAAACTTACAAAATGAATTCATTAGCATTGGTAACCTTTATTATGTCCACCTTAGTTGCATTCTATTTAACATACATAGTGTTCTCCTGGATGCTCCCAACAAAAAGAGTTGGCTCCTACCCTATAATACCTATGTGTTGTCTCAGAGACTAGAAAATGAAGCTCCTTAAGTATTTTCCATCTCTGAGTATATTCCTATTGTCGTTGCTACATCACCCTCTAAATTTTGATATATTCGAATTTTGGAGCCTACCCTTTATCATGTGAAGTGTTTCTTTTGGTCGTTAAGTGTTGTTTCATGTTTCTTCACATATTCTAAGTGTCCATGTTCCTTTCAAAGTGTTGTCGCATCATCAAGAGTAATAATAGTTCACTTTAGGGTCATAGTACACTTTATGGTCACAAAACGACACTTTTGGTCATAACTGCACATCCTTTGTCCATTCTACTTGGAGAATGTTTGTAAACTGGCATTTTAATGTATAATTCTTAGTATTTGGTCCTCTCTAAGTTCTATTTTTGAGTTGATATGTGTCATACTTTATTTTTCTCCTAACTTATTGTATATTTCAAGGTTGCACCCTCCCAAACTTAGACAATTTTCTGATTTTGCAAGACTACACTCTAGGTTATGAGAGTGCACCGCACATTCTCAAGGCTTAGTGGAAACCCCCTTATCAGTTGTGACTACACACTATGCCTAGAAATCCTTTGTCTAGCACACAACACACTTTCACTCATCAAGACCCTCTCCCTATTGCTTGTTTCTGTGTCCTATGCCTAGTCAAGCTTCTAGTCTTCAATTAAACACACTGCACACTCTTAATGGGTAGTGAGGCCTTTTATTGTTCCTTGTTATTGTGCCCTGCACCCTCCTTCTGATCTTGTCTCTTCCTTCCCGGTGCACCATCAATGAACAATCATGCTACTTTTCCCTTGTTCTTGTACCCTACGCCTAGAACCTTCTCTCTCTCCCCCCTTTGGCGCACCTGTGGATCCACAAGAAGAAATATCACATGAAGCATGATAAAATAAGATATTTTTGGGGTAAAGTTTTCTTTCCATGAGTGATCTACATCTGCAAGTGTTCAATGGAGCATGGAAAATATCTGTGAGGAGATATGATGAGAATCATTACCCAAGGAAACATATTCAAGACAAAGGCACCATGTTGCGACAATTGAAAGAAAATGGATCCCGGAGATCAAAGTGACTCATGAAGACTCCAAGATTTTTCAAGACCCTTTAGAGGGTAGATGACTAAAATAATATAAGATTTTTTGCAAATATTGAATACATAGTAGCAGTTTTGTCACCGATTAGAGAACTTATGTAGAAGTCACCATGACTCCAAGTCATTAATGTTGTTGAATTGTCATATTTTCGTCACGTGATGATGTGGAAATTATGATGTAATTTTGACAATTATTGTAAATTTCAATATGTGGAACTCCAAGAGTCATATATGGACAAAAGATCCACATGGAGAAGTCCAAAAGTCTCATAGTAGTCGAAAGGTCACTTAGAAGTTCAAAATTCATAGAAGTCCAAAGGTCATATTAGAAGTCTAAGAGTCACGAGGAAGTTCAAAAGTCACGAGGATATGAAATATCATTATGTTGGTTATAAAATATGCCTCATTACTCTAGGAGATGGATTTAAACCTTGGCTTCTCCATCCAAGCATTATAGAAGAAGATAGTTCTTTTGGAGAGAGAGAAGTGGCTTAACGCTCCACTATTGTAGCTAGTTGTGTTCATTATATTAATGTATCTTGGACCTTTCACCTCATATTCAAAGCTCTATTAAGCCAACACATTTTCATACATATATCATGAATGTTTTGAGACTATTCTTTGGTGTTGTGGTACATGCTAGTATTCACATGTGATAAAGAAATTGAACTATGTCAGTGACTTTGATGCTCATCTTATTGAATATGTGTTGTATTTGTTTTCATGATCATTGCATCTATGTGGACTATTTGGGTTGATGACTAACGATTCTTTCTTATGATGTGTGTGTATGTGTGTGTTTTTATTAGATTAGTACTAATACTTCTCTTCTAAATGATCACTTTTGTTCCCTTCCAGTGAAAGAACCTTGATATAGTTTACATTTGAACATTTCACAAGGAATACTTGCTTTCACATTCAAAAGTACATGTGCATTTCTCTCTTGTGCTAATAGCCACAACCAAGGAAATTCTTTAAGTAAATGGAATTCAGGCCATACTTTTGGATGGGACTCTTATACCAAATGGCATGAGGTCTAAATGGCGCTTCAAATTGAGTATATTCCTTGTATGTTTGCAGGTCCAACACCACAAATATTCTGATGCTAGAAGGAGGGTTGCCTTTATATGGCTAACAATTCACCTCATCCAAACAACCAACCTTCCATGCAAGGTAGTAACATTTTGATTTCTACTCCAATTCGTGATCCTGAGACAGGAGAGTCCTCTCATCATAATTTGGAACAAGATTTTGAATTTACTTATGATAAACTCTAGAAAATCTGACCTATTACTTTCCAGATTGCAAGATCTCTTTGTTTACTTCCTGTTGTTGCTATTCTACCTCATAAGATGATAAAGAAAGAAACAACCCACAGTGGTGTACTAGTTTCTTCAGTGGAAGATTTGGTTATTGCAACCCTTGAAGAGTTAGTCGATTCTTCTGAAAGAATAAATAAACAAGAGGAATTTCCACATATTGAGGAAGATTTAGATGGTGAAGGGGAAGATTTTCAATTTTTTGACGAAGAACGATTGGGACAAGGAGAACAATCAGATTATAATGAAGATTTAAATAGTGAAGGAGAAAACTCTTCATATTCAAAAGGAGAAGAAGAGGAAGAAGAAAACATGGCTGATGAATAGTTGGATTCAATGGACCAAGGGCCGCTTGCTCTTTCGGGAAATCTTCATAAAATGCCTAAACACCCAAAGAAGTTGCTTTCAAAGTTCAATTCTCATGAGAAGACGAAATTTGAGGACCATATTGATAACTTGTAAATTCATTTGCAAATGTTTGAGGTACGCTTTGATGACATTGCTTGTAGAATTTTCCCATACACTCTATAAGGTAGAGCATCGATTTGGTGTCATATTCTTTTGCCTAATTCAATCCATAGTTGGAAGGAGTTCAACAAGTTGTTCTTGGATAAATTTTTTGATGACAAGACTCCCGCTATGTTGCTAAAAGAACTCAGGAATCTCAAAATGGGGGATAAGAAAAAAGGAAAGGATTTCAATAAAGGTTTACCCATTTATTGAATAAGTTCCCCATAGAAATTCAGCCGCATGATTCAATAACCAAAGATTATTATACAACTACCTTTCCTACAAATTTTTTTGTGTTCGTTAAAAGAGATGCAAAGGAAACATTGCTTTGAACTTTGCAGAAGAAATAGCTATTGAGAAAGACTTGTGTTCTATTGGAGCCATTAAAGATCATGAATATTTTAAAGACTCCAAAGGCACTGGTAAGAAAACTCAAGACTCTTCTGCTAAAGCTAAAGAGAAGGATTCATTAATATGGAAAGCTTGTCCAAGTCTTTAAAATAGCTCACTAATGAGGTATCTGAATTAAGAGAAAGTCAAGTGAGGCATCTACCAACAATAAGTCTTTTCAGTCGCTTTTCTTAAAAAAAAACAACAATGACCAACCAGTGAAGTTCGCTCATAGCCCTAATTTGGTGTTTAATGTTGAAATTTTGGGTATGGATAATTATTTCACTTTCCATAAAGAGAAGGATTTAGAGAAGACATGTCCCCAATGGAACCATAACATGAATGTTATGATGGCTAAATTTGTAGATAATTTATTAGCAGATGAGAAGCCTGAGAAAAGTGAAGAATCAAATGAAACTACCGTGACTTTGGAAATTTCAGGTGTTGGATATTTAGTTAATGCTTTTCATATCATATATAATGTTGAAAAACAAAGTGTTGAAGAACCACTAGTGAGTGAAGCCCCTCCTCAACAAACAAAAGAATGATATAATATCAGAAGAAAAGGACTTGTTTCTGAGCAAGATCTTAAAAAACAATTGTTGAGAAGGATTTTTCCACCTTCTAATCCAACTAAGAATTTGTAGAACAAGTCTAGAATTGCTCCTCCTTCTAAGAACACTTCCATGAATAACAAGAACAAGTCTGTCACTCCGGAGGCTTCTAATAAATCTACGCCACTTGATACTTCAAAACAACCTATGAAGCTCGAAAGTATTGACTATAACATTATTGAAGACATGAAAAGAGATCATGCCAATATTTCAAATTTTTAGCTCGCTAATATATCGAAACACTGTCAACTATTAATCCAAGCAATTTCATCACAAGCTCCAACAGGTAATCAAGTTTCCGCTTCTCAAGTTTTTTCTAGGAAGTCTTGTGACATTCTCAAATATGTAGTCAATGTTGTTAATTTAAATTATAACGCTCTTTGCCCTTCATTCATATTAACATTTTAAATGTTTAATTATAAGGTTTGTAATTGTCTCGTGGATTCGGGTGCATCTGAAAATGTAATTCCTTTATCCATTTCTAAGAAAATTAATGTTAAATGGGAAAAGACCGATGCACAAATCATATAGTTGGACAAATAGTTAGTCAAGGAAATTGGTGAGCTAAATAATGTTATTATTTTTTTCATTCAACAAAAGAGTTCACTAATGCATTAACAATGTTATTATGGACATTCTTGAAGCCTATGGTTTTCTTCTAAGTAATGATTGGTCCAACAAATTACAAGGGTATTTCTCAATAGACTGGACACATTTAGGGCTTCCTTAAAAGGGAAGAAACAACAATATTTGAGTGGAAATTGATCCTTATATGAAGTAAATCATGACACCACTTGAGGGACATAATGAGCTAGTTAGCTTTGCAAACATTATTTTTAGAAACTATCTTCTGGAAGTTGGCAATGGTGTTATCAAGCACAACCATCACCCATCCCATCTGATACATAGTTGGAGCTCCTTCCATGTCCAATTGGTGCAAATGAACTTTGTAATATATATGTACATACCAATAGTGAAGGAATAAGCCTAGCAACAACTGATATGTGGACCTTATACTTTGATGGTTCTAAGACCCAAGATGGTTCCATAGCTGGTTGTGTTCTTAATGACCCTTAGAATAGTAGGTACATTCTGTCACGCCGCTTGGGGTTCGAGTTCACAAAAAATACCATTGAATATGAAGCACTTGTTATGGGGTTGAAGAAAGCCATAGACCTCAAGGTAGAGGTACTTAAGGTAATTGGTGATTCTAAGATCGTTACACGATAAGTATGGAAAAACATTCACTTTGTTTCACCTACTTTGAAAAACTACCAACAAGAGGTATGATGACTCATTTCATATGTTAAAGCATTTAATAATGTTTATCTTCCTAGGATTCATAATGTCACCACCGATTTATTATCTAATGCATCTACTCACATGTCACCATAGCTTTTCTATTGAAATTATCTATAAGCCGCTAGTGCATGACAACATAACTAATTTTTGTGTATTTAATGATGATCACCAACAGATACTGCACTTCATGGCCAATGCGGACATGTTTGAGGATGCATATATTGAAGAAGATGAGCACGATAAGGCTTTGTAGGAAGTAGTTAAAGCATTGAAAGGGAGCCTTATGCCTAATGATGTGGTATCTCTTAAGAATCTTTATGAATTGCAAAAGTGATTCAAAGGACCAGTGAACACAAAGACCCAGAGGTCAATGTTGTCAAATGAATAGGTCAATTTGGGAACCAAAGAGGATTTGAAGTATGTCAATCTTGGTACATGTTTTTATCCTCAAGAATGACAAGATTTTATTCATCTCTTCAAACAGTACCGAGACATATTTGCGTGGACATACGATGATATGAAGACTTATGATAGACACATCATTCAACATGTCATTCTTATCAAGGAAGGGGAAAACTCGTTCCAACAGAGAGTGTCCCTGCCACTATGAAAATTTTCTCCGATACCCAACTATTCATCGAGAAAAACTCAGACATTAGATGGCATGAAGTAAAAGATTTTTACACTGCAAGAAATTTCAAATAAGATATTGAAAACAAGCAGGTTTACATCAATGTCCATAAGTCAAGAATATAGAAGGTTGAATGCAGGTATCCAGCCCTTTAATGCACAGACATCGTCAACTGGATTTTGTCACATATGTGTGCAAATACCATGACTATCAATAGTACCTGTGGATGAAGGCTTTCCTCTTTTATGGCACATAATTTTCACTCTATGTATCATTTTCCACAATGAGAATCTTACATGGATTCCCACTTCTATACGGTCACCATCTACTTGAACATGAAGGATGTCACCAAAGGTTGGGTGAAAGAGCCATCCAAATTCTACCAAACACTCAACAACACTAACAAGACCAAATCTCTTTGGAAGGTATTTCAATTCTTGATAGTTCTATGTTGTCAGATCTATGGCTAGAAGAGTACTGAGACCTTTGCCAAAGGCTGGGCATTCTTGCTACAACATGTCGTGAAAGAAGTAGAACCATTCAATTAGTTGGACTTGTTGGATCAATAGTTGAGGAAACATGTAAATAATTCCAAGAACTCTCCCAAGGGTAAGCAAGCTAGGTTCTAAATGTTTTCTTACTTGTTGGATGTAGTATGTGCTCAAAACTCTTTTCCTGGCACGAATTGTGCCTGGACACCCAAGGAACCTATAATGCACATTTATTGCAAGCTGATTTTGGATTGCAACCATAAAGGAGTCATGGAGAAGCTGATAGATCACTTACTCATTCCATTGTACAAGATGATATTTGAGGAAGAGCCACCTTACATGTCACGTGGGGAGATGGAAGTAGTGTGAGAATTAGCATATTAGTTTGCCTCACTGGATGGTACCTACCTCAAAGTGTTTGGTGGTAAGAAATCTCCACATCTTCTACTGAGGTATGTCACCTGATAAAATGGTCATGCAAGAAGTTGCTTATCATATTTCCACAGGGTTATTAGGAGCGTTCTAGAGGAAGAAGAAAAAACACTGGCCTGTTGTTCCTTTACAAATCAGATAGTACGAGATCAAGAATTTGGAGGTTGATGACACCGAAGGAAAAGAGATAGATAAATTTTTATTCAGTGGAATGGATTACAATCCATGTGATCCCAAGAATGTTTGCAAAGAAAAACGATAATGAAATTTTAATATGCCTCTAATCCCTGCTAACGAGTTAGCTTCACAGGTACATCATAGACTCTAGAGTAAGAGGCGACTCCAAAAGCATAACCATAAGTGAGGTGCAACCCAGTGCAGGAAAAGTGGAATAAAAAGGTTATGCATAATACAATGGAAGAATAGAGCCGTAAATATAAAGCATATACAAACATCTTGAAAGAGGCTATAACTGCAGGGAGAAAGAGAGAACATAGGAAGAAAGACGAAGAACTGAAGTGGAAGGAAGGACAAGAATAGAAGGAACGAGAAGAAAGAAAAAGGAAAGAAGAAGAAGAAATATTGAAGAAAGAAGAAGAACAAGAAAGAAGAAGAAGAAGAAGCACTGAAGCAAGCCAAGGAAGAGCAAAAGAGGCGGCTGCTCGAAGAAGAGAACAAGCAAGTGTAGGATAAGGAAGTTGCTGAAGAAATTAAATATCTAATAGTAATCCATGGTATCTAGTTGGAACCATAGCAACATAACCAAGATGTTGATCTCATGTTGAGCACACAATAAATCACTATTCAGTCTCCCCCTCCTCCGATAGTTGAGAAAGATCCCAATGAAGAAGAGGAATTTGTTCCTCTTGATGATGGTCTAGTCATGGATATGTACAATCTAACTTATGATGAGCTTCAGAAGAATATTGTAAAAGAGAGAATGAAACACTTTCCATACGATCTCACATATCCTACATACATTAGAGAAAGGGTAATTGTGACGGATACCAGGAAGAATCCAAAAGTCATTGTTGCAGCCAACTTGGCCTTTGCGGGTGCTACCAAGTCAAACATGGACTATCTCATGGCTGAGAATAGGAAGATGGAAAAGAAATTACAAGCAACAATGCAACAAGTAGAACAAATTCGAGTAGAGGTCTACAAAAAAGCTCCCACATAGGTATATCTAGAATAACTTAAGGAATCCATACTCGGTAAAGTATCGACATTGGGAGAGACAATGAGAAGCCTCTATGAGGGGCTTGTCGCCATGCACAAAGCAGTTGTCTACTTGCACAACATGCAACATAGGTGTAAAGATAATGCAAAATATCTCAAGGTTGTCCATACAACCATTGCTACCATGCATGAGTGGGAAATGCATCATAAAGGGGCACCTCCTAAGTTCGTGAAGAAGACAAGGCAATAGGATGATTTAGAGAAAGCAAAGGTTCAAATTCTTATCCAGAGTAACAAATAGTTCAACTCATTCATCACAAAAATTCGTGCCTCATACACATGATTGTACAAAAGTGTGGATCTCATGGTGAAGTCACAAAAGATTCCTTCAATTATCTGATTCACCCAAGTCAAAGACGGGAACAAGGTCAAGAAGGAGGTTGAAGAAAACTTGGACCAGCTCAAGCAGATCACCCCCAAAGAAGATATAGAAGTGAACAGGAAGAATATGCAAAAGAACATTGGTGGCCTTGTTCAGATCAATACCATGTTGTGCCTGTTGAAGAAGGAAACTCAGACAGTGTACCCGAATGCAGTAGAGGATAGAGTTCACTTCTAGCCTGATCTGATCAGACAGTTTGGGGAAGTCATCGAATAGTACAAATCTTGGTACCACTATGTGACTGAGGAACTACAAGTTGAAGTGGCTAAGTAGGAGTTTCCCCAAACTCAAGCTTGGCTCGTTTTGTCTTATTAGGCTGTCTAGTTGTCTCTACCTAATTTTGTCCTATATGGGTATGAGTATATTGTAATATTTTGTTTCGTAATAAATTGTAAGTGAAATTCCAAGTGTTAATTGTGGAATGTGGAGTCATTTTGTAATGAAGTCCAAAGATCATGGTTGAAGGAAGTCAAAGAGTCATGAGGGAATTCCAAGAGTCACAAAGGGGATATGATTAATCATCTCATTTGTTATAAATATACCCTCATAACTCATGTAAAAGGATTTTTTGCCAAGATTTTGGCTTAGTATCAGAAGTTTGGGAGTTTTGTTGAGATCATTGGCTTCTCCTTAGCATAGAAGGAGTATATTCCTTTGCAGGAGCAGCTGTTGGCTTCATGTTCCACTATTGGGGCTAGTGGCTTGGCAATTGTATATGTATGTTTGGGACTTTCACCTATAATAAAATCCTAGAGCCAACATGTTTTCATGCATATGTTGTGAATATAGTAGGACTATTCTTATTATGTTTGCAGTATATGTTATTTCATTTACACTAATGCTTATGAAGTATTTCGTTTGCATTAGTATGAATCTTGTTGAATGTGTATTGTTGTATATTTCAATCATGGTTATATTTTGAACTATTTTGCAGGCTAACTTATGATTCCTTTTATGCTCATGTGTTCCTTTCTAACTGCTTAATTTTACATGCGTTATCGTAACCAAGGCATACCACTAAAACCCACTATTTGTGTAACCGGCTTGTATTTTGGATGGGGCTCCTACTCCAAATGGTGTGCGGTATAATTTGGACTTCATATCGAGTAGCCCCTTGAATTTTGCTGGGTCCAACACTGTCAACATTTCTGGCGCTAAAAGGAGGGCCAGATTACAAGCTGAGCCATTGAAGTCTGTAGAACTTTCCTTATCTTTAAATGGCTTCTTCCCATATCTTAACCCTAACATGTTTTTGAAGAACTGCAAATTTGAAAGTGGCTACATGGATAACTAATGACTTGTCAAATCTGAAGTTCGATGGCGAGGGTGCAACACCATTCTCGAGCACACCACTCACTTTCTTGAATTCTGCACTAATTACAAAGTTCATTTTGAGGATACTACTTGCAGGTTGTTTGTCCTTACATTCAAAGCACACGTCAAATAATGGTGTTACACATTGCCAACCACTTCTATTCACTCTTGCAAACATCTTGTCAAGAATATCTACCATGCCTTTGACATGCATGATTATAAATCTGTTTACAAGAAAATCATGCTTCTTAGAAAAGCACCTGATGAATCTCTTAACAATTTTCACGGTTGCTTCATTCATTTTTGTTATGAATTTTTTGAAGGTGATATTGGTTGGAATTTCATGAAAGAGAAGTTCGAATTTATTATTCATATTTCGATGAATCCAATAGAATATGAATCCTTTGAAAGTCTCCCAACATACACTGGTTATGGAGCTCCTAAATTTGCAACGAATGTAGTTGCTGTTCCAAGTGACTCCTCGTCTTCTCCTCCTCAAAAAACTCTATTTACGTAGGTTGGGGTTGGAGAAATTGAGAGTTCATCTATTGATCTACCACCATCTTCTCCCACCCCACATATTCAAAATTTAAGAGCATGTTTTGACTGTGAATTTAATTTTACCAGTGGTGTTCTTTCTCTTCAACCTCCATCTATTGGTTCCTTTGGTCCCCCTGATTGTGATTTGTTATGTCCACCCATTTCAATTGTTTCTTCTGATGTTCTTGGGGATCAAGTTTAGGAAGGAGTTAGTATTGACTATCAAACTTATGCTATCAATTATGATGACTATGTGTGGTTCTCAGTTTTTGAACAAGAATCTAGAATGCAATTTGATGTTTCTCTTTTCTCACCTCTCCCTCATTATCCTGACATCTTACATGATCATGTCATACCTGTTGTATCTTTTGAATAAATAGTTTATGACGATGTTAATTCTAATCACACTCGCGACTCATGGAATTTCAGTTTTACATTTGAACATGGAGAGCAAAAATATTCTCTTCCAAATATCTCCAATCCATCATTTGATCATTTTGAAGAAACAAAGAGAGAAATTTCTTGTTTTCAATATCCTCCTCTCTGTGATTCATCACATCATGAGGATGCCTTAATTCTTGATGATGGAATTTTTTATCATAGATGTAGTGATTTATTCATTAAATCATCTAGTCATGACTCTACATTTTCTACTGTCAATTTTTCTAAGCCACCGATTTTTGATGATATAGCTTCCAATGTATTGGAACTACCGCAAGCTGTCAAGGCACTTTAGCCTATGTTGATGGTTATGAAAGGTTATCAGAGTCTTGACACTAGTTCCAATCATGTCAGGATATTACTTTATCTCTCAAGAATCCTCATCAGTCGATCGTATAATTTGAAAATGAATCTATTTCACAAGTTTCACATCCTCCATTTGTTTTGCATGATCCGGTCACTCAATAATTGGAGGAGTCATACCTTGTAAGATCATTTGCAAAATGCAAGTTTTCCAATTTCATTATGTTAGCCAAGATCGAAATTTTGGAGGAATGTTTTAGCACAACACCCTGGTGCAATATGCATGAACACCACAATGAATTAGCAAAATGTTTCACATGTGATTTCTTGTTGTATTTTTCTGCTTGTATTTTCAGACTTCGGATGTTGAAGAATTTAATGTTTTATCTTTTTGGTTGGATGTTATTCCTAAAAATCTATCTTGCTATTGATTCCCTTACCTATATAGGTTAGTCGATGCTTGAATGGTTACACTGGAAGTTTCATTTTACGTAGGCCTGGCCTATTCTTGGTTAGTTTAGGAGTAGGGGTAGTTTTGTTGGTTTTTTTCTTTTGGTTTTGTTTTGATTGTTTTTCCGACCTATCCTTTTCTTTCCTTTTCATTGTAAATAAATTTTGCATGAAACTGTGTTTGGTTTCTGAAGCAAGCATGTTGAAGTTCAAGAGGAAATTGTGCTACTGTCAATACTTGGTTATCTTTTATTCCCTCTCTTTGCATGGGCCTTGCACCTTTTGTTCAATGATACCCTGATGGAAAACATTTTTTTTCTCGGAGAAAACCTTAGTGGAATTACGATGCTTGAATCTATAACTAGTTCCACCTAATCTAATTGGCTTTTTAATGATTGGTCAGTTTTCCTTGTCAACTAAGTGGAGTGGAGTAAGAAGGGGAGGAATCTTAAACAATTGAATTGTATTCCAGAGGTGTATGAATAAACTTCTATGAAATAAAAACGTCCTCTTCTCTCAATAAGTCAGGATCTCTCTTCAGTCCCATGAAATCAATAAGTTTCGATGCATAGTTATATGAATAAAATGAAAAAAATAAATAAAGGGCGAAAGAATAGAAATCCTTCCTACGTAGGGAGGTGAAGCAAGAAACACCGTTGGGGTATTGTCTAGGCTCAATGGAAATGGAGCAATGTTTGTGTCCTTGAATGACTCCGCCGGGGTATTTATAGGCCCGTTGGTAGTGAAGCAACATCAGAGATGAAAACCCAGAGTTTGGAAATATTTTTTCACTTGTGTATATATATACTCCCCATCCCCAATCGAAACAACTGAGTGTGACTTGTTTTTGTTAGTGTGTCACTGATGAATAGAAAAGTAGGGACTATATCTTTAACTTGAGCTGACTAAAGAAGCTATGGTGATCAATGAAATGAAAAATAATTCCTGAAGAGTTAGATCTCATTTACATGAGTTAAGACCCATACAGAGAGCTGGAGTTCTACAAGTGTGTCGCCAACTATTGTAGCTGCTACAACCACACTCCAAAATTTTACCCATTCGTAGATTATGGAGCCTCCTTTCTACCCACAAGAGCTCAAGATTAATTTTCGTCAAGTAATAATGCTATGCTAAAGACTTATCACTCCATGTTGTGCTTGTGATGTCTTATTTTGATCCTGATATGAACCTTTTCAAACACAAGCCATCTCCTAGCTTGACCTTGCAACGTTGTTGGTTTTCCCTTCAGAAACTGTGGAATCTCGGAAGGCAAGCCAACCTTGAGGATTTTAATAATGCAATCTTGAGAGGTAGGCCAATCTTGAGGTCAGAAACTATGCAATCCCTAGAAAATAGGGAGTGGAAAATTAGTTTCTCAAAGAGTGGCACAAGTTGATATTTTTGAATTTCCACCAAGTGTCGTTTTTCCCTTGATTTTAGGCATGTGCATTAGAAACCTTAGCCTAGCCTAGATCTACATAATAGATGCCCCTAGATCTCATTTCAACATTTGATCTTGGAGCTCTAGCCTTCCCAAGGAGATCAAGGAGCCTTCGATGAAGTTTACGGTGTTTTTCCAGGAGTTTTTTTTTGTCGCTTTTTCTGTCACTTTTTGTCATTTCACTTATGTGAATTATTTTTCTTGTTTCTTCTCATAGTAGATGGATTTTTAACTCATATTACCTTGTACAAGTGTTGGTTCAGTCTATCGTTCATTTTTACAAGTGTCACATCAACATCTTGTTTTTTCCCATTAATGGTCGTTATTATGACGCCTCGCTGTGCATGTTTGTTTTTCCTTTTGCATGTCAACTTTATGCACTTGACTCTCACTAATATACCTTACCCATAGTCATATCTACAATCTTGCTTTCACTATCACTCACATCTATCATTTTCCCATCTCTTTCCGGGGCATAACTGCCCTTACTTGGTCAACAATTTCCTTCTTCCACTGTGCATTTCAAAACTCTAAGTCTAAAGCATTGTGCTTGGCCTCTGGTACTGCGCAATGCACAATCCCTAACTTTCACAACTTCAAATTTCCCAGTTCCAAGGCTCAATCCTCACCCTTGACCACTGATTGCACAATCTCTCCCTTAGTATGCCTAGGCTGAGAGTCCACATTGCATAGTCTCAAACCTCAAGCCTCTCCCTTTCTTGCTAAGACTACACAATGTGTAGCTCCTAAGCTTAGCCTCTTCCCTTCAGTATAGGGATTACACAATTCTACCTTTCAGAATTATGGTTGTTTTCTTGATCTTGTTTTGAGTGTTGTTTTTCTTGAGCTGACTTATGTTATCAATGAGTTCATTAGTATCCAATAGGTACTACAGTTTTCAAGCACTTCTCTTTGTCAGTTACCATTACTATGGTTCCCAAGAGATCTATCTCCTAGGACACCAATGAAAGTAGCACTGATGATATTGTTGAGAATGCCCTTGTCACTATGCCAATTTTCTTCGACACTCAGCTATTTATCAAGAAAGACTCGAATATTAGATGACACAAAGTGAAAGATGTTTACATAGCAAGCAATTTCAAAAAATATCTTGAAGATAGGAAGGTTTACATCAATGTCCAAAAGTCAATATTACACAAGGTTGTGTGTAGGTATTCAACCTTTTTATGCGTAGACATCATCAAATAGATTTGTCACATATGGATGCGAGGACCATGATTCTCAACAGTACCAATGGACGAAGGCTTGCCTCTTTTATGGTGCATGATTTTCACTCTATGTATCATTTACCGCAACCACAATATTACATGGATTCCCACTTCTATGCGACCACCAACTACTTGAGCATGAAGGATGTTATTAAAGGCCGCGAGAAAGAACCATCCAAATTCCACCAGACACCCAACAACACTTACAAGACTAAATATGTTAGGAAGGCATTTCAGTACTTTATAGCTCTATGTTGTTGGCACCATGGCCAAAAGAGTACTAAGACATTTCCTGAAGGATGGGAATTCTTGTTACATCAGGTTGTGAAAGAAGGAAAACCATTTAACTGGTCGGACTTGTTGGATCAAAAATTGAGGACCCATGTAAATAATGCCAAGAACCCTCCCAAGAGTAAGCAAGCCAGTTCTACATGTTTGCTTACTTGTTGGATGAAATTTTTGCTCAAAACTCTTTTCCTTGCTTGGGTTGGACTTGGAAACCCAAGGAACCTGCTGTGCACATTTATTGCAAGTTGCTTTCAGATTGTAACCACAAAGGAGTCATGGAGAAGCTGACGTATCACTTCCTCATTCCATTGTACAAGATGATCTTTGAGGAAGAGTCACCTTGCATGTCATGTGGGGCAATGGAAGTAGTTTCAGAATTAGTAGATTGGTTTTCCTCACCGGATGGTACCTACCTCAGAGTGTTTTGGGGTTAGAAGTCTCCACATCTTCTACTGAGGCATGCTAATGAAAAACTATTCATGCAAGAAGTTTCTTATTATCTTTCCATAGGGTTATCAATAGTGTTGTAGAGGAAGAAGAAAGCACCTTGGTCTGCTCTTCCTTTGCAAATCAAAGTGTACGAGATCAAGAATCTGAAGGTTGCTGACACCAAAAACAAAGAGATAAAGAGATTTTCACTCAGTCGAATGGATTACAATCTGTATCACCCTAGGAATGTTTGCAAAGAACACTATGCAAAGATTCATTTCCAATGGCCGAGTGGGACCTTTTATAGGCCCAAGGAGGAAAGGATAAAGAATTGTTACAATGCCTCTAAGCCTCACCAACCAATCAGCTTCACGGGTACATCACATGCTACTACGAAGCCAGAGGAAACTCTGGAAGAAGAACCATCAGTGAGGCGCAACCCAGTGTGTGAAAAGGGGAAGTAGAAGGTTATGCACAATCCATTAGAAGAACAAATTCGCAAATAGAAAGAAAATCCAACCATCATGAAAGTGACCATAGAAGCAAGGAGAAAGATAGAACATAGGAAGCAAGAGGAAGAATTGAAGTGGAAGGAAGAATAAGAAAAAAATAACGAGAAGAAAGACAAAGGAAATAAGAAGAAGAAAGACAGAAGAAATAAGAATAAGAAGCGTCACTGAAGCAAGCTAAGGAAGAGGAACAAAGTCGGCTGCTGGAAAAAGAGAGCAAGCAATTGTAGGATAAGGAACTTTCTCAAGAAATTGAAGATCTAATAGTAATCTAGGATATGGAGGTGGAATTGGAGCAACAAAACCAAGATGTTGATCTCACATTGAGCACACAACAGATCACTATTCAATCTCCCCATCCACCGATGACTGAGCAAGCTCTCAGTAGAGAGGAGTAAATTGTTCCTCTTTATGATGGTCTGGTCATGGATACATATGATCTAACTTATAACAAGCTTCAGAAGAAGATTTTACAAGGGATAAAGAAACACTTTTCGGACAATCTCACATATCCTTCATACATCAGAGAAAGGGTGATTGTGACAGATACCCAAAAGCCATTGCTGCAACCAACTTGGCCTTTGTAGGTGCTACTAAGTCAAACACAAATTATCTCATGGCCGAGAATAGACAGATGGAAAAGAACTTATAGGCAACAAGGCAACAAGTGGAAGACCACCCAGTAGAGGTCTAGAAAGCATATCCCACATAGGTATATCTAAAAGAACCTAAGGCAGCCATACTTGGTGAAGTATCGTCATTGGGAGAGACAATGAGAAGGCTCTACGAGGAGCTTGTCACCATGTACAAAGAAGTTTCCTGCTTGCATGACAGGAAACTGAAGTGTAAAGGTAATGCTAAAGCTCTCAACATTGTTCATACAGTCATAATTTATACCATGCATGAGTGGGCAAGGTAGCATTAATGGTCAACTCCTGAGTTGGTGAAGAAGACAAGGCAACATGTTGAGTTAGAGAAATAAGAGGATCGAATGCTTATCAAGAGTAATAAACAACTCGACTCATTCATCGCCAAAATTCAGGCCTCATACACATGATTGTAAAATAGTGTGGATTTCATGGTGAAGTCACACAAGATCCCTTCAGTTGGCTCACTCATTGAAGCCAAAGGCAAGAACCAAGTAAGGCATGAGGTTGAAGAATACTTGGACTAGCTAAGGCATATTGCCATGAAGGAAGATATAGAGGTGAATAAGAAAAATATGTTGAAGTACATTGGTGGCCATGTCTAGATCAATACCATGTTTCTCCTGTTGAAGAAGGAAACTTAGACTGGTTCCAAGTTAGTGTACCTGGATGCAATGGAGGCTAGAGTCTGCTTCTAGCTTGATCCCATCACATAGTTTTGGGAAGTCATCGCAAAGTACAAAGCTTGGTACTACTATGTGATTGAGGAACTTCAAGTTGAAGTGGTTGAGCTGGAGTTTCCCAAAACTCAAGATTGACTTATTTTGTCTAATTAGGTTTTCTAGTTGACTCTACCCAATTTTTTCCTATATGGGTATGAGTATATTGTAATATTCTTTTGTAATTAATTGTAAGTGAAATTCCAACTGTCAATTGTGGAATGTGAAGAGTCATTTTGTAATGAAGTCCAAAGGTCATGGTTGAAGGAAGTGAAAAAGTCATGAGGGAAGTCCAAGAGTCACAAAGGGGAGATAATTAGTCATCTCCTTTGTTATAAATATACCCTCATTAACTCATGTAAAAGGCTTTTTTGCCGAGATTTTTTCTTAGGA
This sequence comes from Pinus tabuliformis, assembly GCA_031772625.1. Taxonomy (NCBI): domain Eukaryota; kingdom Viridiplantae; phylum Streptophyta; class Pinopsida; order Pinales; family Pinaceae; genus Pinus; species Pinus tabuliformis. The sequence continues at coordinate 211,316,759 of CM062812.1, read as the reverse complement.
TCAGAAGCTTGGGAGTTTTCTTGAGAGCCTTGGCTTCTCCTTAGCATAGACGGAGTATCTTTCTTTAGAGGAGCAGGTGTTGGCTTCATGTTCCATTATTGGGACTAGTGGTTTGGTTATTATATATGTATGTTTGGGACTTTCGCTTATAATAAAAGCGCAGAGCTGGCACGTTTTCATGCATATGTTGTTAATATAGTAGGACTATTCTTTTTATGTTTGCAATTTATGTTATTCAATTTACATTAACACTTATGAACTATTTCATTTGCATTAGTATGAATCTTGTTGAATGCATGTTGTTGGATATTTAAATCATGTTTATCTTGTGAACTGTTTTTCAGGCTAACTTATGATTCCTTTTATGCTCATGTGTTCCTTTCTAGATGCGTACTATTATAGGATTCTAAGGGGCTCACTCACTTTCCCTTCGTCATATTAAAACCTTTCATGCATTGCACTTGACTCATCACAAAGTCACAAATACATCATTCTATGTGTTATTGCAACTAAGGCATACCACTAAAACCCATTATTTTAGCAACCAGGGCGTATTCTGGATGGGGCCCCTAGTCCAAATGGTGTGAGGTCTAATTGGGACTTCATATTGGGGAGACCCCCTGAATGTTGGCAGGTCCAACACCATCAACAAACCATTAACTTCGAGTTTCCCAACCTAGAGCTAGTAAGCCCGGTTAGCTCTCTTATTTGGTTCAATTTTTATATTTATTTAGATATGAAAGAAATATTTATGAGGGAGTCCATCCAACAATAATGTGATTCTCTTTAGTAGATTATCCAAGCGATTCTTTTTTGCCAAGTTCCATTCTAAAGATGTTGAATAATAATAAGTGAGTCCCCAAGGATAACAATCTATGTGACTTGAATAGATTTGGGTATAAATAGACCTTGCAACAGGTCATGCATTTCAACCTGGTCATCAGTCAAATTTCCCAACCTGCATGCATGACTTGTAACCAATTTTCCTTCGAGGCTTTACAACACCGCTCCTCCTCTTACAACCCCAAAAAATTAACAAAATATTAGGTTTCAACAACACATTGTATTTATTTACCTTCTAATAATTAAATATAATTATTAAAAGCTATATGATAATCTAGAAGAAAAAATTATATATCCATAATAAATAATTTAAAAATCCTTAAAGAATAATATGAATCCCACAAAAGCCCACAAGGTGTAGCTTAATTGGCGATCGCCTTGTTATGAAGTAATATGTAAAAGCATGAGACTCAAAGTTCAAATCCCTGTGGGTTAGACTGACAAAAAAAGAAATATGAATCCCACAAATGATATACAACAAACATTAAAAGTTGCTTTTACATAAATATTAATTATTCTTCCAAGAATAAAATTTCGTTCATGAATCATTTCCACCTAATGTCATCGTATCCTCATATGCATGAGCTACAACATCTACAGCACATTTATTTATATTGATCATGAGATTTTCTTTCTTCTTTCTTTAATCCCATATTATGGCATCAACTATAATATATACAAGTTCTATGTTCTAGGGATTTGGTACCCAATGTTGTTTTAGCAATTTTTCCATGTAATTCCACGATCTAGGCTTCACCATTCAACCTTAACACTAAGAATCGACTTATGTATACTACCAAAGTAGATACCCGAGGTGATGATTTCCATCAAAATAATCTCCCATCTATCCTCATTTCATGATTTAGTGGGAATCGTATATGTATTTCCTCAACATTCTCAATAACATTTCCATGTTGCACTTGGGTCTAACATATATTAGTTTGCCTATTACATTACAAAATCCTTCATAATACTTGCGATACATGACATTTGTTTTTTTCCTTGTATTAAGTCAATATTCGTTGGAAGATGAATGAATTGTGTCCACTATCATTTGATCATTGAAATTTTATTCAAAACTATTAAGAACACTTTTTAATACTCTACCTTATTATTCCATTTCTCTATGACAATTAGGTAAGCCTCATTATTGATGGTGTCTTCCACATTCTTATGCATGATGCAATTCCTTCATTGAGTTCTTTTATAGTGTCCTCATTCTCTTTTCAATGTAATAAATATAGTTTACTTGTGGGAAAATTAGTTTGACCTTCATCATCTATATACCACAAGTTGGTTGGCTCTAACCACTCAATATCTCTAATGGATTCCTTGTACCTCAATACTAAGAGATCATTGAGTATAATAATTAGATGTATTGGATAGTAATTAGATGTCCAATGAGTGCATTTTTTTTCCCTCTTTCATGTATACCTTAAATAAAATGTTCAATTCACACAACTTGTCACCTAGACTAACCATTTTTTTCAATTTTGTAGTATGTATCCATCATCTCAAATAAAGAATATCTATCTATCTATCTATCTATCTATCTATCTATGTATATGCATATGCATATGCATATGCATATGCATATGCATATATATATATATATATATATATGCATATGCATATGCATATGTATATATATATATATATATATATATATATATATATATATATATATATATATATATATATATATATATAACATGCACTTTTTAATTGGAAGACATCCTTCCACCACTGAGGGTGTGCATCAATGAAGTTTCTAGTCAATAAGGATGTTCCATCATCATAAGAAAGGGTGGTAGGATTCCCACATAGCAAGCTCACCATCCCAATTTCGAGAAAGCTATCAACTTAATGCCATCAAACTCAATCATGCAAAAGATGATGAATTGCCTATGGATCCATTGATTTCACTCTATAAGAATCACACATGAATTAGTGGCTCTATGAGGCTGAGGACATCACCATTATTTCATGCAGAGGGGGATAGCTTATGCTATCGCTCAAGGAAATTTATGATCAGTTATCGATGCCTTTAAAACATGGAGACAATATTAGTAGACTAGCAATACAAAGTCACAACCTCCAGGAAATAAGCACATTGTAATCCATGAGATTCACATTTGCCATCAACCCTCTAGGATCTTGGATCTCAATCATGATTTAAGTCACATCCTCCTATCCCAAGGTGCTCTACCACTTTGGTTTGGCTTCTAATTCACAAACTCTACAATTCATTCTAAGATTGGATTGTTTTCATGGTACCTCTGATCTCTCCAATCTGGAATTTTGGTTATCGCTTCTATGTTCCGTTCTTTGGTTCAGTTTTTGTAGCAGGATTCCTCACTTTAGCCTCCTTGTAATTCTAATTCTCTCCCCCTACTATTAGCCCAATGAGCTTACTCCCCCCTGGTCCTACTCTATCATCTCTATGTTCTTCCCTCCTGTGCAGAGGACCATTTTTCTCAATGGGACCTAGTTTGGAAAATTGGGGTCTAGAAACCTTATAGAAGCAGTTTGATGGGACTAGTACAACTTTACTAATTTAGCATGGAACCTTAGACACATATACCTTTCCAATTACATAAGAATCATCTCAATTGGAGTCTCTATGCAAAAATTATGTCAATTGGAAGTTGACCTTCCTATTTTGACCACCATAATTTGAGAGGATGACATTTCATCCCTCACTATTAATGGAAAACAGGATTTCCAATAGATCACAATGAAAAATACTTTAGAAGACTCCATATTGTAACTCTAGTTAAGAGTTGAAGGATTCAAACTTAACCACTAGTAGGCTATCAAGTTATGTTATAATCGGGCCACTAGGAGGAAAATGGATTCCATTTTATGGGAGTGCATTTTGTTCCATAGATGAGTAGAGTAGATGAGAGCGGAGTAGACAGACGAGATAGAAAATAGATATGGTTTGTGCATTGTAGCATTCCACGCACCACGTCGCTCTCTTTGTACTTGCATCTATTTTCCATGCATAGAAAAAAAGCATAACAACCTCACCTTCTAGTTGGGTTTTCTCCTAAAAGGGTTTTTGAGGTTATATCTTGTGTTAATTTATGGTTCATGAGTTTTATTTCGTTTTTCTCTATTTTCTACATAATTATCATTTGCATACATATGCAATAAAAACAATTAACATATCCAAGAATCTAAGAAAAAATAAATCCTGAGAGTCTAGATTTTGAATTTTCTAATATATTTTAGAAGATTTGTGTGATGAATTGGCCAATGAGATATCCACGACAGTTTATAGATCAATTATGAAAATAAATTAAATATAAATATAAAAGTATACTGAATTACTAAACTTGGCCACTGAACCTTGAAAGACCAAGTATGTGATTCAATTAATAAAGTTGGCCATTGAACCTCAATTAACTCAAATCTACAATTAAAAGGATACATGTGGATCACTTCATTTGAAAATGATATCCCATTATGTCTAAATACTTCACTTAATGGAGATTAAAGGACATTGTAACTTTGATATTAGGCTTTACATGAATATCACAAACCTTAGCATCACATTAGCAAATCTTATTCTCATTTGGCTCATGTTATTGTCGCATTATCCAATCCCATTCTCGCATTAGATTGAAAAGATTGACTTCAATGGGCATTAAAGTGCATGCTATTTTTTCATGCACAACACAAAACCTATCATCACATTATGAAGCACTAGGCTCATTTGTCTCATGTGCTATTATCACATTATCATGAGAAGTGAAGAGAGCTTGAATGAATTTGGTGTTTCCTACTTTCATGAGATAAGTGACATGGAATGTTTGTGAATTTGTAACCCTACACTAGAGGAAGACAAAGGTGAACATCAAGGTGAAGGAAGCAAAACCAGAAGGATCACTTGGTAAAAGGACAACCAAATTGAGAATAAAGAAGACAAAGGTGAACATTTAAGGTGGAGTAAACATAACCACGAGGGTCACTTGGTAAAAGGATAACCAAATTGAGAAATAAAGAGAGAGGTCTTGGTTGCTACTTAACATTTTTAGATACATTGCAAGTGCAAATTGGCAAACTTGCCCATTCTCAATGAAAAAGTATACATTGCAAGTGCAAATTGGCAAGCTTGGCCATGCTCAATGAAAATGTAGAGAAACTTTAAATTAATTTGGAGTTTCCCACTTCCATGTGTTGAGTGTCATAGAGTATTTGTGAACATCCATTATTTCACCTACCAAAAATATAAAATTATTGAGCAAAAGCAAAAAGACCAAACACCAAATAAAACACAACAACAACACTATGTGAAATGAAAAGCAAAAGACATGAAAGAGTTTGATAAAAAAACAACAAAAATAACAACCAAAAACAAAAATTAATAAGATATATATTTTATAAATTAACATATATATATATATATATATATATATATATATATAACTTTCAAATCCAAATCAACAAAATTCTCATATAAAAAAACAAAATAAGTAAACAAACATTAGTTTTTTTTATATCCACTTTTATAAAAAAAAAAAAATATAATATCTACAATATATACTTATTTTCCACTTTCATAAAAAAATAAAAATAAAATATATATAACATTACAGATTTTTTTTCAATTATATCATTTTCCATTTTCCTTTTCCTTTTACTTACCTTTTTCAAATGTAACTAACTAAAAAGTTACTAAAAAAATATCAGACAAAATAATAAAACAATATCTATAACATATATATAATTTTCCACTTTCCTAAAAAATAAAAATAAAATACCAACCTGAATGCATCTTACCGCTTGATTTTCATCGCACATTTCACTATTTGCTCCATCAATTATCCCTACAATGTTTCCAGCTTGATATGACTTCCATAACGGAATCGGTTGAGAGCATCCGGGATCTCCATAACGGAATCGGTTGAGAGCATCGAAGTAACTGTCGACATTGGTGGACGAAGTGACGATTCGGCCTGTATACACAAAAGACCAACCTGAGCGCATCTCACCGCTTGCTTTTCATCGCACGTTTCAATAATTGCTCCATCAATTATCCCCACAATGTTTCCTGCTTCATATGACTTCCATACCTGCATAATCACAGAGGCTTCGTCATTCTGGATATATACACAGTGGACAACACATCCTCAATATCGTCACGGGCATCCCTGATACGCTTGTACATGAACTAAATAGCATGGTCTTAACTTTATTAAGGGAAATTGGATATGCTCAGTTGGGAATAAAAGGGAAATTGTATCTTACCGATCCCAAAAGAATCTACATTTCAGGTGGCAAATTGTAATCATTCTTCTTTATTCCTGTGATAATTTCGTGGACAAGAACACCAAAACTATAAACATCAGTTTTTACAGATACTTGCCCCAACATAGCATACTCTGGCCATATAACCGCTGCATATACAGAGTACAATGTCAAATATCATAAATTAAGGCAAAAATTTAGAAATAGGAAATGATAAGTTATTTGAAAAGGAAGCATAGCTGCAACCAAGATTGCCAATCCATCCCCAGATCATAAAAAAGCTTAATCAAGAATGCAAAAACCCACCTTTTAGGCAAAACATTTAGAAATGGGAGAGGATAAGTTATTGGAAAACGAAGCATATTTGCAACCAAGACTGTAAATCCCCAAATCATAAAAACGCATAACCAGGAATGCAAAACCCCATTTTCCAACCTACAAATACAATATTGTCAATACTATTGAAGTACAATGGAATTACAATATTGTCAATCCTATTGAAGGAAAATGAACAGAGTAAAACATCTGCATTAACAGAGTAGTGATGGTATTGAAATCTCACTAAGTTCCAACAACTTTTGCAGTAATGATGTGAGTTTGGCCATCAGGAAAAAGTCTTGCTAAGCTGAAATCTGCTATCTTAGGGTTCAGTTCCTCGTCCATCAACACATTGCTTGCTTTAACATCCAGATGAATAATGCGCGGTCTCGAGTCCTGATGAAGATAGAGAAGCCCACGAGCTACTCCCATTATTATATGGTAACGCTTTCCCCAATCAAGCTGGTTGCGTTTGTTTGGGTCTGTATCGGTGTATGACATTAATTAATTTGGCATAATCTGAATATCCTTGTTGAAACAGTGATAATTTTAATTTTCTGTCTACTTTCGTAATAACATGGAAGCCACTTACCGAAGAAGATTTGATCAAGGCTCTTATTGGGTAAGTATTCATAGACGAGCAATCTTTCTGATCCCTCTACGTAGCAGCCGCCCAGTAGGCATACAAGATTTCGATGTTGAATTGCGGCTCCAAGTTTAACTTCATTTAAAAACTCTTTTGTCCCTTGCATAGATGTGAAGGACAGTGTTTTCACGGCTATTTCTTTTCCATCTGGTGTAGTTTCCTACACAAAAGATCGGTATAAAAGTTTGGTAAATTATTAAGCTTAATTGTCTTTCCCCAATATATTGTTTTCAAACTGCTAATCTATAGTCAATTGTGCTCAGAGAAGAGCCTAAATATCTCTCTATTTTAAGGTAGTAAATATTATTACTCGACGCTGTTGGAATTTTCTGATAAATTCCATAACAGACAGACAAAAAATTGCTCTGTTTTTGCACTCTGTTTTTTGCACAGAAAAACAGAAAATCGCTTGCTGGAAACGGTGTTTCAGCAACATAGTTTGGTGTTGTAGCCACTGAGTTTGATGTTGTAGCAACGCAGAATAACACTCTGTTTTTAACACAGAAAAATACTCTGTTTTTAACTCAGAAAACAGAAAAAAAACGTTCTCTGGAAATGGTGTTGCAACAACGTAGTTTGGTGTTGCAGCAACGCTGTAACTGATGTAACAGCAACGGTGACGGTGTAACAGCAACATGAAAAATTAACTTGTGTTTATTAAAAATAAACTAATTGTTACAGATTTGTCTTCCTCATACTGAGGAAATTTCACAACTTCTATTACAAAACAGATTCACCAAGGAACGCTTCTGTTCCACACAAATAAACATCTGTTAAACAAATTTCATTCAAATATCTGCACTGCTGTGCATTTTTCCCTTTCTGCTTTCTGCTGCGCTGTCGCATCTACTCCTGTTGTGCACTGCTGTGCGTTTCACTATCTGGCAAGTATTTTTTTCACGCTGCTGCGTGCTCTCCTCTGCTCTCTATCAATTTGCTGCTAACCTTAAAACTGAACTGCTGTGTGATGCATTTATATGTTAAAACATATCAGATTTAAATAATAAAATATTACAGAATATCTTATAATGCTTATCTCCGAATTTATTGCAGCAAGGCGGTGACGCTTCTATCAAAAAACAAGTCGGCTGTCTGCAGGGGAATTCAATTGAAACTTTAATGCATATTAATGTGCAAAAATATTGGGCTTGACTTTAAGGCATCGAACAAGCTGGAGTATTTACTGCTAATCAAATTCCTGTCCAGCTGTTCATTGTTGCAGTTGGAATTAAATTCCAACACTCCCCCTTAATTTCAACTGCTGCATACCCAAACATTTCCTGAAATGATCAAAGCCTTTCTTTGCTAATGGTTTTGTCAAGATGTTAGTTAGCTGATCCTCTGTTCTGCAGTGCTGCAAAACAATCTCACCATTGTTAACCAATTCACGTATGAAGTGAAATTTGGTGTCTATGTGCTTTGTTCTTTTATGAAAAACAGAGTTTTTAGACAATGCTATTGCTGAGCTATTGTCACAGTAAATGGTTGTGCCCTTTTCTTGTTCATGACACAAATCTTTGAGAACTCTTCTCAGCCATACTGCTTGGCATGCTGCTGCTGTTGCTGCCACATACTCTGCCTCTGCTGTTGACAAAGATACAACTGGTTGCTTCTTGGAATCCCATGAGATGGCTCTCGATCCCATATGAAACACATATCCCGATATGCTTTTCCTATCATCAACACTTCCAGCCCAATCACTGTCAGTGTAACCTATCAACATGAAACTTTCAGAAGAGGAGTATAAAATACCAAACCCCTTCGTTCCATTCACATACCTTAGAATCCTCTTGGCTACCTGCCAATGAGTCTCTTTCGGTCTTTCCATAAATCTGGAAATTAAACTCACAGCGTGCATAATGTCCGGCCTAGTTGCAGTCAAGTACATAAGGCTGCCAACTATGTTCTTGTATAGTTTTGGATCAAAATATTTGCTGCTGTTTTCTTTGGTCAATTTCAACCCCACTACAGTTGGAGTCACAGCTGCTTTGCTGTTCTGCATGTTAAATCTCTTCAACACTGTTTCTACATATTTATCTTGAGAAATGAAAACACCATTTTCACTTTGGTCTACTTCAATTCCAAGAAAATATCTTAAGAAGCCAAGTCAGTCATTTCAAATTCACTTTTCATGACTGCTTTAAAATCAGCAATGAAAGAAGCATCATTGCTAGTAAAAATCAGATCATCTACATATAAAACAACAATAATAATCTTACTGTCATTCTGTTTTATGTAGAGTGTGGGTTCACCATCACACTTATCAAACCCATTCTCAATCAGATAAGCATCAATTCTGCTGTACCATGCTCTTGGAGCTTGCTTCAGCCCATAAAGAGCCTTCTTCAGTTTACAAACTTTATGCTCTTGGCCTTCAACTTCATAGCCAGGAGGTTGATCAACATAAACCTCTTCTTTTAACACTCCATTCAAGAATGCTGATTTAACATCCATCTGATAAATTTTCCATTTGTGTTGTGCTGCAATAGACAACACTGTTCTGACTGTTTCCATCCTTGCTACTGGTGCAAATGTTTCATCATAGTCTTTGCCTTGTTGCTGCTTGTAGCCTTTCACAACAAGTCTTGCTTTGTGCCTGTCAATCTTACCTTCAGCATTGCTTTTGGTCTTATAGACCCACTTAACTCCAATGGCATCCTTGCCTTTAGGGAGGTCCACTAACTCCCATGTTTTACTCTTCTCAATTGCACCAATTTATTCATTCATTACTTCAATCCATTTATCTTCATTTACAACATCTTCAAAATGAATTGGGTCATCAACATGACAATACAAAGCGAATAATGAATTCAGACCGGTATTGTTACTTACCTCTCCTTGTTCATAAATCTCATTCAGATTTCTGAATCTTGGTCTTCTTGGTGTGCTTGGAGTTCCATCCGAACTTGAGGGTATATCTGATCCCTGTGGTGTTTCAGCAACAACTGTTTGTGGTGTTACAACAACTGTTCTTCCTTGACTTCTCAAGGCTATTCGAATTCCAGCTTGTGGTGTGGTTTGTTGAACTTGCTGTGGTGGAGGAGGAGCCACCAAGGAAGGATTATTTGCTGCTGTCCCTTCCTCTTGTTCTTCATGAGACACAATTCTCTTCACATTTACTGTTTTTTCGAAGCTTCCATCCCAAGCTTCATCTTCAATGAACTGCACATCTCTGCTTACTATTAATTTCTAGGTGGATGGATTATAGAGTTTGTATGCTTTTGACTCATCATAATAGCCAATAAAGACACACTTCTCCCCCTTACTATCAAGCTTTTGCCTTAGCTGATCCGGTACATGTGCATATGCTACACAACCGAATACTCTCATGTGAGTGACAGTTTGTTTTTGACCACTCCATGCCTCTTCTGGTATTCTGTTCATGACAGCTTTAGTTGGGCATCTATTCAAGATGTAAACTGCGCAAGTAACAGCTTCTGCCCAATACTCATGCGGCAAGTGTTTTGCCTTCAGCATACTTCTGACCATGTCAAGAATGGTCCTATTCTTTCTTTCAGCAACACCGTTTTGCTGAGGTGTATACCTTGCGGTGAATTGCTTTTGTATGCTATTCTCTCTACAAAAACGTAGAAAGTCTTGGGAGATGTACTCTCCTCCTCTATCTGTTCTGAACACTTTGATATAATGCCCACACTGCTTATCAACAAGAGTTTTGAAGTGGCGGAATTTCTCAAACACTTCACTCTTCTGTTTCAGCATATACACCCATGTCTTTCTGGTGTAATCATCAATGAAAGTTAAAACATATTTATTTCCGGCAAATGATGGTATTTGCATCGGTCTGCACACATCAGAGTGAACAATTTCCAAGGGTGCTTTTGCCCTTATACTCTTTTCTGCTGGAAAGCTTTCTTTGTGTTGCTTGCCCAAGATGCAGCCTTCACAAAGGCTGTCCAGTTTCTCAATTAACGACAATCCCTTTACCATTCCCTTTCTGTGCAACAGATTCAGGCCTCCGAAATTGAGATGTCCAAATCTCAAATGCCACAACCAATTCACATCTTTCACTTGTTCCTGAAAGACTTCTTGTGTTACAGCCGCAATAGTTCTTCCTTCCTTCAAATCTGCCCTGAGTTTGAGAGGAAACATTCTATTGTTGGTCATCTGCACCTGTGCAATGATCTTCTTACTTGGAGGTATGTCTGTGATTGTACACGTATCATCTTTGAAGAACACATTGTAACCTTTGTCAATGAGCTGTCCAATGCTCAAAAGATTACATTTCAGACCAGGTACATAGTATACCTCTGGCACAATCATATGTTCTCCATTTTTTGCTCGAATACTGACTCTGCCCTTACCCTTGACAGATATCTTATCATCAGTCCCTGTTGTTACCTCAGATTTCACATTTTCATCCAGATTGGCAAACATTGCAATATTTCCAGTCATGTGATTACTACAACCTGAGTCTTAGAACCAAAAATCTTCTTGTTTGTCTTGTGTTATGTTACATGTTAACAACACGTTCTTTGGGTTCTTATCTTCTTCATTTGCAAAATTAGCATTCTGCCTATTATTCATGTCATTTTGTTTTTTCCTACATTCATTGGCATAGTGCCCATATTTCTTACAATAATGACATTGGACTTGGGATTTGTCATACCTTTGTCCATGAGCTTGCTGTTTGCTTGAACCTTCAGCTTGGGTCTGATTGCAGCTCCTTCCGCTTGTGCTAGCAAGATAATTTCTGCCTCTGTTTTGGCTTCTTCCACGACCTCTGTTATTTGCTCTGCCTCAACCTCTTCTTTGGCCAAAAGACATCTGAGTCTTGAATGCTTGCTCAAATGAGGAATCTGTTCCTCTACTCAGTCTGTGTTCATGAGACAACAGAGAAGCACTCAGCTCATCTACCGTGAACTGTGAGAGATCTTTTGTTTCTTCTATTGCTACCACAATAGATTCAAACCTTGAGGGTAAACATCTCAAGATTTTCTCTACAATCCTTCTATCTTCAAGAATCTCACCATGAGATCTTATCTGGGTTATCAAGCCAATAACCTGAGTGAAGAATGAACCTATTGTATCAGATTCCTTCATGCTGAGATTTTCAAAGTCTCTCCTCAACATTTGCAACTTTGTAGTCTTCACCTTCTCCATGCCTTGATAGGCAGTTTTGAGAATATCCCATGCCTCCTTAGATTTTGTTGCTGCAGCAATCCGCGGAAAAGCACTTTCATGTACTGATTGGAAGAGGAAAAAGAGGGCTTTAGCATCCTTCTTTCTGTCACCCTTCAACTGGTCTCTTTCTGCTACTGTTAAAGCAGCCAGTGCTGTTGCATCTGCAGGTTCAGAATAGCCAGTTTCAACCAGCTCCCATATTCCTTGAGAAGCAAACAATGCTTTCATTGTTATGTACCAATAACTGTGATTTTTCCCATTAAACTGTGGTAGTTTGGAATTTGTCAAACTTGTTCCAGCATCTGCCATCTTAACCAGTATTGGTAAAGAAGAGATATTGACTGTAAAATGAAAACAAGCAAAAACTTTCTCTGCTGGGAAAAATTCTGCTCAACAAGCTTCTTACAGCTCCTACAGTGAAAAACAAGCTCTGTTTTTGACTCACTGAGTGCCTAGACTAGCTCCGATACCATGTTGGAATTTTCTGATAAATTCCATAAAAGACAGACAAAAAATTGCTCTGTTTTTGCACTCTGTTTTTTGCATAGAAAAACAGAAAATCGCTGTTGGAAACAGTGTTTCAGCAACACAGTTTGGTGTTGCAGCAACTGAGTTTGGTGTTTCAGCAACGCAGAATAACACTTTGTTTTTAACACAGAAAAATACTCTATTTTTAACTCAGAAAACAAAAAAATTTCGTTCTGTGGAAATGGTGTTGCAGCAATGTAGTTTGGTGTTGCAGCAACGTTGTAACTGGTGTAACATCAATGGTGACGGTGTAACAGCAACAGGAAAAATTAACTTGCGTTTATTAAAAATAAACTAATTGTTACAGATTTGTCTTCCTCATACTGAGGGAATTTCACAACTTCTATTACAAAACAGATTCACCAAGGAACGCTTCTGTTCCACACAAATAAACATCTGTTAAACAAATTTCATTCAAATATCTGCACTGCTGTGCATTTTTCCCTTTCTGCTCTCTGCTGCGCTGTTGCATCTACTCCTGCTGTGCACTGCTGTGCGTTTCACTATCTGGCAAGTATTTTCTTCATGCTGCTGCGTGCTCTCCTTTGCTCTCTATCAATCTGCTGCTAACCTTAAAACTGAACTGCTGTGTGATGCATTTATATGTTAAAACATATCTGATTTAAACAATAAAATATTACAGAATATCTTCTAATGCCTATCTCCGAATTTATTGCAGCAAGGCGGTGATGCTTCTATCAAAAAACAAGTCGGCTGTCTGCAGGGGAATTCAATTGAAACTTTAATGCATATTAATGTGCAAAAATATCGGGCTTGACTTTAAGGCATCGAACAGGCTGGAGTATTTACTGCTAATCAAATTCCTGTCCAACTGTTCATTGTTGCAGTTGGAATTAAATTCCAACAGAAGCTTACTTAACCCAGCTTACCTTGTACACAGGGCCGAATCCTCCTCCAAGCTTGTTCTGATTATCAAAATTTTTAGTGGAAGCTAGTAATGTTTCCATAGTAAATATTATGTGTCTATTATTATTGAGTATGAGTTCTTCACCTTCATTATCATCTGTATTATGAAAATATAAAATATAAATATAAAATTATATTCAACATAGTACACTTGTCTTATCTAAAGACGTAGTCTGCAATTCAACTATTAAAACCTCAAATAACTCAAATCTTCAATCAAAGACACCCACACAAACACATCTAAAGCCCAGTGTAACCATATATAAAATGCGAGAGGACACTGGGCACATTTTACCACTTTTGCCGAGAAGGAGGAAGGGGCACAAACAGTCTGGCAGAAGTTATTGTATTATGGGGTACATTATTATGTGCAAAATGGTTGGGTATTGAGATTTTAAAGATTAATTTGAACTTAAATACTGTTATAGAATGGGTACATAGATTTTTTCAATTTAATCCATACATTCTTACTGCATGGATGAGGGCATCTTGATTTTGGATTCTGGAGTAGAGCTTTCATTAAATCACATACAAGCATGTGTACTGTGAACAGAATGAGGTTGTAAACATGTTGTCAGAAAAGAGAATTGCAACAAAAATAGGTATCATTCACTTTTATGCATATCAACAGGGTTCAGTAGTAAATGAAAGAACTATAGAGATCTTGTATCATAGCATTACATAATATACATTTTGTATAAGTTGTAATGATTTTTATTGAAAGCATAAATAGATTTAGGAAATATGATATGTAAATAAAATTTTGTATTAACCTAAAATAACAAATCTGTGACAAAAATGTTTATTCGAGGAAAAAAACAAATCAGAAGCAATCAATGCCAGAAGCTACCAAACCCCAGGTTTAAATGGGTTACATCTGATGCATCCGCCGAATCCTCCAGATCAATATAGCAGCTGCATTTAATGGCAGGTGGTTGGAATTAATATCTTCCAACACTCCCCCTTAATTCCAACCATATGACAAATATACTATAGCACAATATCAAAGACACTATACCCTTAATTGTCATGCCTGTTGGTCTAAGTCTCATCTAGGTTTACAATATAATCTTGATTTTTTACAACACATAACTTACTTCTACAAAACTCAAATTTTGCCTTCTGAAGAGGCTTAGTGAATATTTCAACTACATTCTCATTTGTATTATAGTACATTAGAGAAATTTCTTTTGATTGGACCTTTTCTCTTACAAAATGATATTGTGTGTCTATATATTTTGACCTTGCATGACATACAGGATTGTTCTCGAGTTTGATGGTGCTTTGATTGTTACATCTCATCATTGTAGGTTCTTGTTGACTTTCACCAACATCTTCAAGTATTCTTCTGAGCCATATAGCTTCACAAGTGCCACTACCTAATGCTTTATATTCTGCTTCAGTTGATGACAAGGAAACTATTGCTTGTTTCTTACTGCTCCATGATATAGCTCCCGATCCTATGTTGAAGACGTATCTAGTGGTGGATTTCCTGTCATCTAGATTTCCAGCCCAGTCAGAATCAGAATGACCTGTCAATTCAACATTACAAGAATTAGTATATTCAATACCAAAATTGATAGTTCCCTTTAAATATCGAAGGACCCTTTTTGCAGCTATCCAATGGCTTTCATGAGGCTTAGCCATGAATTGACTAAGTATGCTTACTACATAAGCAATGTTTGGTCTAGTGGTAGTGAGATAATTCAGACTTCCCACTAATTGTCGATATAATGTTCCATTCACCTCTTTTGTTCCATCATCACTTCTTAATTTGATATTTTGTTCCAATGGAGTACTCACTGCTTTACATCCATTCATATGAAATCTCTTTAGTACTTCATTTGTATATTTGCTTTGTGTGATTAAGGTTCTTCCATCATCTCTCCATACTTCAAGACCTAGAAAATAGTGCATCTCACCAAGATCCTTTATCTCAAATTCCTATGATAACTTCATTTTTATATCTGTAATTAATTTATCAGCACTCCCTGTTATTATTAGATCATCAACATATATAGAAAGTAATACCATATCCCCATTTATGTCTGCTTTGACATACAAATTAGGAACATTTTTACTCTTTTTAAATCCTTGCTGAAAGAAGAATTTGTCAATTTTCTCATACCAATGTCTAGGAGCCTATTTTAGTCCATATAAGGCCTTTTTTTAACTTGCATACAAGATGTTCTTGACCCTTTTTTACAAATCCTTCTGGTTAAGCAAGATAAATCTCTTCTTTTGAGTCACCATTTAGAAAAGATGACTTTACATCTAATTGATGTAGCTTCCAATCATATTTAGTTTCCAATGTTATCATTATTCTAATTGTATTCATTTTTGCAACCGGAATAAAGGTATCTTCATAATCTACTCCTTCTTTTTGTGAATAACCTTTTGCAACCAATCTTTCCTTATACCTGTCTATGCTACCATCTGCATTAAATTTTGTCTTGTACAACCATTTTGATCCTATAGGGACTTTATTTTTAGGTAATTCTGTTAATTCCCAAGTTTCATTTTTCATTATAGAGTCATGCTCTTCTTTCATAGCTTCCATCCATTCTTTATGATTTTTGGCTTGTTCATAATTTAAGGGCTCAAAAACAGTGATTACTTGAGACATTAAGGCATAATATTTATACCTAATGGGGGCTTGAATTTGTTGTGTTGACCTTCTTAGAGGTTCATTACTTTGTGGAGTACCTTCTCCTTTTCTTCTCTGTGGAGTGCCTTCATTTCTTTGTGGACTTTGATTCCTTGATGTGTCTTTTGGAATGTCCTTGTGTTTTGGTTCTTGAGTTGATTCCACAACTTCTTCTTCTTCCTTAAAGCTTTCATAAGAAGATTTCCATGTATTATGTTCATCTTCTTTAATTTGTTTATTTACATGCTCATGAAATATAACATCTCTACTTGCAAAGACTTTGTGAGTACTTGGATCATACATTTTATATGCTTCTTTATCAGTGCAATATCCAATAAAAATACATTTGATGGCTTTGGCATCTAACTTTCTCATATCCTCTTTAGGAATATGAGCAAAGGCTTTGCATCCAAATATCCTTAAATGACTCACTTTAGGCTTAAAACCATAAAATGCTTCAAATGGTGTTTTGTGCTCAAGATACTTAGTAGGGCTTCTGTTTTTAAGATATACAGTTGTATTAATGGCTTCAGCCCAAAAACTATTAGAAAGCCCTTTAATTTTCAACATACTATGAGCACATTCAACTAATGCTCTATTCTTTCTCTCAACTACTCCATTTTGTTGAGGTGTATGTGGTACTGTAAATTGTTGTATAATTCCATTTTGTTTGCAATATTTGATAAAAGTTCCTAAAGTGTACTCACCACCTTTATCTGATCGAAGAATTTTAATGCTCTTTTCTATTTGCTTTTCAACCATACTCTTGAATTCTTTAAAGTATTCAAACACATCACTTTTGTTTCTTATAAAGTACACCCAAGTGTATCTAGTGCTATCATCAATAAATATACGAAAGTAATATGATCCACCAAGTGACTTAGTTCGCATTGGGCCACATACATCAGTATGCACTAGTTCAAGTATTTCACTTTTTCTTCTATTTTCATGCACAGGAAATTCTTCCCTATGTTGTTTTCCTAGTGCACCACCTTCACATTCAAAGTGTTCACCCTTAATAATTGGAAGACCTTCTACCATCAATTTCTTTTGTAGTAACATTAGGTAATTATGATTTAAGTGTCCATACCTTTGATGCCAAAGTTCTATAGTTGACATCCCTGTTGATACCAAATCTTGATGCCCATTCTTCATTGCATCCAACTTGTATAAGCCTTCAACTCTCATTCCTTTTGCAACAACTTTGTAGTTGTCCTGCACAACCTTTACCAAACAATGTGATTTTACAAATTCAACTTTTAAATGTTGATTTGTGATAGTAGAGACTGAAATTAAGTTTTTCTTTAATCCAGGAACATACACCACATTTTGAATTTGTTTGTCTTGTCCATTAGGCATCATAACACTTATATTCCCATATCCTTTAATTTCATGTGATCTATTATCCCCTAAATAGATGTGTCCACCATTATTAATCTCATGATAAGTATCAAACCAATCTCTTTTGCATGACATATGCATTGATGCACGAGAATCTATAAACCAAGCATTATCATCATCAGTTTCTGCTGATAAAGCAACATTGGACACAAACAATTTAAGATTGCTAACATCTTGACTAATTGCTTCATCTCTATCAACATAATTTCCTGAATTCCTTCTTTGTTTAAATTGATCAGACCTCGTTTTCATGCAATTTTTAGCAAAATGACCACCTTTTCCACAATAATAACATACATCATCTCTACTTGATTTGGAATTTGCCCTTGGTAAAGGGGTACCTTGAAATGATTTTACCTATGGCTTTTTGCCTTTATTTTTATCCCACTGTTTCCCTTTGGCCTTCAATGCCAAATCTAAATTGGGAGGTTTCTGTTTAAGGCTTCTTCTTCGCTCTTCTTCCTGCATAAGTATACTTGCCAACTCATAAAAAGTAGGATCCTTTTCTCTGGCTGAAAGGCGAGTTATAAACATTTGATATTCATCAAGCATTCCATTTAATGTCATAATAACCAAGTTTGTACTAGATACTAACTCACCAATGTCACCTAATTTATCCTTTAGATCTTTAATTCTAGAAATAAAATCACTAACACTTTCATTTTCTTCCATCTTAATTGAAAGAAGCTTACTCTTTAAATACAATATTCGATTTGTACTCTTCGTCTCATACAAATTTTTGAGAGTGTCCCATGTCTCCTTGGATGTTTTGCACTCTCTAATGTGTGGAATAATGTTGTCCTTAACCATCATGTGTAAAAGCACCTTTGCTTTGTTTTTCTGTGGCTCCCAATTTTGAATTGCAACATCTGTGGCTTGAGGGGATAGTGGCAGCTCCAGACACAATCACCTATGTATTGTTGCCTTCCATCAAAGTCTGCAACTTAAACTTCCAATTTGCATAATTTTCACCATTTAACTTGTTATATTCAAATAAATAAGATTATGCCAATACATTAGCTATTTTCAATAAGCTTATAAATTCTTTAGTATCAACCACCAAGATACAATTTTTTTCACAATTTCAATAATTAATTTCCTTACTCAATAATAACAACCCTTTTTTCCTTTTTTTTTTTTTAATATCACCGATAACACCCTCTATTTTCTTTTTTTTTAAGAATCAAAATAAGTACTTTTGCATAAAATTAACCGCAGGTTTAAATGAACTACAAAAACATGATTCCGTTCCTCAACCGTATTCAATTAATCCCTCCTAAATCTCAACAAATACAACCTAAACTTCAGTCTATAATTATAAATCGTTGTAATAGCTAAGAATAAAACTTGACCGTTCATCGAATATTTCTATCTCTCCATCATTGAGTTTTGGAATGACTAAACGAAACTGCAAGCAACATTACAAAAAATTACTTCATGTCAAGATCTACAGTTGATTTGGAATACATGAAAGTAATGCTCAACCTTGGTTTCTTAAACAGCCACCCAATGTAAAAACTGTTATCCAAACTTAATACAAAATAAAAATGTAAAACCTTGATTCAAAAATTCACTAAGGAAAAATACCCAGAATTGTAACTGCCTTCTCACAACTTTCTGCTTTTCAGAGTTGCAAATTACCACAAACAACATGCATTGAACAAGTAAGCATATATATAGCTCATGATTGTGGCTTCTCCTTTTCCTCCTTGAAAAGAGCTAACAAAGATACACTAGACACCTTAACAACTTTAAACCTAACTCCAGGAATATCACCCACAGCATGCCCCTCAAGGTTTGATACAATCACCCCTTCAACACCTTGCTTCCTTCAATGTTATCAAAACTAAAAAAACACACACAACATTACGGCAACAAAAATTTTTATGGCAGCAAAAAAAATTACACATGGTCTGTAGTTAACAACACTCCGTTGGTGTTTGATCCTCGCATCAGTTGCATTGTTGAACAACTACGATTACACACAAACAAACCTCTCCAGGCGGACTGCAAATTCACACCAACTCTACCGGCAAAAGAACTCTCACAATAGCAATGCTTGCAGCAACAAACTCTCAACACAGCTCACCTCACCTAAGCTCTGATACCAAATCAGAGATCACACAGTTAAACACATAAACACTGAAACTTGTCTTCATTTGATGGCTTGAATAGGGTTTTATACACAACAAGGAAGCTTCTGGAGTTCGGTGGGGCGGTGGCTTTTCCAAGGAGCTGTCCATTCTCCAATGCTTCGGCGGAATCCTCCGGATCAATCTAACAGCTGCATTTAATGGCGGGTGGTTAGAATTAATATCTTCCAACATTACGGGTATGTGCTACCTTTTAATAACATGCGGTGCCTACAAGCTCAGAGAATCGTGTGGCACCATTACCTTCATTACCACTTCTCAATTTGGCAAACTTCATTCTTCTCCAAGTTGCGAATAGGGATAGGGTTAACATGAGAACCAAGCCACCCACAACCCCTAAAATTCTGGGTGTTTTCTTTGAAGCCTTCATCCCTCTACAATTAAAGAAATAATATATTTCATAACGAACTATGCAGCTTTGACTCCAATACTGAACTCCTGCATATACAGAGGATGTGAATATGAAATTGATTGCGTATGACAGACAAGTTGTACAGTCTTTACTGGATATATCTCTAGTGCACTGGACCAGGCCGTAAATATTTTGAGATGACAAGTATGTAGTACTCAAAGCAGAGCGTTTCGTTTCAAGTGCTAGTTCAGCTAAATATATACACCCGTGTCCCCAGGGTAAATAGACCCTATACTTGTGTCCATTTTTCTGATGTAATAGCGTAAGAAGCATTCAAAAGGCTAGATACTACCTCCAGTCACATGCGAACAATTGTATAAGTTGCATATTGTGAACAATTGTAGCATTGGTCGACTGTCATGTCTTCTCTACATTGGAGGAGGGCATATAATTTGTCAAGACTTTGGCCAGACACAGAGATGTTAAACCCTGTTTGCATCGCACCTTGAACAAACCTATCAAACACTATATTCAGATTGCTCTCAAACGTACTCCCTTCAGTATATTCAGAGCTGCTAGTGCAGTTATATGTCGACGTCCCTGTGTCTGCGTTGCAAATCTCTCAATGAAGTGTAATATTAACAACAACAATAATTAAACCGATCAAGAGAGAGGATGCAGAATCTCTTCCATGGATGCTGAATACCATCGCACAATGGAGAAGCTGCACTGCACAGGCATACCAAAACTCAACTCTCCCTTCCCCATGTGACTCATCTATATGAACGATATCATGTCGCATAAACGGAGACTTATATTTATCATATTATGTGAATTATAATATCATGTGCTCGGTTGGTCAATGGTCAATGTTTAGTTTAACCGTATTTCTTTTGTGTTGATTTGGTAGGGAAGTTTTTACTTTTTCACCTTGTGAATTTAGCTACTTGTATTTATTATTATTATTAATGATAAAGAAAAGTATTCATATATAAATTAAACATATATATAATATTTAATAAAAATTTTAATTATAGAGATTCACTTTATTTTATTATGGAAATTTTGTAAATAAATCTTGTTACAATATTATGGGCCAATACCTTAGTTCATCAATACCACATGTCCAAAAAACCATAAGTGATTTCATATGAAAATTTTTTAATTAATGAATTTGATAGGGGGCATTCTTTTAATAAATGAATTTAATGAAAAAGAGAAAAAAAACATACCTATTTTGAAAATAAATCTAAACCTTTGATTCGTGTATACTACCAAGAATATTTTAGAATATTCATATCTACCATCCACATAATAATTATTGATAATTAAATTAAATTATTAAATCTCCATTCCAAATAAGCATGATTATCCATCTTTCAAATTCTAAAACTTATAAAATATATTATCATAATATATCATTATATAATTATGCTGTAAGGCGTTTCCTTTTGAAAACCATTCTCCAGATTGCCACGGTGTACTTGTTTGCAGTGTATGATTTTATGTTAGATGATCAAAAAATCCTCGACCATTAAATTGAAACAATTATCAAAATAGTTATAACAACCTTCTTCGGTTGGGGAAAATGATAAAGCGGCACATTTTCATCTAAACTCGCAGCAGAGAGAATCGATTTGAGATCCTCGCTCACAAATTCATGCAGCTCGTCGCAACCATCATGGAATTGAAGTTACTTTACATTTTCGTCATTTGTGGGCATGCTTCTATAAGGGGATTCATTTTCACGTTAGCCCTTGACGCTCACCAGTGTGATGATGGAATATCAGGCCTGGCTACTCAACTTGGCTCATTGAGTTTCAAAGGATGAGAGAAGTGGGAGAAGGAGCCTTGGTCGTGATGGAGATGGGATACAGTACCTAAACTAACTTCACCTCATGAAAACTAAATCAAGTGCCCAAATCGCTCAGAGACAGAGAACCTGGCTAGTTGCTTGCTTGCTTTTACTAGCTTTTTGTTACTTGCAGGCTGGTCGAAGAAATCACTTGAAGCGATTGGTGGCAGTTCACTGCAGTTTGGCGGGATGATCCTTTGTTAAAATCAATATGTATTTCATGGTCTCCCTGAAGATCCAACAAGCCAACTTCTTGACCGGGGTTTCCTTGCGACACCAAATATTGCCTAGCGTCCATCGTACCATAAAAATCCTTCCTTGTAAGGCTCAAGAAACCCTTTGGAAACCGTTTGACATCACAAGGAAGAGTAAAACATATATGAAACAATGGAGAGATCCACGCTTTCAGGGAAGAGCTTCTTCTTATATATTGACCCCGCAGCAGGTTGAAAGGGCCTAAATCATTCTTTATTCATGATTTTTTAAATCCTCTATTTTTTTGTATTAATAAAAAATTCCTCTGTATTTGGCTGGACAAGCTGAGGTCCATACATTACCACCATTACAACTATGATGTACCTATTGATGAATATGGTAGGCAAGAGTTGGTGATGCCAAACTTTGTTTTGCAATTAAAGAGTGTGTGGGGTCCAGGAACCCCCATCCCCACTTGTTATTTATTATTATTTTTTTCTGTAACTTTTCTTGAAAATCTACCCCTGGGTTGCAATGAGCATTGCAAAACAAGTATGCTTCAATTATCCTTCCATAGTCAGAAAGTTAGGAACTTTTGTAAGTCCATATTTGTATTTTCTCCTTTTATTTGAAACAATTTCGTACTCCGTAACCATTGAAGTGCATACTTTGATATAGGATTGGCTTAATGGATATACAGGAACTTAGACTGGAGATTATTATAAATGGGAGTTTACAAAAAAAGATAAGTTGACTACACAAGCTGAATGCTTGCCAATTAGGAAGGGGGTTCTAGTGCAAGTCCATGGATTATGGTACTAATGTTTTCAATAATATCAATTTCTTGTCTTGTGGGCTCTATCTAGTTTATGGTTGCTATCTCCTGTAGATCCCAACTAAGCCATATCATTCTTTGGAATTCTCAAGATCCATGGACCCTTTTGCTTACAATGAGATCAAAGTATTCTCACAAGACATATTAATCCCCAAAAAAATTAAGATCATAATTAAGTCATATCATTCTTTGGAATTCTCAAGATCCATGGACCCTTTTGCTATATGTTTGGAGATTCTATGATCAAACAACTTATTACAAGTTACAATGAGAGAAAAGCATTCTCACAAGACATATCAGCCCGCAAAAAATTAAAAAACAATGTTTCAACATTTTTCAGCACTGTATAAAGGCCATGGCCAACTCAAATCATATGTTAGATGGAAGAATAACACTCGAATGCTACTAGGATTGATGTCTTTTAGGATTAGCCAAGCCTTCACAATTGGTTTTCAACTTTCACATATATTTGAACATTGAATTTACTAAAGATTAAACCCTACATAAATTCATTAATCTATACACTTTTTTTCAACTTTACCACAACAATAGAAAAAAAAAATTATCACATATAACAAAATTTCAACATAAATATGTTATAGTTCTTTTCTGCATCTCAAGCAAAGAGTATTTTCCATTTTTCTTATTATTATTGGTAAATAGATCAAATTACAACATTTTGAAAAATGAGGTTTGAACTTGGTTGATTTGAAACTTTTGACTTTTTCTGGATCAAGGAATTTATTACATTTGATAAATCTCAGAGAAGCTTTTACTACAAGAGGGAATGGCACCATGTTGAAATATCCACTGCAATCATCAGCAAAGCAAAATTACTGCCTATTGGATCTTTCTCAAACCTTGGCTTGTAACTAATGACACCAACAACAGGCTTAAGAGAAGCAGGGTGAGAACGCACAGGCCCTCCTTTGCGTACCTCGAGAGGCTAACAACCCTCATAGCGAGTGGTCAGCTCAGGCTATGAACTCGGACAATATTTAAGCTTATCAAGGATGTTAGAACCCAAGACCTTCACCAATATTTCTCAACCATGTTTGGAAGAAAGTATGTGAGGCTTTCCACTTAAACTATTTATTGGGTAAAGTTTACAGGATGGAGAGAGTGTCTCTACATTCTATGCACATGTTTAGAAGAAAGAATGTGAGGATTTCCACTTAAACTATTTTTGGGTAAAGTTTAGAGGATGGAGACAGTCTCTCTACATTCTATGAGAGAAATTTTTTGGATGCCTGTGTGGAGAATTTTTAATTCTGTTCAAAGTTTAGGTGGAAACTCCACTTATCATCAAAAACCCTAAAAAGGTGTAGCTGATGTAACCTTCTCAACAAAGACAAAAAGAACCCTAAAAAGGTGGAGCTGATGTAACCTTCTCAACAAAAACAAAAAAACAGTGCTACTTTCTTGCTACTTTCTAATTGGAAATTTTTACCTCTTTTGCAAGTGAATAACATTCAAAATAATTTGAACTTCTACTTTGTGTCTGCTAAGGCCCACCCAATGATTTTCCCTAGATTGTAATCATAGCGTTCGACACCAATAGAGGCCTACAAAAGAGAAAGAACCAAATACGGTGCAGGTCCTTATCTTCCTAATAAGGCATTGAAATCATAGTTCAAAGACTAGGGACCAACCTAGTAAAGCTTTTCAAGAACAAATAAAGCTGGTGCATATCCTTATCTTTAAAGGATCAAATTTTCATCATCAATTCTGTGAGCTAGAAGGCCAATCAGAGGATTGCAATCCATATATACAAACTTTAGTTTGAATCCAAATGAAAACCTTCAATCAAGTTATTTGTGATATATTATAGAAAATTCATAAGTTGCTGATGAAGACCTCCATAGAGTTACATCATTCCATAGCCTTATGAACTACCTATCAAAGAGGCCACTGCATCTACAAAATAGTTCAATATGGTCAACAGTGACTGAACCAACATCTCTATGACATTCCACAGGATTTCCCCAACAAGGTCTGCAATGGCATGGAGGGTAGTGCACAGATAATCTAAAAATTCAGTAAACACAGTACCCAACAGTCCCAGTATAGCACTGATTTCTTCCTGAATGAAGCTCATACACCCAAGTACTAATGCAAGAAACAAATATATGAAACACCCAATCATATATTCCAAAACTATGGTAAGCCCCTGCATTACATTTACTAGAACATAAATAATTAATGCTCCAGGGGCTGCCAATGCCTGAATTAAGGCCACTGATATGACTTCTATGATTGTAAACACATCAAATGATGACAAAAGTATTTAAGGTCAACGGTGCATAGGGGTGATAACTGGAATCTCCATCCCACCAATCCATATGGGTGGCACTGTTGACAACTACCACCCTATGCAGAACCTTGTCAATAACATGGAGTTCACATGTGGATGACACAACAATCATAATATAAAAATGACCAGGAAGTAGTTAGTGATGTTGTTTCTCCATCAACCTAATGAAATGTCACACTAAAATTTTATAGTTTAATGGTTAGGAATGTCATTGAAAATTTGAAAAGTTCGTTACATTTTTAATGAAATGTTTTTTCCATAATTTTATATTAAAATATATAAAATTGCGAGCAGTTAGGTAATCATTATTCCATAAATTTAGATGAGGTGTTTTGAAAGTTAGATTGTTTTGGATTCACTAAATATAATCTGAATGGTACTGGATAGTCCACTAAACATTAAAGATGGTAAGGGAAATTTTAGCAAACACTGGATAGTCCACTAAACATTAGAGATGGCAATGAAAAGTCTAGCAAACACTGAAGTTTTTTTTACATAGTTATATTATTAGCACTTGCACCATATGTTGCAAAAGGAACGCCGTAAAGCATAAATTGAGGAATAATGGCGACATAGGAATAGACAAATCTAAATAAGATGCATAGATGTAAAAGAAATGAAATTCTATGGTTGACAATGGTTAACCATGTATCTATGTAAATGGCTTAATAATGGTGACATAGGAATAGACAAATCTAAATAATATGCATAGATGTAAAAGAAATGAAATTCTATGGTTGACCATGGTTAACCATGTATCTATGTAAATGGCTTCAATTTTTGTTGTTCTTTTTTATGACTAGAATATCTCCACGTCACAAAGACTACATTGTTGTGCACCTTACCTTCCCTCCAAGCATAAGGAAATCTTAATGAATAACTCACAATATTTAGTTATGCATGATTAAAGGGTCATAGTCTCATGGAAAACCTCGGATGGAATCGATCCAATCAAATTGTTTTTGTTGAAATGGCTTGAATCATCAACAACATAACCACAAGTTTAAGATAACAAGTTATAAATATCAACATTGCTTTTGTTGAAATGGCTTGAATCATCAACAACATAACCACAAGTTTAAGATAACAAGGTATAAATCTCAACTTTTCTAGGACTCTGATTTTGTATATGATACCACCTCTCCACTTTGTGAGGAGTCTCATTCTGTATTTATCAATAAAGTGTAAAAATCAATGAAGATGATCTGTTAGACAATACAACCTAGTTTATGATAAAAACAAAACACAGTTTATGATAAAAAAGAAACACTAGTAAGGAAACAAAATTGCATAAAATGTTGACTTATTTCTTGTATGTTATTGTTTATTATACCATTTCCTTACGGAGTTTTCTTTGCAACATGTGGTGCAAATGCTAGTTTAACTTATTCTTTTATTATTTGCTAGGTTATGTGAGTCTTAAGATGACTCATGAGAGTTTAGCATGACTCAGATTTTGCCCACATTCTTAAATAATGACAATGTGTCTTAACAAAATACCTTATCACCGGGACATCATTTAATTCATATTATGATAGATTAGTTAATTTTATTAAAACTTATAGTATATATAGTATTTTTTTGGCTTAGTCTAATTTTTTAAACCATTAATTGAATGATGATAGATTATAAACTATGTTACATCGACATACGTTATTATTTATAAGTGTTATTTTTTTTTTAAATATATAAAAGTACATTTTATATAGATTATATTTCTTATCACCATTCTCATCCGTCTTTGAAAATCAAGGCAAATATGTTTTATAAAATTTATTGACACTCAGAGCTGATGATGTGCATTGGTAGCAACCTTTATTTTAATTTTAATGTTTTCACTCACTAATGGCTACTAAAATAGTGATTTTTTATTTATATTTTATAAAATTTATGGGGACACAAAGTTGGTATGCATTGGCAACCACTTTTATTTTAATTTTAATGTTTTCACAAGGCTACTAAATTAGTGATTTTTTATTTATTTTTATTGAGTCGAATCTTGATTGAAAATTTAAATATTGCCTAATGGAAAAGTTAGATGTAAAAATAAAATTATAAATATTAATATTATTTAAAAATTTAATTTTTAGTAATTTAGTGGATTTTATTAACTATTATTTAAGAAAAATTATTTAAACAAAACAATATTTTAGATATATATATATATATATATATATATATATATATATATATTTTAAAATTTTATAAAAAATTATTACTTTCTAAAGGTAATATTATTTTGAATATTATTTTTTATAAATTTTTTTTTTAGCACTTTAAAAATTATTGGTTTTTTTAAGATGCATTATACACTCTCATTTGAGGAATATGTGTGATTTCGTTTCTTTGCTCAACCTTGAGTTGACATATGTTCTTTTTAAAAT
Organism: Pinus tabuliformis; assembly: GCA_031772625.1. NCBI lineage: Eukaryota > Viridiplantae > Streptophyta > Pinopsida > Pinales > Pinaceae > Pinus > Pinus tabuliformis. The sequence goes on along the minus strand of CM062812.1, from coordinate 211,288,963 downwards.
AAAAATGAAATAGTTTTTAAATAAAAACAATCTCAAATATTATTAAAAACAAAAATGAATATATTTATGCGATTAGTTTTAATTAAAAGTCTTAAGTTGACATATAGCCCTTTTAAAATTAAAGTTAAATAGTTTTTAAATAAAAAAAAAATGTCAATATTATTAAAAACAAAAATAATATACTTATGTGATAAGTTTTAATTAAAAGCCTTATAAAATATCAATTATCTAACTTTCATTATGTTCATTAAGTTTGTTGTTAAAAAAAAAAGTTGACTATATCTATTTGGTTAGTTTTAATTAAAAGCATTATAAAATATCAATAATCATATTGCTCGCTCAATTTGTTGTTGACATTACAACCTAGAAGATATTAAAAAAAAATTACTCTCTCTCAGCCATAAATATTTAGATATTAATGTGGAATAACATAATTTATATCAACTTTATCTATATATATATATATATATATATATATATATATATATATATATATATATATATATATATATATATATATATATATATATTCTTTAAAAATATTTCAATATAGGTAAAATATCTATATTAACTAATTTATTTCAATATCTAAAAAGGAGTTGACAATACCTGCCTGAAGGCGAGATTTTTACAGAGAGACCAAAACCAAAACCAAACTGTAAGGAGACATCTAGTTAAACAGAGTATCAAAAACAAAAGTATCACCCAACTTGGGGCTGGTTTTCATATTTACTTTTTTTCCTTTACTTTTTAGTTACTTTCACCCACCCATTCGCCGAAGGAGTAAGCACAGCTTGTTGAAGAATTCCCTAACAAGCTACTATTTTGTCCTTATCAGATTCAAAGGAAACTAATTCGTGGGCTCGCTTTACCACTCCCAACAAAATAGTAGTACTATTTATTTCTTTGCAAAGTGTTAAACTTTTATTCTCCTTACTCTCCTCGTAGTCCTCCTTCGAAGAGATCATTTCATCATTTGATTCACTATCCTCGTGATCTAAAGATGGGGAGTCATATTCCTCCATAAGGGGCTGGTTGCATGACTTCCAAGCCCTAGATTTAGTCTTTTGTTTTACTAGCTTTTGAGTGAAAGAGTTATGTAGGTGTCATGTTTGATGGTAGAGGTGACAACAAAAAGTCATGTTCTTATAGCCCAAGAGCTAGATCTAGTGGAAATCACCTATTTTCAGGTTGATTTTGTCAGGCAAGCCTTTACTAATGTCAAGTTCTACATAGATTCTACCGTAAGTATAAATTCCACTTTGTCCTTGTGCAAGATATGTGGCTAAGAAGCGACCTAGGGTGTTTCTGATGCTTGTAATCACTCAATCATGATATAAATGCATCGACAAGTTTGGAAGCCGGACCTACATCGGAAGCTCTATGATTACTATCATAGAGGGGTCAAAGTCTAGGAACCAAGGGGTCATGAAAAGTCCCCCTTTCCCAAAAACCATGTGCTCTTAGATAAAGCACTATGATAATCTTCTAGATGGGAAAACACAACTATGAAGAAGCCCTTAGAATAGAAGAGAACCTCGCAAGATCTAGTCCAATTAGACAGTATCCATTTGTAAAGATTTGTTGTTTGAGGCCATAGCCCATTGAAGTGGTATATCAGGCCATTCTCTACCATTAGCTTGTGAAGGTTTTCTAGATATGGATGGGAAATGTTAACAAACGGAATAGCCTTTGATTTTTCCACGATAAATGGACTAGGTACATCCTCGGAACCTCATCCTCATCCTCCAATTAGGGTTACTTCAAAACCCTTTCTCTGATCCCTAATTATCAATCTAGTTTACGACGAAGGACTGGTTAAGTTTGGTTGTGGAGATAGGGCTTACTAGGCCCTGACCCAACAGGGTTAGATAAGAATTTTTTTCTTTTTCTTTTTGTAATATGGTCATATTCTCTTAATTATGAGGCACAATCACACGGTTGACTATAGTTTCTTTTGAAACATGTAACCAGACATTTGTTTAAGTTATGCGAAGCTTTTATTAGTTCTCCTAATTTTATCTATGATATTCTAATTTTAAACTAGGCCTTTTACCATGGTCAAGATTCATGCATGTTGTTTACTCGCATAGTTTTATATCTTGAATATAAGTCATTGTGTAGTAAGGTTTTGGCCCAGAATCGATACTTGTGGTTTAATATAGTTTTGTCCTTATATATGCTTTACCAATGTTAAATTCCAGTATTGTATTTGTCTCCACATGCGTGGTGCATGCAAATGTATTTAATTTTTTTTTCTGTATACAATCATTACCTGCAAGTACATGTATATTATTTTGTTTCATATATATTTAATAATTACTAGGCCTAGAGCTCTATCTGGCCCCTTGTATCTATGCCAATGAAGGTGGAATGGCACTTTTAATTACTACATGCTTTTTTTTTACTTTTCCCTTTCCTCGGTGGCCTAAATTTTTTGATGCCCGACAGAGAAAATGTCCTGGGTATTTCGAGACTAGTCTCTTGACCCTTAAGGTATTTAGTTAGGTTACTTAGAATCTAGGTTGCCTAGGTGGAGCTCTGGATCATCACCTCCTGCCAACTGGGTTCCCCTTGAATCTTTGTTATGAATCTTCTGTGAAGGTTAAGAAGTATACTGGTTTTCTTTTTGTCTCTCTAATTTGTTTTTTTAAATAAGTACTTTATTACTCAACATTTTTATTGAATATAACCACGTTACATACATCACATAGTAATTATTTCATGCACAGGATCATGATACACAAAAATTATTCTTTCCACACACCTTTATCAACATTGGTTGTGATAAAGAAAGACCAACTATTAACTGCTACACACGCTGTAATCCAAGAATAAAATTAAACCGAAAGTAACACTATTGCACAGAGTTCACTATTAATATATACAAAACTCGTAAGAAACTTTTATGTGTCTGTCTTGACTAGTTGTTTAGCACCTAAGAAGACCAAGCTGCCCAACCACGAGTCTGGCAATGACATCCAGACTCTCCCCCCAGCTTCCTTGCTCGAGACAGTTACAGTATTCAACTGCCGAGTTAATCCATTTTGAACCTCAAGACTTACTAGTCCAGCTCAGAATTACCCATTCTCAAGGTTTCTTGTTCGAGGGTTCCACTCGCTTAGTGTCCAGGTCAAAAACACCTCAAACTTGGCAGAACTATGTCCCCTTTCTAAAACTTCTACATTGATTCTATTCCTCAAGTTTTTCACTTCTTCGTTCTCTCAATCCTCTAGCTAACTTTTAGCCATCCCCCAGATTTCCCCCATCAAGATTGGGTTTTCCTTCTTTTCCCTTTCTCTAGGAAGAGAGCAAGTGATAACTATTTCAGCTTTTTGGACATTTGGAGTTCGTTACCCTTGGTCTCTTTTAATATTTTTCAAACACACTTTTTTGTATTTGTAATCAACAAAGTTTATTAAAAAGTTCCACTAGGTTCTTCCACTGGGCCACAAGTTCCAACCAACATACGAAAATCAAAAGTACTAAGATAATTAAAATAAAAGTAACCATAGTAACTTATGTATTATGGGGTGTTACATATGAAGACTGACACTAGTTACATTATTCAACACCATTGATAGAAGACTTCAACTTCTGCTATCTTTCTGGTTTGTGGTTTTCCTTAAACCACTAGATTTAGTGTTCGCATCCAACCATTGGTTTTTATTTACCTTCATATTTTAGCTCTCTTCTTGGACTCACATATACCCTTCAGATTGGTGAATGTTGGAAGCATAATCCTTAGGGGATTATGTAAATTGTAATATTCACTTGTGTGGAAATAAAAAAGCCACAAGTGAACATGAAGAGTTATGAGAAGTCCAAGAGACCTCTTGGAATATGAAACCAAGTGACATAATCTTTTGTATTTATGTGTATCATATGAATAATATTTAAATGTCATGTTTATCTAAACTTTCAAAAGGGCTAGATGCAAACATGAAAATGGAACCATCCATGAAGGATCAAGTCAATGAGAAAAGACAAAAAGTGTACCCCTTTTGAAATGTGATGATAAAGAGAGGGAGATGGTTACATGATAATTTTGATCTATTCATTGTTATTATAGTGAAGATATAATAAATTGATTTCAATTTTATCATTATTTTTCAAATTTTATGTAGATCATAATGAAAATTTCTTAAAATGGAGAAAGAAAGAGTTTAAACTAATTTTAAAAAAATTCATATAATCAATTCAACTTTGAAATTTCCTTTGGTCTAGCTCAAATGGTGGAAAGGATAATTTTTCATGATCACTGTCAAGTTCATATCTTATTTATGACATGACTAATATCTATGATGATCCCATAAATTAAGAATTTAAAATATTAATAATTAAAAGCATTAAAAGAAAATGAATTATTGGAATTGTAAATATCATTGGTTGAGATAAAGGATAAATGGTTAGGATCTCTATCCAAATTCAAATCTTATTTATGATATATGATGTCTTGGTAAGTCAAACAATAAAGATATTGAGAATTAAAAACATTAAAATAAAATGTTATTAAAATTGCAAATATCAATGGTTGATATGCCTAATTAGATTTAATTGCAAATTTCACCAAAAATGATGTAATTAAATTTTGATATTAATTTGTTGAAAAAACAAAAAGTTAAAATATTCATTAAATTAAATACTTAAATTTTAACACACACATACATATAAGAGATCAAAATATGTAAAAAATAAAGAAATATTTTAATTCTTCTTATTTTCAAAAGCTTGTTTGATATCTTAACCATTCCTCACAATTGATAAACCAATATATATTAGATACATTTACAAATTAAAATTTTTAAAAATTTAACATAATTTAAACTTGTTATGATTTGAATTTTTCTTAATTATTTTTATTCAAAATTCAATTAAAATATTCAAAAATTAGTTGGAATTGAAAAATTAATAATTGAAATTACATGATCTAAAAATGATAATTTTTAAAAATATTCAATATATTTATACTTTCAAAAATATAATTTCATTAAAATTATATAACAAAACTCCAATCATATAAATATATATTATAATTTATAAAAGTTTTCATATTATTATTATTATTATTTACCTAATATTAAATTTACAAAAAATTAATAAACAACTTTTCATATTTACTCTTTACCCCTTAAAAAAAATTGAAACTTCAAAACTCCATTGTTAAATGGTTTACACCTTAAAAAAAAGGTGAAGAACTCTGCACACTCTTTATGGTGAGTGCAGTCATTGGCACAGCTACTTGACTTAATCCACCACGACATTGCAACACCTTTCCAAGTGATAACGTTTGAGGCCCTTCTTCTATGGTATGTGCTCCATGGTGGAGTCAGAATCAAGAATTAAGAGGTGGTCGACTTGCCCCGTCAACTCTTTTGGATGCACCAAAGTCGTTGCAGCTACTGGAAGCTCCATAATATGCAATAGTTATACAATGCATCTAGACTCTTGCTTTCTAACATTCATAGTATGCATGTTAGTTTTAGGTTTCATCTCACTTTTTAAGTTATTGGCTAAATCATATATTATAAATTATGTTTTTGTCAAAATACATTATTAACCATAGAAATAGCAATATAATAGTTTTAATTTTTAATTCAAAAAAAATTATAATATATTTTTTATAATTTAATTTAACTTAATTTTTTACTTTTAGTAATATGAGTTTTTACTTTTATAATGGCTATTGGGTGACACTCTATAATGTGAAAATTATTTGTTTGAAATTTTATAGATCGGGCTATGTTAAGAGCCAGTGTGACCAAGCTGAGTGCAATCTCCAAGTGATTTTGATGACTTAAATGCCACTGAATCATAGTTCTCAAGAGAAAGATTAGATGTGCAATCATCTCATAACTCACAACTTAAGAAAAAAAAAATATAATTTTCAACTTTCATTTCCAATTAATTTAATGATACATTTTATCTTTTAATATTCATATAATGAAAAATATACTTAGAATTTATCATACCTTCACAACTATTCAAAAAATAAAATATCTCAATTTAGTATAATTTTCAAATTCCAAAAATTTTATAGAAATTATAATGATATATTTTTTATAAGTTAATCCATATTGTAAATTAATTAATATTAACAAATTGTATTTTAAGCAAAAGTAACCAAACCATTGATGATCAAATTTAATTACAAACACACTAATGTAATTATTATTAATTAATTGATATTTTAAATATTCATTATTGTATAAATTGATTACAAACACATTAATTTGATTATTATTAATTAATTGAGATTTTAAATATTCATTCGAAACCATTTAAAAATATCATAAATTTAACTCATTTTAAATTACCAAACTCAACTTATTTTAATAAATTGACAGAAAACATTATAATAAAAAATTTAATTTACAAACTTCATATGTTTCAGAATAATTAAAATTATTGAATTCAATAAAATTAGAAAAAAAATATTTAGAATTATATTTTAATAATATTTATTAACTAATTAATTATTATCACTTTTATTATATATATTGCACATTACACTTATTATAAAGTAATATGCAATTTAGTCATGAGATACCATTAAAATTCTTAGAAACTAACACACACATTTTATTAAACAAAAAATTGTGATTGATTGTGAGGAACTATTTCTCTAAACATTATGAATCATAGAAAATTAGGTTCACAGATAATTGTGGAATTTTATTAATCGAAATATGTTGCCAAAGCTCACAATAAGTTGACATCTGAAAAACTATAGCTTTGGTATGTTTTATAGTAATCTAGGCAAAAGCTAGAGCCTCTATTGAAAGAATAAATTAAGATCTATGTATTCCAAAAGCTTCTAATAATATAAATTCTATAATAGACACCAAAAAAATTACATACTATAGATAACATTTATTTTATCATGGATAAGGAACATCAATAACCCTCTAGAAAGCATCCTAGTCTACTCCTCGTACCGAGGCATTCAAGTAAGGAAAGACTTGGTTCATCTGCGAATGCTTTGGAGTGACAAAATGAATGGAGGAGGGTGAGGAGCAAAAATTCGAGAGCTATGTAGCTTTACCACTTCTAATTGGTTCTTAAATCAATCCAATTCATCCTTGAATTGATGTCAATGTTGAATCAATATATCCATTGTGATTATGAGCTCAGCCGTTAGCTACTCAATTTAAATTTGTAGATGGCAAATGGAGTCATGGAAATCGTCAAAGATCATATTAGAGACCAAGAGGGAGATTCCTCCCATACTTTCAGGCATGGTATGCCATGGATTTATTGGAGAAAAACTGAAATAGAGTGAAATACTAGAGGAAGAAAAATATGTCCAAACAGAGTTGTTTTGAGAGGCAATAGACACCCCAAACTACCATAGGTGATAAAAAATGTGAAAAAGCCCCCATCATCATAAAAAACATGGTCCTTCTCATGGAGCTAATATGAATTTTCTAACTTAGGAACTTGTCCTTCATAGCTAATGAGATCTACCAACCAACTCCATTTATTATAGCATTCATGTGTGCTAATATTACAACCCATGGAAACCATCGAGAGTAGGTATTATGCTAATTCCCCACTTGTTTCATCCATCATATGACATCTCATGAAATTAATTTTATCATGGAATGGGATGCGTGTATATGTGAGAGTTAATCCGTATGGAGCCCTATGAACATGCGAATACTATATTGGCTAGAGAATTAGTGTTAGACTTGAGGTACCTGTGCGCATGAAGGAAGTCCACAATCAAGAGGAGGAAATCCCCAATCGAATATGCCTAAAGGTTAATATTAACTTGGGATATCAAGGGGTAGAATGTCATGTTTTATGATGGTTTCTAGGTTCAATCCTTGAAACAGTGAATATGATTTCACTAGGTTTCTAGTGACTAGACCTAAACTCCAAGAAAAATAAAGTATGCATTTTCCTCTAAGGCATAGAACTACCCACACCCCACCCCCCATCGCTGACATTACCCCATGGTTCCACTTAGCAGCTCCATTATAATAGAGGACATAAGCTTCTTGCTTCTTTAACCATATTTGAGAGTATTTATCAAAAGGTGAAAATTCCAAGGAGGATTATGACCAGAGGAAAAGGGTTAATCAATCATTAAATCAAGCTTTTTTTGGAGGATCTAACAATTTCTTGTTAGAAAGTAAAAGTTGTGATGTTGTGAGATGCTTTTTTAATAATGACCTTGCTCTCAATGCTACTTCTATTAAATGACTTTGAAGATCCTAAAAATCATCTATTTCATTCCAACTAGACTTTCCAATGAACATATTTTTGAAGGTTAACCCATACCCACCTGAAAATTGACTTTTAAAAGAAAGAACTCAACTAGAGCTTTAGCCAAGAACCAAAGAATTGGTTCACAAAGTTAGGTCATTGAACTCGATAAGAAAGACCACGGATAGAGTTTTTCCATATTGATTTTGAAAAATCACATTTCAAAAAAGGTGTGTTGATATTTCAGAGTAGAGGTGACACAATGCACAAATTGAAGGCCCTTGGATGCTGCTTTTACTCATATTTTCTATGGTAAGAGTCCTTTTCTGGGTTAAGGTCCAGTAAAAAATGTTGACCTTTATAAAACCATCCAAGTTTCGTATCTTTGAAAATATGATTAATTATGGAGAGATTCCATTGGGATAGCATTGGAATTTGTATTCTTAGTTAACTCAATGATCCAGGTGGATATTGGTGGCCACCCTCCTATTCCACTTGGACCCTCGACACTATCCCTTTTAGTTTTTCAATTTCCTTAATTGTAGCACAATTTACTATTTTTGGCAGTTTTTCAGGTCCTAAATTTCCAGATCCATTTCGAGCCCCTAAACGACGTTTTTAGGGAAAACAAAGAGACTTCAAAAATCCATTTAGGCCTACTCTTGAAGATTTTCAAAACGAGGTATTATGATAGCCAAACAAAGATCGTATGCCAAAGTTACAACCCCCGGAAATTGATGTACCAATTTAGCCAAACGGGGCTGACAGTTTTGGCACTTCATCTCCTAGGGTTAGGTTTTTTATGTTTAGGGCTTTCCATTTTTTATCAATAATAAATAGGCCTTGGAGGCTCATTGTAACACAATTCAAAGGCATGTAGCCACCACATCTCTTCTTAGAGATAAGCTACCATCACCCAAGCTAGTTTATTTCCATTCTGTTTGTAAGCATATTTCAGTATTATGATATTAATGAAATGAAGTGTTATATCTACAACATTTCTGTATTTATGGTTATATCTATAAATTTTTTTTTTCCTATTTAAGTTTGGATTAGTGGTATTAGAGGGGTCTGCTCTTTCTCTTTTTTTTCATTGCATGTCCCCAATGAGGTTAGGGTGTAAGGAGTTAGGGCTCGATTTGGTTAAACCTTTGCAAGACCAACCTCGCAAACCCTGATGGTATCACATGAACATAGTTACCGATCAAACAAGAAAGTGAACTAGTACCCGTATTTTTGAGGTAGCAAAAAATCACTTGATTTTGAAAAGTGGTGATGCCGAAATACATTTTTTTTGAGCATATTTTTGGCACTTTAAATTTTCTTATGTATCAAGTATGAACATTTTTTTTTTTGATGTTGGTGATTTTCATGTTGATTTTGAAAAGTGTTGATGCACCATCAACTCATTTTTTTTAAATGTTAGTGATTTTCATGCTAATTTTGAAAAGTGTTGATGCAACATCAACACATTTTTTTAGAGGACTTATTTTTGACACTTTAAATTTTTTTATGTATCAAGCGTGAACATTTTTTCTTGTTAGTGATTTTCATTTTGATTTTGAAAAGAGCTGATGAGCATCAACCCTTTTTGTTTAAATGCTTAGTTTTTACATTTTATTTTTTATAATGAATTAAGTGTGAATAATTTTTTTTAAATGTTGGTGATTTTCATGTTAGTAATAAAACATAAAAATAAAAAAAAAAAAAAAAACATGACAAAAAAAAATCAAATAAAAAAATGTAAAAACAAAAACAAAAAACCTATAAAAATGTAAATGAGAAACAAAAATTAACTCATAAAAATAAAAAGATTGAATAAAAAATTAACGGAAGAAAAAAAAAAATGAACAAAAAATTATCAAAAAATAAATAAAAAATGTTTTTTTTTTTAATATATATAATTTAAAGAAAAACAAATTAAACAAAAAAAATTAAAATTAAGTTTGTTTTTTTCTTTTTTAATCAAAAAAAATTAAAAGAAAATAGCAAAAAAAATAAAATCTAAACTTATTAATTTTTTTCTTTATGAAAAAAAAACAACAACATTCAAAACATATTAAAAAAAATCAAAACAAATTAAAAAAGAAAAATTAAATTAAAATTTAAAAGATAAAAATAAATTAAAAATAAAAAAGAGATATATATATATATGTGTGTGTGTGTGTGTGTGTGTGTGTGTGTGTGTGCATACATACATACATACATACATACATACATACATACATACATACATACATATATATATATATATATATATATATATATATATATATATTAAAAAAACAATTAAAAAAATATTAAAAAAAAAAATCAACTAAAAAAATAACTTAAAATTAAAATTAAAAATAAATAAATAAAGATATTAAAGAAAATATAAATAAACAATGAAACATAAATAAATAATAAAAAATACCCTCCTCCGCTGACCCGACCCCCCACCCCTCAACCCCGTCCCTTCTTCGCTCCCTCACCCCCAACCTCTTCCGCACCCCCACCCTCATCCCCTCGCCCTCCCCTCACCCATGTCCCTTCTTCCTTGTCCCTCCCCTTACCCTCACACCCGTCGCTTCTTTCCTCCTCCTCCCTCATCCCGTCCTCCCTGACTCCCTCACCCCCCCTCCTCTCATGGCTTCTCCCCTAGCCCTCCCTCTCCCCCATCATCCCTCCCTTAGCCCTGTCCCTTCTTCCCCCCCCTGGTCCTCCCCCCTCCCCTCTCCCTCACCCCCCCTCAGCTCATGACTTCTCCCCCCACCGTCCCTCTCCCCCATCATCCCTCCCTCACCCCCGTCCCTTCTTCTCTACGTCTCCCCCTCACCCAACACACCTCCCTCACCCACCTCCCCTCTCCCTCACCCCTCTCCCCTCCCGCTTCCTCACGTCCCCTCAACCTTCCTCAGCCCCCCCACTCCCAGCCCTTGGCTGGGAGGGTATGGGGGTGAGGCACGCGAGGGGGGGGGGGGGGGGGGGGGGGGGGTGGGCGGGAGGGGAGGGCGGTGAGGCATGCGGGCGGGGGAGGATTGGGGCCCCAAACCCCCCTCGCCTCCGTTGCCCCTCTCTCCTCCTGGCCGCCAACTAGCGGCCTACACGCGAATGCGGTGGAGAGGGGGTGAGGCCCCAAACCCCCTCGCCTCCCTCACCCCCTCCCTTCTTGGCCCCGAGCCAATGATCTACAGGCAGAGAAGGGGGTGGGCTGGGCCCCAAGCCCCCCTCTGCCGCCGCCTTCACCCCCCACCCCTCCCTGCCCCTAGCCAATGACCTCCCCTCACCTCCCTCCCCTCCCTACCCCCAGCCAACGGCCTACAGGCTACTGGCTGGGGGCTGAGTGGGGAGCGGGGTGAGGGAGCAGGGGCAGCAGGAATGGGGAGTAGGGTTAGGGTAGGGGGTCGAAGGGGGTGAGAGGAGAGGGGAGGGGGGTGACTGAGGGGAGAGGGTTGGGACAGGGAAGAGGGGGGAGGGTAGAGTTAGGGGAGGGGGTCGGAGCAGACGATAGGGGAGGAGGGGGTGAGTGAGGGGGAGGGTGGTGAGAGAGAGGGAGGGGCACGGGGGTGTGGGGGGGTAAGTTTTATTATTATTATTTTTATTAAATTTTTTTCATGATTATTTTTTATAAAAAGCAATTTAACTACCTTTTTTTAATTTAAATATAAATTTAATATATTTAATTTTAATTTTTTTATAATTTAAATTTTATAATATAATTTAATAATTGTTTTTTTTATTTAAATTTATTTGTTGGTAATTGTTTAATTTTTTTAAATGAATATTTTTTTTTAATTCTAAACTTAAAAAAAATGTTGTTTCTTTTTATATATATATATATATATATATATATATATATATATATATATATATATATATATATATATATATATATATATATATTTTTTTTGGTTTATTTAATTTTTTTCATTTTTACAAGATAATTTGGATTTTTTTTTTTTACATTTTTATGGTTTTTGTTTTGTTTTTTTTTTTTAAATATATTTTATGAAATTTAAATTACTTTTTGTCATGAATCATCCCCTTGCCACCTATGGCCAGTTGGCCTCGGGGTGGCAAGGGAATTGTTTTTTTCTTTTCTTTAGGTTTTTAATTTCTTTTATGTTGTATTTTATTTTTGTAATTTTTATATTTTTATTTTTTTATTTGGTTTTTATTTTATTTTACTCTTTTTTCTCCTTTTTTCCCGGAATCGGCCTGCCCCTTGGTGGGGTAGGCCGTGGGCGTGGGCGGGGAGGCGGGCTGCACACAGCGGCATCCCCGCCCATGGGTGGCCGATATATATATATATATATATATATATATATATATATATATATATATATATATATATATATATTGTTAAATTTTAATTTTTTTTTAAAGTTAATTTATATTTTATATTTTATATTTTTTTTTTTTTTTATATTTATAAGTTAATTTATTTTATTTTTTACTTTTTTTTTAGTTTTTTTTTTTCTTTTACAGTTGATTTTTTTGTCATGTTTTAAAGGTTTTTTTTAATGATTTATTTCTTGTTATTATTTTAAAAAGAAATTATGTTTTATTATCATTATTATTATTTTTTTGTTTCTATATTTGAATTTTTGGTCTTTTGCATTATTTTTCTATTTTTTATTTTTTATAATTTTCTTCTTTTTTTTTATCATTTTTTGTGATTTTTTTATTGTTTTTATTTTCTTTTCAATATTTAAATTTTGTTTTTTTTAATTATTTTTTTTTGTGTTTTTTCATTGTTTTTTCTTTTTATCAATATTAAAATTTTTGTTTTCTTTTGTACTATTTTTTGTGTGTTTTTGTTTTTATTGTTTTTATTTTTTTTCAATATTTGAATTTTTGTTTTCTTTTGTATATTTCATTTTTTTTATACATTTATTTATTTATTTATATTTTCTACAGGGTTTGTGTTGATACTCATCTAGCAACCCAAGCCTATTATGGGCAATTTGATAGTTGATTTTAAAATTTTCATTATAATGAATCGAGTCTGCCCCCACAATGTATCAATTTCATGGTTGGTATTTAAGTTCTCATTACAATGGGTTGAATTCACATACACCGCGTGTCAATTTGATGGTTGAATTTTAAATTTTTGTCGCAATGTATTGAGTTGTCTTAGGCTAAGATTTTAAAATTGCTATATATTTAGCATTTAAAAAATAAGTTATTCTTGGGTGTTCATTTTTAACGTCTTTTGTCATAAATTTTTTCCATAATGTCATGCTTGAAATATTTTGAAAACTTGAGATTTTTTTGTAATCATAATCTTTGGTTTTCATTGCATAGTTGAAAACTTGTCAAGATTTTAATGTTTTCTAAGTCATGATATTTTATCCTTAATGCTATGGTTGAAAACAATTACAAATTCAGGGTTTTTTAGAGTCAAGATATTTTATCTTTAACAACATGGATGGAAATTGTTGGAATTATCAGAATTTGAGATATGATATTTCATCTTTAATATCATGTCTGAGAATTGTTAGAATTTTATAGCCTTTTTGAGTCCAAATATTTTATCTTTAATTCCATTACTAAAAAATGTCAAACTTGTAACTCAATTTTTTTTTGTTATTCCAGAATCAACACTTTTTTTAAGGGTGTTTTTTTCATCCATTTTGCAAAAAAAAAATGGTTTTTACTTCCATTTAAAAAAAATGTTGAAAATTTACCCTAAAAAAAAAAACATCGTTTTGGAATACACAATTTTCATTTTTGGGTTGTTTTTTCATGTTTTTTCAGGGTTTTTGGGCTAGAGTACCCACTTTGAGGTAATAGTTCCCGTTTGATTGGTAACTATGTTCATGGCGGAAGAAAAGAAAGATGAAGGGGTAGCAGATCCTTTCAGAATATTGCGCGAGGAAGCCCTCAAGTGATAGAGGAATGCGATAATGGATAACTTTCCCCAGATCCCTCGACAACTACCCACAAGCAACACATCTTCATCCAATTGCCATTTTAAGGGCACCACTCCTTTCAAGGTACAAGTTAACTTCAATATTCCCATATTTAAGGGAAAAATTGATGATGACGTCGTAGATAAATGGTTGAATATGTTGGAAGGATATTTTTCAGTTCATGACTTTTCCAATCAGGAAAAGATTACTTTTGAACTTCTCAAAGCCGCCCAATACGTCAAGGAGGGAATCCTCATTTTTTTCAGCCACACCCACTTGGGATTCTTTCTTAGATGCCATGAAGGAATAATATTACCTTTTCGGGCACTATTAAGATCAATACATAAAGTGGATCACGCTATGATAAGGAAGGGACCAAGATGTGTCGGAGTTCACAAATATTTTCCATACCCTCCGCACTAAGTTGGGTATCAAGGATTCTGAGCGAAATTTGGTACTCAAGTACCGCAACTATCTATACAAGTACATCTAGGATGAGATGGAGTTCCTGGACATCTCCTCGCTCGGCACGATATACCGATACACTGTCAAGATTGAGAAAAAGTTTCAACAGAAGAAGCGAGAATTTGGATCTGCGAATCTGAAGCAAGGAAAAGGCACCCCCAAACCACAGAGAAAAGGCCAAAGCCAAAGTGGGGTGGCCCAGGACAACCCGCTGAAGCCGTAAGAAAAGAACAACACCACGAAGACAAATAAGGACACGGGAAAAAGGTGTGAGTTCCAAAAGAGCTCCACTCACAACACAAGTGAGTGTCAGGCCAAGCAGTCACTAGCGACTGAGCTGAAGGCTTCTGAATCAAACACATGTTTCGACTTTGAGTCAGAACTCAACAAGGGGAATGAATAAGGGAACCAGATCATTGATGCGGAGCCCAATGCCACTGTGACCACCACCAAATTCCAGAAGAATGAGCCTGAAGATCTAGAGGAGGGGAAATGCATCTTCCACTCGCAGATGTGGGTGAAAGGTTCTCCGTTGCAGTTCATTGTCGATAGCAGGAGCCAAAAGAACCTTATTTCAGTAGAGGTCATGAAGTAGTTGGGCCTACCGATGATAACACATCTACAGTTGTACACCATCAGGTGGCTTCACCAAGGACGAGATCTCCACATCAGCCAACAATGTTGCCTTCCCTACAACATCAAGCCCTTCACAAATGAGGTATTATATGATGTTGCTCCTCTTGAAGTTTGTGATGTATTATTAGGAAAACCATACTTGTGGAAGTGGCATGCTATATATGAGTCTAGACCTCACTCTGTGATTATTACTTTGGGAAATAAGTTGTACAGGATACTGGAGGTAGCCCCGCATACCGCCATCTCTTTGATCATTGCAAAGTAATACAATAAGATCATCTCACAGACCAGGAAATTTATTTTCCTTATGATTCACCCTCAGGGCAAGAAGAATGTTGTGGCCATGGATTCCATACAAGGCTCCTCTACACAACATTAGCAGATGGACAAGGTCATGGAGGAGTATAGGGACATTTTCGCCTCACCTAGATGGATACCTATGCACTGTCAGGTCAAGAAATCCATCGATCTGACCTCGAGCACACTGCTACCTAATGGATCAATCTATTAACGCTCTATTATGGAGAACGATGAGATCAATAGCCAGATTCACGAGTTGTTGCATAAATGGCACATCATGCCAAGCTCATCGACCTATGGTAGCCTGATTGTATTGGTACAAAATAAGTATGGGACCTGGAGACTCTGTATTGAGTATTGGGAGATGAACAAGATAACTCTCCAAAATAGGTACCCAATCCCATGGATTGATGAATTTTTGGACCAGGTTAATAGGGACAAATATTTTAGCAAGATTGACTTGAAGTCCGGTTATCACCAGGTGCCTATCAAACCCTCTGATGTGTGGAAGATTGCCTTCAAATCCAAGGAGGGCCTTTTTGAATAGTTGGTCATGCCTTTTGGGTTGATGAATTCCCCCACAACCTTCATGAGATTGATGGACAACATCTTGTGACCCTTCACCAATGCATTTGTGGTGGTGTATTTAGATGACATCTTGATCTTCAACCAGAGTTGGGAAGACCACCTCCACCATATTCGATAGGTCCTTCAAATCCTACGACAGCACAAGTTATGTGCTAATTTGGAGAAATGCACTTTTGGCATGACCTAGGTTCAATATATGGAGTACATCATTGATGAGAAGCATGTGCATGTTGACCTAGCCAAGATACAAGTCATTCGGGATTGGCCAGCCCCAACCACTCTAACAAAGCTCCGCAAATTTTTGGGTATTTCTAATTTCTACTGCAGGTTCGTGTTGGGGTTCTCTCATATCACCTGGCCTTTAAGTCAAGTCACCAAGGGCAGAGTGAAAGCAAAGTTTTTTTGGTCTAAAAGCCAACAGAAGGCATTTGTTGAGTAGAAGCATCGCCTCTTCTCTGCACCAATGTTCACATTACCAGACCTGAAACAACCATTTGAGATTGAGACAAACGCATTCGACTATGCTATTGGTGTAGTTCTTACTCAACAGGGGCATCCAGTGGCTTACCATAGTGAGACACTTTCAAACACAGTCTGAAATTATCCCACTTACGAAAAAGAAATGTATTCCATTGTGCAGGCATGTTGTTAATGGAAGCATTACATTATGGGGAAGGAAACGATCATCCATATAGACCATCGACCCCTGCAGTTCATACAGACACAAGGGAAGTTGCAGAACAATTTCCATCAGAAATGGTCCACATACCTGCAACAACTCCATTTGAACATTAAGTACAAGAAGGGAAACCCCAATAATGTTGCAGACTGTCTCATCCGACCACCAGTCGTGGTGTTGATCACTGTGATCGGCTCCTATAGGCACGAGACTTTGGGGTGGACGCATCTTTATAAGAGTGATCCAGAATTCGGCAACACATACTAGACACTCTTGGAAGGTAAGAAAGTTCCAAATTTTCACCTCCAGGATGCACTGTTATGCCACCTGTGACACATTTGTGTTCCTTCAAGCGAGCGTGCCAAGATGATTTGGGAGGAGCACTACAATCGGGTTGCTGGACATTTTGGAGTAGAGAAAACAATGGTAGTACTGCAGAAGTAGTTATTATTATTATTAATGATAAAGAAAATGATTAATAGATAAATTAAACATATGTACAACATGCAACAAGATTCTTAACCATGTAGATTCATCTTCATTTTATTATGGAGAATCTTAATCTGTAAATAAGCCTTGTTAAAATATGATGGGCCAATACCTTAGCTCATCAATACCACATGTCCAAAAAACCATAACTGATTTTATATGATAATTTTTTAATCAATGAATTTAATAGGGGACATTTTTTTAATAAATGAATTTAATAAAAAGGAGAAAAAAAGACATACCTACTCTGAAAATAAATCTCAACCTTTGATTTATGTATACTACCAAGAATATTTTAGAATATTGATCTCTACCACCCACTTAATAATTATTGATAATTAAATTAAAATTATTAAATCCCAATTCCAAATTAAGCATGCCTATCCATATAATAACTTTCAAATTCTAAAACTTATGAAATATATTATTATAATATATCCTTATTTAATTTAACTTATTTTTTTTATTTGCTAAGTTATGTGAGTTTTAAAATGACTCATCAAAATTTAATATGACTAGATTTTTGCCCACATTTTTGAATAGTGACAAAGTGTCTTAACAAATACCTTATCACTGGGACATCATTTAATTCATATTATTATAAATTAGTTAATTTTATTAAAACTTATATATATATATATATATATATATTATTTTTTGACTTAATCTAATTTTTTTAGATATAATTGAATGATGATAAATTATAAATTATGTTAACTCAAATACGTTATTATTTATAATTCTTAATTTTTTTAAGATAAAAAAAATTATTTAACATAATTTTAAATAATAATTATATAATTTTTTTTTTTTTTTAAATATCTTTTGAATAATAATTATAATAACATATCTACTAAGTATTAAAATTTTCTTTCATTTTAAAAGAGATTTAATCAAATTAAAATATTTTATTAATTATAAATGTAATATTGATAATTATAATTATTAATTTTTTTCTATCTCTTCAAAAAAAATATTAGTAAAAATATTAATATTAGATTAGGTTGCAACATCTCTCAAGTATTAAGTATTAACTTGATAGTAAATCAAATAAATCTTGGAGTTGGTAATACGCTCATAGCTTTGAGGTTTTGGGCTTTGAAACGAAAAAACATCATACTTATATGTGGATCAGATTTTCTTCAATCAACATGTCTGAGTTCTTCTGTGGTATCTGCTCCATGGTGGAGTCAGAATCAAGAATTAAGAGGTGGTCGACTTATCCAGTCAACTCTTTTGGATGCGCAAAAGTCGTTGCAGCTACTGGAAGCTCCATAATATGCACAAGTTTATACAATGCATCTAGACTCTTACTTTCTAACATTCATATAATGCATCTTACTTTTAAGTTTCATCTCACTTTTTAAGTTATTAACTAAATCATATATTATAAGTTATGTTTTTCTCAAAATATATTATTAACCACAAGCATAGCATTTCTTTTTTGCTAAGTATGCTTAATCTATTATATACAAAAAGAGATAACTGTTACATCCTTTGAACATAGAGAGCCATCATGCCTGAGAGTTAGGTCATTTGAGCATGACTAACTCAGAAACAGAGAGATTGAACATGATATCCCGCGCAGGGGAAATAGAGAGATACAAACAACAGACACTAGGCAATAGTCCCCCAGAACAAAAACTGGACAATAGACCCGATACATGAACATAGTGAAAATTTGACAAACAGAGCCAGAGAGAACCTTTCCTCCTTTCCACTGGGCTTCCAAAAAACTGGTGGATAGCTGACACATAGGATTATTCATCGGGTTGCTCCTCCACTATCCTGCACCATCCCTCTTCCGGTTTCTGCCTGTCCGGATGAGCTTGGGCAACATGTACAATGCTGATGGTGCTGGCTAGCTGAGGCGGCCCATGATGCATATCAGTAGAAGGCTTTAGAGAGCTGGGGTTTTCGATTTCCTCAGTGTGAGGCCTAGTGCCACTAGGCTCGCCCTCGTCTTGGTCTTCCTCTATGAAGAGAACAGAGACATGATCTGTAATTTGAGGGCAAGTGAGAGAGCAGTTGAACGAGAAAATAGCTGAGCCAAAGGATGGCGAGTTGGCAGAGTCTGGAGAGTTTGGGTCCAAGTATTGACTTGGACTCAGAATGCTCTCTGTTCCCAGAGGATGAGGAGCCTGCCCCATGGAGCCAGACCCAGCAGAAGGGCGCAAAGGGTTGCCTCGGCCGGAGCCTTTGCGACTAAGCATGCGCTGGTGGGGTCTCGGCATTGCGGACGGATGAGCGCGAACAGCAATAATGAAATCTCCGTCAGTAATGAAATCTCTGTGAGTGCCACGAACACCACAGGGTATGCCACCAACCGTTGAGGGGAGATTACGCACCTTGATCTCTGCCTCAGGTGCTATCCGAAGACAGCTTCCGGCGCCTGACCCTCCCCAAGCCCAGTCTTTCTCAAAACTCCGGATCGTTCCAAACATAATGAAACACAGTGACATGTTGCTGGAGGTGAGGCTATTAAATACGCAGGTGCCATTCCCTCGATCCTCACCCACCATTACTATGGCAATCAAGTTCGTTGCAGGTCGAAATCCTCCCGAGCAGGCGTAACTGGACAGCGTTTTAATGCCAAGACCGAACAGTTGAACTCCCGTAATGTTAATCACCTGCGCATTGATATCCTCCCACCTGATATTCTGTCCGGCGAGCATGCTGGACAGGTGCCAGCCATGCTCCGCCTTCCTCCGTCCCATCGTGGTGAATGCCTTACAGATCACCCGCATCCGGGGACCACAAGCATAGCATTATAATAGCTTTAATTTTTAATTAAAAAAATTATAATATATTTTTTACAATTTGATTTAATCTTGTGTTTTTATTTTTAATAATATGATTTTTTATTTTTATGATGGTCATTGGGTGTATTGTTAAGACATTCTATAATGTGAAAATTATTCATTTGAAATATTATAGATAGAGCAATGTTAAGAGCCATGTGACCAAGCCGGGTGCAATCTCCAAGTGATTTTGATGACTTAAATGCCCGTAAATCATAGTTTCTTGAGCGAACTACTAAATGTGTAATCATCTCATGACTCACAATTTAAAACACAAAAAAATATAAATTTTTACTTTCATTTCCAATCAATTTAATGATATGATTTTATCTTTTAATATTCATATAATAAAAAATATACTTAAAATTTATCATACCTTCACAACTATTCAAAAAATAAAATATCTCAATTTAGTATAATTTTCAAATTGCAAAAAATATATAAAAATTATAATCATATATATTTTTTATAAGTTAATCCACACTGTAAATTAATTAATATTAACAAATTGCATTTTAAGAAAAAGTAACCAAATTATTGAAGATCAAATTTAATTACAAACACACTAATGTAATTATTATTAATTAATTGATATTTTAAATATTCATTATTGTATAAATTGATTACAAACATGCTAATTTGATTATTAATAATTAATTGAGATTTTAAATATTCATTGAAAACCATTTAAACATATCATAAATTTAACTCATTTTAAATTACCAAACTCAACTCATTTTATTAAATCAATAAAAAATATTATAAATCAAAATTTTAATTTACAAATTTCATATGTTTGAGAATAATTTTAATTATTGAACTCAATAAAATTTGAAAAAAAATATTTATTATTATATTTTAATAATATTTATTCACTAATTAATTATTATCACTTTTATTATATTTATTGCACATCACACTTATTATAAAGTAATATGCAATTTAGTCACCAGATACCATTAGAATTCTTAGAAACTCACAAACATACTTTTTTAAACAAAATTTGTGATTGATCTCGAAGAGCTATTTCTCTAAACATTATGAATCATAGAAGAATAAGTTTAGAAATAATAGTGGAATTTTATTAATTAAAATATGTTGCCAAAGCTCACAATAAATTGACATCTAAAAAAATTGTAGCTTTGGTACATTCTATAGTACTTTGGACCAAAACTAGAGCATCTAGTGAGAAAAAATTAAGGTCTATGTATTCCAAAAGCTTATAATAATATAAATTCTATAATAGACACCAAAAAAATTACATACTATAGATAACATTTATTTTATCATGGATAAGAAACATCACTAACCCTCTAAAAACCATCTTAGACTACTCCTCTTACCGAGGCTTTCAGGTAAGGAAGGACTTGGTCCATCTGCGTATGCTTTGGAGTGAAAAAATGAATGGAGGAGGGTGAGGAGCAAAAATTCGAGAGTTATATAGATTTACCACTTCTAATTGATTTTTAATCCAATCTAATTCATCCTTGAATTGGTGTCAATGTTGAATCAGTATATCCATTGTTATTGTGAGCTCAACCACTAGCTACTCAATTTACATTTGTAGATGCCAAATGGAGTCATGGAAATCGTCAAACATCATATTAGAGACCAAGAGGGAGATTCCTCCCATACTTTGAGGCATGGTATGCCATGGTTTTATTGGAGAAAAAATAAAATAGAGTTAAATACCATAGGAAGAAAAAGATGTCTAATCAGAGTTGTTTTGAGAGGCAATAGACACCCCAAACTACCATAGGTGATAAAAAATGTGAACAAGCCCCCATCATCATAAAAAACATGGTCCTTCTCATGGAGCTAATATGAATTTTCTAACATAGGAACTTGTCCTTCATAGCTAATGAGATCTACCAACCAACTCCATTTATTATAGCATTCATGTGTGATAATATTACAACCCATGGAAACCATCGAGAGTAGGTATTATGCTAATTCCCCACTTGTTTCATCCATCATATGACATCTCATGAAATTAATTTTATCATGGAATGGGATGCGTGTATATGTGAGAGTTAATATGTATGGAGCCCTATGAACATGCGACTACTATATTGACTAGAGAATTAGTGTTAGACTTGAGGTACCTGTGCACATGAAGGAAGTCCACAATCAAGAGGAGGAAATCCCCAATCGAATATGCCTAAAGGTTAATATTAGCTTGGGATATTGAGGGGTAGAGCATGTTATTAAGTGTCGAATCAAGTTCTTTTAATCACCAATGAATCGTAGAATGTCATTTTTTATGATGGTCTCCAGGTTCAATCCTTGAAGTAGTGAATACGATTTCACTTGGTTTCTAGTGATTAGATATAAACTCCAAGAAAAACAAAGTATGCATTTTCCTTTAAGGCATAGAACTACCCACACACCACCCCCATCGCTGACATTACCCCATGGTTCAACTTAGCGGCTCCATTATAATGGAGGACATAAGCTTCTTGCTTCTTTAACCATATTTGAGAGTATTTATCAAAACGTTAAAACTCCAAGGAGGATTATGACCAAAGCAAAAGGGTTAATAAATCATTAAATCAAGTGCTTTTTGGAGGATCTAACAATTTATTGTTAGAAAGTAAAAGTTGTGATGTTGTGAGATTCTTTTCTAATAATGACCTTACTCTCAATGCTACTTCTATTAAATGACTTCGAAGATCCGAAAAATCATCTATTTCATTCCAACTAGACTTTCCAATGAACATATTTTTGAAGGGTAACCCATACACACCTAAAATGGACTTTTGAAAGAAAGAACTCAAGTATATCTTTAGCTGAGAATCAAATAATTGGTTCACAAAGTTAGGCCGTTGAACTCGATAAGAAAGACCATGGAGAGAATTTTTCCATACTAATTTTGAAAAATCACATTTCAAAAAAGGTAAGTTGATGTTTTAGAGAAGAGGTGACACAATGCACAAATTAAAGGCCCTTGGAAGCTCCTTTTGCTTATACTTTCTATGTTAAGAGTCATTTTTTGGGTTAAGATCCAGTAAAAAATGTTGACCTTTATAAAACCAACCAAGTTTCGTATCTTTGAAAATATGATTAATTATGGAGAGATTCCATTGGGATAAAATTCAAATTTGTGTTCTTAGTTAACTCAATGATCTAGGTGGATATTGGTGGCCACCATCCTATTCCACTTGGACCCCCAACACTATCCCTTTTAGTTTTTCAGTTACCTTAATTGTAGCACAATTTACTATTTTTGGCAGTTTTTCAGGTCGTGAATTTCTGAAGCCGTTTTGAGGTCCTAAATGACGTTTTTAGGAAAAAAGAAGGACTTGAAAATTCCATTTAGGCCTACTCTTTGAGATTTTAAAAATAAGGTATTATGATAGCCAAACAGAGATCGTACGCCAAAGTTACAACCCCCAAAAATTGATGTACCAGGTTAGGCAAACAAGGCCCACAGTTTTGGCACCTCAGCTCTTAGGGTTAGGTTTTCTGATGTTTAGGTTTTTCCATTGTTTATCAATAGTAAATAAGCCTTGGAGCCTCATTGTAACACAGTTCATAGGCATGTAGCCGCCACATCTCTTCTGAGAGATAAGCTACCATTGCCCAAGCTAGTTTATTTCCATTCTATTTGTAAGCGTATTTCAGTATTCTGGTATTAATGAAATGAAGTGTTATATTTGCTGCATTTCTATATTTATGGTTATATCTGTAATTTGGTGCATTCCTATTTAAGTTCGGATTAGTGGTATCAAAGGGGTATGCTCTTTCTCTATTTTTCATTGCATGTCCCCAATGAGGTCAGGTTGTAAGGAGTTAGGGCTCGATCTGGTTGAACCTTTGCAAGACTAGCCTTGCAAACCCTGATGGCCTCCCATGGTGGAAGAAAAGAAAGATGAGGGGGCAAGAGATCATTTCAAAATATTTCTCAAGGAAGCCCTCGAGCGACATAGGAACTCTATTATGGATAACTTTTCCCAGGTCCTTCAACGACTACCCACAGGCGACACAACTTCATCCAACGGTCATTTTGGAGGCACCACTCCTTTCAAGGTACAATTTGACTTTGATATTCCAATATTTGAGGGTCAAATTGATGAAGACATCGTAGATAAATGGTTGAATATTTTGGAAGGATATTTTTCAATTCATGACTTTTCCAATTAGGAAAAGATTACTTTTGAACTTCTCAAAGCCGCCCCACATGTCAAGGACTGGTGGGAAACCTACTTTGAACAAAAGTACGAGAGGGAATCCTAACTTTTTTCAGCCACACCCACTTGGGATTCTTTCTGAGACGCCATCAAGGAATAATATTACCCTTTCAGGAGCTATGAAGATAAATACATAAAATGGACCATGCTATAATAAGGAAGGGCCCAAAATGTGTCAAAGTTCACAAATATTTTCCATTCTCTGCACTAAGTTGGGTATCAAGGATTCTAAGCGGAATTTGGTACTCAAGTACCACGACTATCTATACAAGTACATCCATGATGAGATGGAGTTCTTGGACATCTCCTCGCTCGGCACGACATATTGATACACTGTCAAGATTGTGTAGAAGTTCAACAGAAGAAGAGAGAATCTGGATATGTGAATCCGAAGCAAGGAAAAGACACTGCCAAACCACAAAGCAAAGGCCAAAGCCAAAGCGGGATGGCCTAGGACAACTGACTGAAGCTGCAAGAAAAGGAAAAAACTACGAAGACTAAGGACACGGGAAATTGGTGTGAGCTCCATAAGAGCTCCACTCACAACAAAAGTGAGTGTTAGGCCAAGCAGTCACTAGTGGCCGAGTCGAAGGATTCTAAATCAGACACATGTTCTGACTCTGAGTCAGAACTTGAAAATGGGGAATGAATAAGAGAGGTAGATCATTGATGCAGAGTCCAATACCACTCCAGCCACTACCAAAATCTATAAGAATGAGCATGAAGATCTAGAGGAGGGGAAACACGTCTTCCACTCATAGATGTGGGTGAAAGTTTCTCCACTGTAGTTCATTGATAGCGGGAGAAAAAATAACCTCATTTCAGCAAAGGTCATGAAAAATTTGGGCCTATTGATGATAACACATCTGCAACTGTACACAATCAGGTGGCTTCACCAAGGATGATATCTCTACGTCAACTAACAGTGTCACCTTCCCTAAAGCATCAAGCCTTTTACGAATGACATATTTTGTGATGTTTCTCCTGTTGATTTTTCTAATGTATTATTAGGACAACCATACCTGTGGAAGTGGCATGCTATATAGGAGTCTAAACCTCGCTCTGTGATTATTACTTTGGGAAATAAGTTGTACAGGATACTGGAGGTAGCCCCGCTTACCACCATCTCTTTGACCATTGAAAAGTAATGTAGTAATATCACTTCCCAGACCAAGGAATTTGTTTTCCTTATGATTTGCCCTGAGGACAAGAAGAAGGTTGTTCCCATGGATTCCATAAAAGGCTTCTCCTCACTGTGAAAATTCTATCATTGGAACATTCGATTTACTTTGCCTACTTATTTCCCAATAAGTTATTTATGAAATTCTTTCAATAAACATTAAAATAAATTATGCTGTAGATATCACACCATAATATAGAAACAAACACATGCATAATAATCAACACATTGACACAGATATTTTGGACAACAGTCCCCAGAAAAACCCAATGTGGGAAAATCGGTGCAACAAGGGAGGATTTCATTATTCAACAATTCTTCAGTACAACAGGGTGCCAAACTGGCTTACCCAACAGAGAGAAAAAATTCTCCAGCACTTCTCCCAGTACCAGCATCAGCCTGGCTGACCTCTGCGTAGCTCCCAAACACCCTGCTTCTCTGCGTCAACCCTGGTCCTCTTTGCATCACCCACACAGGCCTTCTAGTGACTACGCAGTTCGCTGCTACGTCTACGTCTGCCTCTCTTGCCTTTGCACTGGTCTTTTGGTGCTGATCCCAACTCTTTGTTTCATACTTGATGCCTCCTGCTGCTCTCCAGACCACTAGTTCGAATTTCTTAGTTAACCCCGCTCCAGAAATCGAACTAACTGGTCTCCCTTAGTGTATCCTCCAACTGACCCTCAAACCTCTTCTTATACTTTTCTCGTTGGTCCATCAACGGCTGAGATTAAATCTCTAATCAATAACTAAGATTAGATTTGGATTGATCCATGACTTTTGGACCATTCTAACCCAGTTTTTTATTAATACCCATTAATATTTTATTTTTCCTAAGTTTAGACTTAGGAACTCAATTAAAAATATTAATTATTTTAATATCTCCCAAACCGGTTAGAATCTGCCCAAACCATTTCTAGGTCTTGGAGATCTCATGTGCTTTAGCCTCTCCACCAATTTTCATGGCTAGATCACATCCGATGCTACCCAAAATAAATACTCCCTCTTAGCGAGGACTGTGCTCTAGTAATACTCCTCACTGAGTATCACCCTAATCATCCAGCATCGGTCCCTGTGCTGATGTTAAGCCTCCCTACCCAACATCCTCAGCACTTTTTCATCCTATACTGCTACTCATGGCCCTAATATTGCCACTGCTGCATCTGTATGGTATCTCCCTCTACATATGTACGATATCTCCCTCTGCATCCATACTAATGCTGGTCCTTTCTCCCAACAATGCATCTGCACTACAACTCCCTCTACATCCGTGCTGCTATCACCCCCATTTCTGCTACTGAAATAGATTCTTTATCATCCCCATATTTTCCCTAAAATAATCAAACTTTGTCCTTCCAAGGGCCTTGGTGAGGATGTCTACCACCTGTTCTCCTGTAGGAGTGTAGCTCAACTATACAACTCATCGTTGGACACAGTCTCTGACAAAGTGACACCGGATATCAATATGCTTTGACCGATCATGAAACACTGGATTCTCAAAGAGCTTGATGCAACTCTGATTATCACACATGATCCTGGTCACCTCCATTTTTCTTCTAAATAGGTTCACAAGCAGTTTTCTAAGCCATATGGCCTCACACAAAGCTGTGCTCACCTCCATATATTCTACCTCAGATGAGCTTAGAGACACAGACTTCTGTTTCCTACTGCACCAGGAAGTCATTCATGATCCAATGTTGAAACAATACCCAGAGGTACTTTTTCGATCCATTGAACTTTGTGCCCAATCTGCATCAGTAAATCCACTCAATCTGATATCCTTACTCCTTGTGTACAAGAGTCCATAATCGATTGTTCCCTGTAAATACTTGAGAACATGTTTGGCTGCTACCTAGTGTGCCCTCTTTGGTTCCACCATGAACTGACTGAGGGTGTTGACAACGTAGCAAATGTCTAGCCTGGTATTGACCAGATACATCAGGGACCCTATGAACTTCCTGTATAAGGTGGGATCAACATCCTTGTCTTCTGATGCATCAATATTCTTCCACGATGTGATCATTGGAGTAGCCATGATTCTATAGTCTTCCATCCTCAATCTTTTTAGGATTTCTGTAGTATACCTCCCTTGCCCAAGGAAGATCTCTCCCTTTTGCTGCCAAACTTCCAACTCTAGGAGATAATTCATTCGTCCCAAATCCTTCGTATCGAATTATGTGGCTAGATTCTTCTTGCAGTCCCGAATGAGCCTGGATGATCCTGTCAGAAAGAGATCATCCAAATACAATAGTAAGATTAGAGGCTCATTCTCTACAATGAGATAGTATAGATTTGGATCCGTGTCATTATTGAAAAATTCCATCTTCTGCGAGTAGCCATCGATTTGACCATACCATGCTGTAGGTGCTTGTTTCAGCCCATACAAGGAATTCTTCAACTTGAATACATGAGACTTCTTCTGATGTGTCTCAAAGCCCTTCGGTTGTTCAATGTATATCTCTTCTTCTATTAACCCGTTCAGAAAATCCGTTTTGACATCCATCTGATGATTCAATCTCCCACCCCATCTATGCTACAAGAGATATCACAGTTCTAATAGATGTATACCTAGCTACTGGGATGAATGTATCCTCGTAGTCATTTACTTTCTTCTGAGAATACCCCTTAGCCAAAAACCTAGCATTATATTTCTCAACACTACTGTCTGCAGCATATTTTATCTTGTAGATCCATCTCGAACCTACCAT
This sequence comes from Pinus tabuliformis, assembly GCA_031772625.1. Taxonomy (NCBI): domain Eukaryota; kingdom Viridiplantae; phylum Streptophyta; class Pinopsida; order Pinales; family Pinaceae; genus Pinus; species Pinus tabuliformis. The sequence goes on along the minus strand of CM062812.1, from coordinate 211,260,822 downwards.
TGATCTGTCTTGAGGCCTTGGCACTACCTCCCAGACATTGTTCACCATTATGGAGTTGTACTCCTATACCATCACATCTAGCCAAACCTGATGTTGAGCTGCCTCCTAGAAACTGGCAGGCTCCCCATCTTGAGCTACTAATGCCTGATATCTATCTAGTTGTTTTCACTCCCTCTTATTGTTTCTTGGCGCACCAATGAAGTCCTCTGCATCTCACAGAATCCGATGAAGTTCCCTGCTAGTTCTTCCTCTAGCATCAGGTTCTTCTGTTAGCTCCTCCTCATCCTGTGAATCTTCCTGATCTGAGGAAGAGTTCTTTACATCCATTGGTTGAAGAGGTTTAACCAATGGCTCCTCTTTTGAATGCTCCTTGGAAGGCATCTCACGAGATTTTATGACATCCCCGTCCTCCATGAACTTCACATCTCGTCGAGCCACTACCTTCCTTCTCCCTGGAAGATAGATTATATATGCCTTAGCGTTCTTGCTATATCCCACTAGATATCACTTTTCTGCAGTTTGATCTAGCTTTTTCCTCTTTTCCTCGGGTACACGACAATATGCTAAACTCCCAAATATCCTAAAATCACTGACTTCATGTGTCTTCCTTGTGAAAACTTTCTCTGGAGTAATCTTTCCCAATGCTCGATGATAAGTCCTATTTTGAACATAGACTTCTGTGTTGCATGCTTCTTCCCATAGGAATTTGGCATATCCTGATCATACATCATGGCCCTAGCTGCTTCTACAATAGTCATGTTCTTCCTTTCTGCTACTCCATTGTGCTCTAGATTTTAAGGAGATTTCCACTCTCTTCTGATGCCCTCCTTAGCACAAAAATCAGTGAAGTTCTTATCGACATACTCTCCACCATTATTTGAGCGCAAATCTTTTATTTTCTTCCCAATCAGATTCTCCACTAGAGCCTTGAACTCTTTGAATCGACAAAAATCCTTGTCCTTGGTTTTCAGAAAATAAATCCAAGCTTTCCTTGAGTGGTCATCAATGAAGGTAAGGAAGTACTCGGCACCACTAAGATATTTACTGGACCTAGGTCAGTAGAGCCCCATGGTGCAAATTTCCCATACTTCTATGCCATAGTTCGTTTAATTCCTTGTCTCCATGACTGCCTATTAGTGCCATTGGTGATTCTAGTTGTAGTCTATACAACCTGTTACTTTTGATCCCGATCTACACTTTCTTTTTCCAACTCGGGTGTTTGATGTATACATTCTCCTTGATGAAGAAGACATCATAGACCTTGCCTTGAAGTTGCGACACAGAAATTAAGCTCATCCCCAATCCTGGTACATGCAGCACATTGGTAGCACAGAACTATTCTCTTGATTCTATTTGAAAAACTATGGTACCCCTCCCTACTGGAGTACACTTTGCCTTGTTCCCCATGGTGATCTGAAAGTTCATCTTCTCCTCTCGATAATTTGAGAAACATTCCCTGATTCCTGTCATATGCCAAGGGGCTCCAATATCTATATACCATACCTCTGATGATGCATAACTAGTCATGCAAGCCACTTCTTCTTCCTGCCTGGAAGCCAACATAGAGAAATCAAAATCACTTTCTCTTGTGTAATTTTTTGAAAATCTGTGCGAGTCTCCTGACGTGGATGCCTCTGCATCATGGTCTCAACCCAATTTTTTATTTTCCCTTCCTCTCTCTAATTAATTGCTCAGATACCATGTGAAAATTCTATCACTGCAACATCTGATTTACTTTGCCTACTTATTTTCTAATAAGTTATTTATGAAATTCCTTCAATAAACATTAAAATAAATTCTTTTGTAGATATCACACCATAATATAGAAACAAACACATGCACAAGAATCAACACAATGACACATATATTTTGGACAATAGTCCCCGGAAAAACCCAATGTGGGAAAACTGATGCAGCAAGGGAGGATTTTATTATTAAAAAATTCTTCAGTACAACAAGGTGCCAAACTGGGTTACCTAACAGAGAGAAAAAATTCTCGAGAACTTCTGCCAGTCCCAGCATTAGCCTGGTTGACCTCAACGTAGCTCCCAGACACTCTGCATTAGCCCTGGGTCTCTTTGCATCACCCATGCAGGTCTTCTAGTAACTGCGCAGTCTGTTGCTGCCTCTGCATCTACCTGAGAGGCTCTGCATCTACCTCTCCTGCCTCTCCACTGGTCTTTTAGTGTTGATCCTGACTCTCTGTTCTATACTTGCTGCCTCCTTCTCCTCTCCAGACCACTAGTTCGAATTTCTCATCTAACCCCCCTCTAGAAATCGAACTGACTGGTCTCCCTCAGTGTATCCTCTAACTAGCCCTCAAGCCTCTTCTTATACTCCTCTTGTTGGTCCATCAACAACCGAGATTAAATATCTAATCAACGGCTAAGATTAGATTTGGCTTGATCCATGACTTTTGGACCATTCTAACCTAGTTTTATATTAATACCCATTAATATTTTATTTTTTCTAAGTTTAGACTTAGGAACTCCATTAAAAATATTAATTATTTTAATATCGCCCAAATCGGTTAGAATCTGCCCAAACCATTTCTAGGTCTTGGAGATCTCATGTGATTTAGCCTCTCCACCAATTTTCATGGCTAGATCACATCCGATGCTACCCCAAATCCACACGCACAACATCAACACATGGACAACGTCGTGGAGGAGTATAGGGACATTTTTTCCTCGCCTACAGGGGTGCCTATGCACTGTCAGGTCAAGCAATCCATTGATCTGACCCCAAGTGTGCTGCTACCCGATGGACTGATCTATCAACGTTCTGTTATGGAGAACGATGAAATCAATTGGTAGATTCAGGAGTAGTTGCAGAAAGGGCACATCAAGCCAAGCTCATCGACCTATGGTAGCTCGATTGTACATGTACAAAATAAGTATGGGACCTGGAGACTATCGGTCGATAAGCAAGATCACTCTCCATAATAGGTACCCAATCCCATCGATTGATGACTTTTTTGACCAGCTTAGGGGGGCCAAATATTTCATCAATATTGACTTGAAGTCCAGTTATCACTAGGTGCCTATCGAACCCTCTGATGTGTGGAAGACTACCTTGAAATCCAAGGAGGGCCTCTTCGAATGGTTGGTCATGCCTTTTGGGCTGACGAATTCCCCCACAACCTTCATGAGATTGATGAACTTCGACTTATCCAGCTAACTCTTTTGGATGTGCCAAAGTCATTTCTAGACTCTTACCCATCTGGAAGCCCCATTATATGGAGCAAGTTTATACAATGCATCTAGACTCTCACTTTCTAATATTCATTGAATGCATGTTAGTTTTAGGTTTCATCTCACTTTTTAAGTTATTGCACAAATCATATATTATAAATTATGTTTTTGTCAAAATACATTATTAACCATAGGAATAAAATTATAATTGTTTTAATTTTTAATTTAAAAACAATTATAATATATTTTTTTATAATTTGATTTGATTTTTTTTTATTTGTTTTAATAATATGAGTTTTTACTTTTGTGATAGTGATTGGGTGTATTGTTAAGACACTCTATAATGTGAAAATTATTTGTTTGAAACTTAAGAGCTAGTGTGACCAAGTTGAGTGCAATCTCCAAGTGATTTTGATGACTTAAATGCCCTTGAATCATAGTTTATCAAGCTAAAGATTAAATGTGTAATCATCTCGTGACTCACAACTTAAGAAACAAAAAAATATAAACTTATACTTTCATTTGCAATCAATTTAATGATAAGAATTTATCTTTTAATATTCATATAATAAAAAACCCGGATGCGGGTGTTCATATTCGCAATCAATGATCGTGCCTACCTCGCAGACACCTGGCTTGACGGATGGCAGGCGGGAGATCAACCGGGTACGCATCATCGAAGTTGGTTTAAGGTTTAAGGCAGGCGAATTTAAGCCTGTTCAGTCTCGAAGTAAGCTGAACTTCAATGCGCGCATGGCTCCTCTGTCCTTGATTCGGCTCCTCAACATGGAATGCCTAAATTCCTCTACAACAGTAAATGCCTTTGCTCTATATGAAACCATGCCGCCTCAGTTCCCTTATCTGGTTTTTCATGTTGTTTTAGTGGGTTGGCTCTGGAATTGTCTGGACACCAGCAGCATTCTCGCCACTTCGGGTTTCCTCTGTCTTAGTTGATTTCTCAGGTTTTCTGGCTCTGTTGCAATGCCTCGTAGTAGAGGCATTCCACGTCAGGGGGGTCGGTCTGGTATCAGAGCTAGCCCCGCTCAATCTGAGCTCCAGCAAATTGCCCCAATGGCCTTGGTCCCTCCCTTATCTCCGCTGTCAGACCAAGAGAGATCCATCCCTAACAACTCTTACCAGACATCCAGATTTGTTTTCCAAAGCCGGCTCAACAGGCCAACGGTGACGGTGAATTTTACAGTTTTTGTTTCTGAGGAGGAGAGCTACCAGCTCAGCTCGACCCCCGCGGCTTCCTCACACTCTCAGGAGAACAACATTTTACTTGGAGATATGGCTGGGCTGGTCTATCATGTCGACCGCAGGAATGAGGGCGACCCTGCTCAAGAAGTGCCTCAGCATCCAGCCCCAGACAAGGATGATGAGAATGTCTGCGAGCCACTTCAACGCCCAACTGGCCGTTTGCATTTAGTCACTGATTCTGGTGGAGAGCCGCTTCTGGACGAAGAGGGGTTTGTCACTTGGGTCGCCTCTCCAAGCCCAGCGAAGGAGGACATGCAAGCTGATCCAAGTCAGGCGGATTGAATTTCCACTGGGTGCACATGCTATGCTTTTTGATTCTGTGTCTTCGGTTTTACAGTTCAAATCTCTTGTCTGTTTTTAGTCTTATGCATCAGATAGTAATTTCAGTCAACTTAGACTGCAATCTTTGTTGTAAAGTCAGAAATGATAGGTGCTACTATGTTTTTAAGATCATTGAAGGGTATGTTAACTGCAGTCCAGGTATTTTTTGTCAGTATGTCAGGGACCCAAATCATATTTTTGAGGTCTGCATTGCAAATCCGGTTGACAGGTTAAACTGTATTATCCCTGAGTCTATGTTTGAGGAACGGCCTCGGCCTCCTCTGAGGCTCTAACCTCATTGTACATATTTTTTCACTTTTTAATAGAATAGTATTTACAGAGAAAAAAAAAATATTCATATATAAAAAATATACTTAAAATTTATCATATTTTCACAACTATTCAAAAAATAAAATATCTCATTTTAGTATAATTTTCAAATTCCAAGAATTATAATAATATATATTTTTATATGTTAATCCATATTGTAAATTAATTAATATTAACAAATTGTATTTTAAGCAAAAGTAATCAAACTGATGGTCAAATTTAATTACAAACACACTAATGTAATTATTATTAATTAATTGATATTTTAAAGATTCATTATTGTATAAATTGATTACAAACACATTAATTTGATTATTATTTTTTTTCTCGATAAAGACTAATTCTATTAATAAAAGAAATATGGTACAATCAGAGCTTCTAGAGAAGCGAAGCTAAAGAGCAAGCCGGAAATGATATGATATCAACCTCGGTCCCAAAGAGCAACCACAGCATAAACAAAAGGAACGAGCTGGTCTAGGGAGTCTACCCAGCATGGGCAGAATCTTCCAATCTACATTTTTTACCTTTCTTTTTGCTGACTTTGACCCAACCATTTTGATCTGGCTGGACCGAAACTACTTGCAGATTGTTCTGTGCTAAAGGAGGAGACTCCTTGTCTGAATCAGATGGCGAAGACGCATGTGAACGTTTCTGCGAGAACAGAGGCGCAGAATGAACCTCGGCGCAGGCTGAGGGCGCGTCCTTCGGTATCTCCAAGTTCTCCTCTTCCACTTCAATGTCCTCCTCATCAGAGCTAGAGGACTCGATGTCATCCATAGGGGGTATATCACAAGGTTTCCAACTCTTGGATTTGGATTTGCGATTGATATTCTTCTTTTTGTCCAAGAACGATGCACATGAGTTCTGGAGATGCCCCGTCTGATGGCAATGGCGGCACCTGAAGGCTGTGTTCTCATAATCCAAAGTTTGCGTCTAATGGAAGTCCCCGACTTTGAGGATGATCTGATCTGGCAACCCTTTACTAATGTCTATTTCTGCACAAATTCTGCCAAAGGTGTATAATCCTTTCTCCGCTCTTGAGGTATCTGTAGCCAGGAAGCGGCCTAGAGTGTCCCCAATTCCTTGAAAGACAGCAAAATGCCATAGATGCGCAGGGAGATTTGGAAGCCTGACCCAGATAGAAAGTTTGGTGATGATCGCAGTGGAGGGGTCAAAGTCTGGGAACCAGGGGGAGAGGAAGAGTCCAGTTGATCCCCAGAACCAGGGGCCTCCCGTTAAGGCTTTCTGGTAATCTTCGTTGAAGGCGAAGGCTACAATAAAGAAGCCTTTCGAGCAGAGAAAGACTTTGCAATTGTTGGTCCAATTGGAATGGATCCACTGGTAAAGATCAGCCGTGCGGGGCCATAGGCCATTAAATCTGCAGATGAGGGCTGTTTCTGCAAATGTCTGGTAATTATCATCCAGAGATGGATGAGAGATTTCAATGGCAGGGGTTTCCTCCATTTTGTCCACCAAGAAAGGCTTGGGAGCCTCGGCAGATTGCGTAGACTTCTTGGCAGGCTGTGCATGTACTGCATCTTTGTAGGAAAAACCTTTGGAGGCAGAGGATTGCCCAGCTGCACCTCCCCTTAGTCGAAGTGATAGGATCACTGTGGCATTTCTTTCAATATTATAAAAGGAAAGAGGCAGATTGTTATCAAGTTGCTTACCTGCAAAGAGGAGCCGCAGAAGGGAGGAAGGGATCCCCAGCCTTTGTTCAAGTATCTTTAAGAGATGGCGTACTGTGAAAGACAGCTGGACCCCAAGGAGCAGGGTTTTTCCTGTCAAAAGAATTATTTGAATCTGAAAATTCACTTGCTGGAGATGAATAGGACCTCGGCTGCCTGAATGAGGAGTCGAGGTTGAAACAGTGAGATTGCAGGACTGTAGAGCCAGCTCTAGATCCTGGCAATACTGCTGCTGCATGTGGAGGAGTGCTGTAGTTGCCAGGGGTATTTCGTCAAACACTTGTCGCGCGTAGGGATGAGAGTTTTCCTCCGCAAGCAAAATTTTCTTGACATCTCGTTTAAGCCTTTCGTCAAACAGTTCGCTTGTGATCTGAACAGGTGAAATTTCGTGCAGAAATGCCGGGCCCTGAGCTGCACCGAACACAATCTTCAGTTTGGAAGGCCAATCCAGCGGCGGCTTATCGGAACTTCTACCGTATGGCAGCTGGTCCAGGCTACCGTTCTTCTTGCAAGCCTCGTCGTATCCCAAATCTGCAACTGGGATTTTCATGGGGTCTTTGGCATCGGCAGTCTTGTATTCTCTGAGTTTCTGCAGAGTTTCTTTTGCATCTACTTCTTCGGCGGGTGAAAGGTAGACGAAGGCAACTGTGGCGCCCTCCAAAGCAAAATGGTAACACACCGCTCTCCTAATGCCCGAATCCCCGCCCGTCACCACAGCCACTTTTCCTTTCAGTTTTTCTGCAGGTTTGTAATGCGGAGCCACTGATACGGGCCTCGGCTCCATCAAGTGCTCTAAGCCTGGTTGTGTCTCCTGGTGCTGAGGAGGGAACGCCATGGCTATCTCTCGATCAGGGTTTTCCATTCCGCCTTCAGTCGATCTTCCCCTTTTTAAAATCGATATACCATTAATTTGATTATTATTAATTAATTAAGATTTTAAATATTCATGGGAAACCATTTAAACATACATAAATTTAACTCATTTTAAATTACCAAACTCAACTTATTTATCAACTTATTTTAATAAACTCAACTTATTTTAATAAATTGATAAAAAATATTATTAAAAAAATATATATATATATTTACAAATTTCATAGGTTTCTGAATAATTTAAATTATTGAATTCAATACAATTTTAAAAAATATATTTATTATTATATTTTAATAATATTTATGAACTAATTAATTATTATCACTTTTATTATATTCATTGCACTTCACACTTATTATAAAGTAATATGCAATTTAGTCATGAGATACCGTTAAAATTCTTAGAAACTCACAAACACACTTTATCAAACAAAAAATTGTGATTGGTCACGAAGAGCTATTTCTCTAAACATTATGAATCACTAAAGATTAAGTTCAAAAATAACTGTGGAATTTTATTAATCGAAATATGTTGCCAAAGCTCACAATAAATTGACATCTAAAAAAACTGTAGCTTTGGTATGTCTAGGAAGACCATTGAGTGTTATAATTACAAGTTCTTGATTAAGGGTGGATTCTCTAATTTCTTGAATCTAATTTCTTATTTGGGAAATCCTTACTAAGTAAGAAGCCACAATATCATCATTAGTCATCCTTGTATTTAGAAGTTCATTTTTCGAGCTCATTAATTGACCAACATTCTTGATTGTGTAGAGATTCATTAGAGCATCATACATCTTCTTTGAGATATCAAGTTTTGTAATGTAGGGAACCAAATGATCCCTAATGGAGTCCACTATGATGTTCATAGCATTGATTTCATCCTCCTTGAACTTTTATTTTCCTTCATCATCTTTTGGTGCAACAACCTTTCCCTTCACAATGTCCAAAACCTTGTTCTTGGCAAGAAGAATATATATTCTAAATTTCCAAGCTGTGAAATTAGATACTCCCTCTAGCTTGTTTTCAGATTTCATAGAGGAAGTCATAGAAACCAATCTAAAAGAAGAACTTGAATACAATTTTCTCTATGGTTTTGTCAAGGTGATCTCAATGTTCCATTCTTTCCTCATCAAAGCTCTGCTTTCATCTTGATTTCCTTAGTGCAATTAGGGTTAGCACAATATTTCTGAAATTATGATAATTAATTTTGACGTAGATCTTCTTTTAGCTTATTCCAACATTTCATTCAACAATTATACTTCATAAATTCAACCATAAAGACGATAAAACAATAAATATCGTAACACACAAGATTTACCCTAGGAAAACCCATTGTAAGGAAAAAACAAGTAACCTTTTCAATAGATAAATTCTTCTTTTTCAATAAGACACACACCTAAACCTATGGTCAAACCTGGTCTTCTCCTCTAAGTCAAGTCACCTAATATGATCTTGCACTTTTCTCTTGATTCTGCACCTCCAAAAAATTTTCCCTCCTACAATAGTCATTTTCCCTAGAATCTTGGCCTTGCAATAGTTGCCCTAGTAATAAAAAGATTTCTCCCCCTACAATGGTTGCTCAAGAAAAATGTGAGCCACAGAGAGAGAAATTACCCCACATGTTTGAGTTGCTAGAGAGACATAGAAGAGAGAAAAATTGGCCTTCTTTTTTGTCCTTCTTCATCCTTCTTTTCCTTCGCTCACTTGCCTAAAAAATATCTTGCGTGAGAGAATGTGAATGTGTCTATGGAGGAGATCAAGCTACTTTTATATAGCAATCTATTTTAGGTGAATGGATGTGTCCCTTGGCTAGGGCCGACTTGACTTGGAGGGACAGTCATTTGTCACTTTTGGAGCCAAATTTACATTTCAAAAAATTCAAATTTTCATCTTCTAAAATTCACATTGGGACTTTGGCTCAAAATACATTTTTCTTTTGACTCAAGAATTTAAAATATGCTTTACAATGATAAATACAATTACATCAAGTGACCAAAGGTACATTATGAAGACCAATGATACTTACAAAGTCAACGATTCCTAGAATCAAATATGACTATTTAAATGAAGATATATTTAATACTCATTTTGTGGTTAGTAAAAAACCAAAATTTTGCATCATGTCACTTGGAAAGTATACTATTATAAAATATGAAACATCTATAATAATTACTTCATTATAATTTCTTAAGCTTCCAAAATATTTTCTATTTGAAACTTCCACAAAAGAAACTATAGCAAAATGCTAAAATGAGTCATTTTAAAGAGTGAAACCAAAGGATCATACATTCTAAAACGAAATGTTATGAACTAAAATTTATGCTTTGAGAATGATAAAAATGAGTCTCCTATAATATAAATAGGAGATCAAGTGAGCATGATGTAACCTACCACTAATCCAACCAAACCATAACTAATATACTAAATAGTAAATGAGATTAGAGCCTTAACAATAATTGTGGGAACAACATGTAGCTCATCTTATACTTTTATAATCAATTGTAAACAAGATAACAAGGCAATGCCATTTTGTGAAATACACATCCAACATTTTTAAGTGGGTGCTAAAATCCATCAAAACTATTATATAGAAGAAAAACCATCAACAACCTAAGATGAATAGATTATTGGTCGTTAATGGTAAAATACCTCATCCTAATAAGAAAATTGTAATAATCATACTTGTCAACCTTTCATATCGGGTCCCGATAGGGATCTACCATTAGGACAATTACTGAATGATGATAAAACAAGAGCTTAGTGAGAATATAAATAGTATTAAGATAATTTGATTTCAAGGAGATGAGGTCGGCTTTAAAAAAATTTATTTATCTTTTTTATTTTTATTTTTTTATTTATAATAATTATTAACCATGTTTAAAGTTTTATTATAATTTTATAATAAATTCTATTTTATTATTTTCATTTTTATTATTAAAAGATCTTTTAATAAATAGTTATTATTATTATTATTAGATTTTGTATAGTGTTATTACAATGTGCCAACTTTGTAATGTTTAACCAGATTAATTAGTTAAATATATTCTATTAAAAATTTTAGTTATTATTATATCTTAATTCTAATTAATAAAAGAATTAATTGATTCATAATTATTATAATAATCAAATTTATTTTTAATAATGATAATTTATTTTTAATATTATTATTAATAAAAGATAAATTTATTTTATTTTAATTATTATAATAATATAACTAATTTTATTAGATTTAATTAATTAATTAGTTACTAGATATTATAATTAGATACTAATTACTTTTGTAAATGTTTAATAATTAATATTGGTACTTAATTATTTTATTTTTAATACAAGATAAATTGAAATTATTTTATTATCAATTAATTGATTAATTAATAATATAATGACTAATTGTTAATATATGTTAATTCTAAAATGATTGATTAGTAAGCTAAATGATATTATAATAATTAATTGTTATTATAAATATTTAATGATACTAATAATAATAATGATAATTATAAATGAATTATTCCTATTATTATTATAACTAATCTTTAAATACATAATATTATTTAGTTGTAATATGTATTAACTAATTAATGGATTAAACCTAATAAAATTAGTTATATTATTATAACTTAATACAGAATCTCTAATAATAATAATTATTATTCTAAATGAATTATTCCTATTATTATTATAATTAATATTTTAATAATTATTATTATAAATACTTAATAATAATAATAATGATAATTGTTATTAAGAAAAATAATAATAACTATTTTTATTCTTCATTTTTAATTTTTTTTTTCTCGTTAAAACTATTCTATTATTTACAGGATCAAGAAAAACAGTTACATTCACAGAGTCATTTTACCAGAGGCCAACTGTGGCACTTTGGAATAGGAGTAACCAAAAAGAGTAGCCCTCGCAGGGGCACCACGTCTGAGCAAAACAACCCTCGCAGGGGCACTATACCACAAAAGTGCAGCCAGACCAAATTAGACATCCCGTGCAGGGGCGCTGCACCAAAAGTGTTCATCCCTCACAGGGGCATCAAAAGACCTTCAGCATTATCCCTTTCGGGAAGTACAGACATAGCAAGAACAGACTTTAAGCCAACATGACATAAACAAAAAACCAAAACAAGACCTGAGCAGCGATGGAGGTTATGATTCTGAACAGATGGGCGACTATTCGTCTGGCTCCTCCTCGACCACCCTGCACCAGCCGTACTTCTCAATTTCCTCTGCAGTGGGAAAGGAGTCCATGTTGACATTGTCCCCTTTGGATGTCGACACCTCCTGAGTCTGAGGAAGGTTAGAAACATGCTCTGGAGCATCCGCTGGCATCTCCTTGACGTCCTCTGAGCTTCCACCCAGGTGCTTCCCCTTGCTGTGATGAACATCGCCACCATCCGGAGAGTCCTCAAGGAAGAGAACCGATACATGGGCATTGATACGGTGTTTGTCCAGAGAACTACTAAAGGTGAAAATGGCAGAACCGAAGGCAGGCATAGGTGCCGGATCAAAGTCTGGGGCACTGGAGTCCATGAATTGGCTTGTTTGGAGGGGGTTGGCCTCAGCGATTCGATGGAAATGGCAACGACAACAGTGGGATTAGGACGCATCGACTGGAGGACGTGAAGACCCTCCCCGGGCAAACCTCGACGGCTGAGCAATCGCTGTCGAGGCCTCAACATCTTTGCAAGAGCACCAGGGGTATGGAGCAAAGCGGAATAGGATAACCTTTCAGACTTGAGACGGCACCCAACAGACAGGGAGATGGCTTTGACAGCAAGAGCTGTTGCTTGGAGAACCATAAACCAGGCAAGAACCTGAACTCCGAGAACCAAAAACTGAGCGTGAACCAGCGCATGGAGAGCCGACCCACCACCTTTTTTAACCTCCTCATCACCACCTCGAATCCTGTTCGCCATAACTGCTAGTTGCAATCGCACGAGTAAATCGGACAGAGCATTGAAGTGCTTCTGTTGTTCTCCCATGCTTTTATTCCTTGGCGGCGAGCATCATATCAAATTGCCTACCTTAATCTTGAGGCAGCACATGGCTAGCATGTGGCTCCTCATTAACACGCGTCTTGTCACCCGCATCCGAGGCTTCATTTTTAATTTTATTTTTAGTATGAGATCATAAAATTATAATTGGAGAGGAGCAGTTACCTGATTACCTAAGATGTACTGGTGGTCCTAATCCCTTTGATTAAAGGAAGCCAAATTCCACTAATCTTGATACCATTGTTTCTGTTGAGATTCTGTGGGTGTTTTAAAATTTCAAGAGCCTCCCTAATCTTTCGTCTATAGTATTGTTCTTCTCTTGTGATAATTGAGGTGCTCTCCAAACAAACCCAATGTTTCATTTTTGAGGAGTGCTCCGCAAGGGCCAACGTATGAGACGTTCCATTCTTAATATCTGCTCCATGCTCCTTTAGTCTTTTCTGTACATAATGCCTTGTTTCACCAATGTAACATTTTCCATAAGAACAATCAATTTTATAAACTCGTTTAAGCTGATGTCTATCAATATCATCCTTGACAAACCTCATACCTTGTTTTATTGTTCTAGGTGCTAAGAACAGAGTGACTATGTCTTTCCTTTTTAAGATTTTGGCAATATTATCTATCACTCCTTGAACATATGGTAGGAAAACTTTACCACACGGAGGTGGGTTTTGGGCTTTAGGTTGCTCCGAAAGCACTCTCCTTTCTGCTCTTTCTATAACTCTCCTAATATCTTTTTCTTTATATCCTATACCTTAAATACCGAAGAAAAATGCTTTTTCTCTTCCTTGAGATGCTCAAAGTCAAAAATTCGAAAGGCTCTAATGGCAAGAGTGTTAAAGATACAAGCTTCTCGGACGGGTGATGGTATGATTCAGTGTGGAGATAGCTTTCTGTGTGAGTTGATTTTCTAAAAAAATACTTAGTACAAAAGCAATATTCAAAAATTAATTATCATTATTAAATATAAATTTGATTATTATAATAATTAAGAATAAATTAATTAATTTAATAATTAAGATATAATAATAACTAAAAAAGTTAATAGAATCTATTTAACTAAATAATCTAATTAAACATTACAAAATTGGCACATTATAATAACACTATACAAAATCTATTAATAATAATAAAAACTATTTATTAAAAGATATTTTAATAATAAAAATGAAAATAATAAAATACAATTTATTATAAAATTATAATAAAAATTTAAACATGGCTAATAATTATTATGAATTAAAAAGAAAAGGTAAAAAAGATAAATAAATTTTTTAAAGCCGACCTCATCTCCTTGAAATCAAATTATCTTAATACTATTTATACTCTCACTAATCTCTTCTTTGATCATCATTCAGTAATTGTCCTGATGATGGATCCCTGTTGGGATTTGAAACGATGACAAGTATGATTATTACTGTGGATATTCCGAGATTCAACTTAAAAGAAATGAACCACAGATGCCTGAAATCCAAAAAAAATTGTAGTTAAGGGAGTAATCTAGAATTTTTGGCATGAAAATACTAGGCCTTCATCTAATTACATGGATGTGCAAAAGTTTAGAAGATGTTCTAGTGACTATGAACCCCACATTAACACTTTTTTGATACGATAGACAAAACTCTGAGAGATTCAATAATGAACACAAAGAATTGAGCTAGGTCAGATATCCTTCAAAAAATTGAAACTTTGGTATGTTAGAATATAAAAAGATTGAAAAACATATTGTTGTAGATACCACATAGAATTTGGTTATTATTATGACACATATATACATATTTATTTTATTTTTAATTCCAATTTCCTTGCTTCATTAACTTATTGGATTGTTGAAATATCCATATATATTTTGCAACATTCAACTAGTCCCTAGCGGTTCTCTACAATATCCATGATCAGGAACATTCTAATTTATATGTTTGTCCACTATGATGAGTAGTTTCATGATTTATCCTTTACACTCATTTGGAACTATGTTACATTTGAGGATATGTGGATCACTTCATTTGAAAATGTATAATTCATTATGGCTAAATACTCCACTTTAATGGACATTGGAAGGCATTGTAAATTTCAATGTCAGGCTTTACGTGCATATTGAAGTGCATTGCAAAATTCTAATATTAGTTTTTACATGCACAACACAAAGTTTGTCATTTGTATATCAAGCCCTAAGCTCATATGTCTCATGTGCTATTATCACATTATCATTAGGAAGTAGTGAAGAGACCTTGAATCCATTTTGGGTTTCCCACCTCCATGAAACAAGTGGAATGGAATATTTGTGAGTTTCCTTCGTTACACCTAGCAAAAAGATGAGATTGTAAAAACCAAGCACAAGATGAGTTGATCATAGACTAAATAAAACACAAGAGAAGCCATGTAAAATGAGAAAAAGAAGGAAAAGGTGAACATAAAGGTTGTGAAAACAAAACAGTGGTTTGGTAAAAATACAACAAGATGGTTGCCACTTAATATTTTTAGGCAACTTGCAAGTCCAAATTAGTAACCTGGCCCATCCTCAACTAAGAAGTGGAGAGATGTTAAACAAATTTGGATTTTTCCACTTCCATATCATGAGTGTCATCGAATATTTGTGGGATTTCATAATTATACCTACCAAAAATATTAGACTATTGAGCAAAAGAAAAAGCAAGAAGACCAAACATTAAACAAAAAACAAGGAAAACACCATATAGAATTGGATGGAAAAAAATATACTTAGTACAAAAACAACAAATATAATAATTAGGAAGACAAACTAATAACTATTTAACTTTTTCATAAACTAACAATATAAAAAAATTAATAAAAATTTAAAAATAACTTTCAAATCAAAATTAACAAACTTCCCATATACAGAAATAAATGATTTTTTTCCAAATAACCAACCGACCAAAAAGTAAAAATAAAAACAAATTTGTAAAGTAAATCTTTCCTTAGAGCTGAAAAAGGTCCTATTGCTAAGAAAGATACCATGGATCAAATTTCTGGTGTTCATCTTCCTTTTATCCAAGGGACCATTGACAAGATTGCAAGGATCCTAAGGAAGCATAAGGTGGCTACAACCTTTCGGCGTTTAAATACCATTCGAAGATCCCTTAGATTTGTAAAAGACACAGTGGACCCCAAGAATATGAAGGGTGTTTATGTTATCCTAGGCTCTTGTTGGACTCCCTACATTGGTGAGACTGGTCACTCGATTAATCAAAGGATTCATGAGCATGTTGTTGACATCAAGCATGGCAGGACCCGCTCCTTTGCTTTGGCGAAGCATGCAGATAAATCTAACCATCTCATCTGCATTGAGGAGGCCCAAGTTGTTGCTAAGGTTAGTCATTTCCATCATCGTAAATTGAGGGAGGCTCTAGAAATTGAAAAAAGACCCAATAATTTGAATACAGATGATGATTGGAATATTAGTCGAAGTTGGGTCCCTGTCTTGTCCTCCTATTTATTATTATTATTATTTTTTAATCTATGTAGGTATTGGCATCCCTTTTATAGTACTTGTTATTGATTTATTCTTCATTAGAGTTTATTTTCTTGATCCTTCACGTTTTTTTATGTATTTTATCATCCTATTCGTTCTTAACTTCTTTTGGTATTTTTTTTTATTTGTTTAATGAGCCTGAGCCTCATATTTTATTGTTGACCCTGTTTTATTTATTGATTATTTTTTCTTTATGTATGTATGTTTCTGTTTTTATTTTTATTTTTATTTATTTATTTATATATTTTTATTTTGACTTGTGTATATTTTTGTTTTATTTTATTTATTTTTCCATTAATTATTTTTAATTTATTTTATTTTATTTCCATTAGTTATTTTATTTATCAAATGATCTTGTCTCGATTAGGGTCTTCACTCGTTTTTATAATTTTTGACTTCCCTCTTTAAAGTTTGACTGTGATTATTTATTTATTTATTAAAAAACTAGTTGTTTAATGTAATGGTTACTTATTAATATTTGTTTTTAATAAATTAATAAACTAATACCACAATTTAAATATTATTTTTTAAAAACTAGTAATATTTGGTTTTAATAAATTAATTTAAATATTGTTTTTCAAGAATTAGTAATATTTGGTTTTAATAAATTAATTTAAATATTACTTTTCAAAAACTAGCCATTTAATATAGCCGTTACTTAATAATATTTGTTTTTAATATATTAATAAATTAATATTATAATTTAAACATTATTGTTCAAATATAGCCGTTACTTGAAATTATGTCTCTACATTGCTCTCTATTTAAGCCTTTGCCATGATTTGCCTCTTCATATGGTCCTATTGATTCACCACACTTGTTGGTTTGAAACGTGTGAGCCAAAAATTCTCTCATGTGATTTCTACCAAAAGACTTTGTTTAATTCATTATGGATCACAGAAGCTTGAATATAGAAAATACATTCATCATTATATTCCATCATTGAACTTTTTATAATAAAGTGATGCTCTATGTGCCACTTTTGAACATATTGTCGCAAATCTTTTTCTTAAACCACTGCAGATTTACCACTACCTTGGTACCAATTCAGTAATGGAAGCATTGGCGTTAGATGGAGCCGCAGACGCGGGAGTGAACCCATGACTTGTAGACTCGGTATTGGGGAAACACAAGAACTCACAAATGCAGGTTTTGTGGGATCTGGGATGTCTATAACAGAATCAGTTGAAAGCATCGAAGTGACGGTCGACATTGGTGGACAAAGTGACGATTCGGCTTGTGTACACAAAAGACCAACCTGAATGCATCTCACCGCTTTCTTTTCATCGCATATTCCAATAATTTCTCGATCAATTATCCCCACAATGTTTCCTGCTTCGTATGACCTCCATACCTGCATAATCACAGAGGGTTCATCATTCTTATCATATATATATACACACATCCACATGAACTAAATAACATGGTATTAAATTAAAGGCAGATATGCATCTCACCCATCCTAAAAGAATTTTCATTTCAGCTGACAAATTGTAGGCCGTGTTCTTTCTTCCTATGATAATTTTGAGGATAAGAATACCAAAGCTATAAACATTAGTTTTTATAGATACTTGCCCCAACATAGCATACTCTGGTGGCATATAATCGCTGCATATACAGAGTACAATTTCAAATATCATAAATTAAGGCAAAAATTTAGAAATAGGAGATGATAAGTTATTTGGAAAGGTAGTATAGTTGTAACCAAGATTGTAAATCCCATGACCATAAAAAATCTTAATCAAGAATATAAATATACCCCATAAAAAGTACCCCAATTTCCAACAAAAAAGGGGTATAAATGTTTGATGTCTTGGGTAATTTTAGGAAACGACATATGGTTAGTTATATAAAGGTAAAATATATGCATGGAAAATGTTTGACGTTACTAGATGGTATATTGGAGATGGGTTTAAGGTTATAATCAGGATGGACTCTATGGTCGGTATGAAGGAATGATTCACTTTGTGGGCTCCTTTACTGCAACACGTCCATAATAAGGATATTCTTTATATGAAGCAGATACATAACATACAGTTAGGGCTTTTGTTTGGCTATATATGGAGTTCGGCATATGAACTAGACATCCGAGAAGGTCTCACACAAGAATGGGTACATTACACTAAAATTATAATTGAAACGGGTATCACTTTAGGAACAACACGATAAATTGATATATAATGGAAAGACTAAGAAAGAAGATCCAATGGTAAAAGAGATATATAAGCACTTATATTGGAAACCGTTGATACAAAATATAGATAAGTGGATTCATGTCACGTGGAAGTGGGATATCCCGCTGAAGATGAAAACGTTTTTCTCGCTGGCGATGAATGAAAAAATATTAACCTAGAATATCCTACAACAAAGAAGTATGATTGGACCTGGTATATGTGGTCTCTGTATGAACGATTTGGAAACATCAGATCGGAGTACTTATATTTATATAAGTGCTATTATGCATAAGAGGTATGGTCCGACACTCTTCTTTCTTTAGGTATAATGCAAATTTAGTGCAATGGTAACTTGTCTAATTTTATCAAGAGATGGTTTCTTACCAAGAAAAGACATAAGGTTCTCCCTTTCTTTGTTATTTGGAGCATTTGGGGTAGTAGGAATGCGGAAATATTTGAACAAAAAATAGGGAAGCCTCAGACACATATATACAAGATAGTATCAGCTTATGTCAAAATGAGGTCGAAATATAGATACAAAGGCTTAAGGTATACAAAGAACAAGACATATCGGGCAGTTATTGTGTATGATTTTTTGATGGTGCATGTAAAGAGAGACTTTGTGGTTGTGGGGTGGTCATTTCCATTAATCATGATCATTTTTGGTGGGAAAGTGGTAAGGGATCAAATAGCAAGGCAAAACTTTTAGCATTTTGGAGAGTTCTAATTGTAGCGAAATGGATCAAGATAGACAATATCTAGATCTTCGGGGTGCAAAGGGAATTATGGAATGAGTGATGCACAATACAAATTTCAATCCACTCATTCTAAAAAATTGGATGAATGGGATTCAGGTGATGACGAAAATGTTTCGAGAAATACATTTTGAACACATATATAGCGAACACAATTGGATAGCAGACATGCTATCAAAGAGAGGGATGAAGAAGCCAATAGGAATTTATTTTCTCAACATTTGAATAGGAATAGATGATCAACTCAAAAAGCATCAATTATGTATAGTGTTAAAGGGAGGATGCGACTTCTGCCCAAGAAGGACAAGTATAAAGAGAACAATTGAACTTTTTGTTTTTTTTACAAGATGATGGTAATCTGTTTTGTTTAGAGTTAATTCTAGTATGTAGAATATGTAATTTTAAAGTTACAAGTAACATAGATGATTAAAGATCAAAAAGTGACTTAACAGTCCTTCACTGAACAGTTAATAACTTAGACAAATCAAGTCAGTTTTTTTTATAAGTAAATGAAAAAGAAAAAACCTAGATGATGTACTACCATTTTCTTAATACAAAAAGGTACAAAAAGGTAGTATTTTTTCTGCTAAAAAAATACAATTACAATATTGTCAATCCTATTGAAATAAAATTAGCATAGAGTAAAAAATCTACATTAATAGTGTGTGAGAGTAATGATTGTATTGAAATCTCACTAATTTCCAACAACTCTTGCAGTACTGATGTGAGTTTGGTTATCAGGGAAAGGCCTGGCTAAATCGAAATCTATCTTAGGATTCAGTTGCTTGTCTAAAAACACATTGCTTACTTTAACATCCTGATGAATAATGCATGGTCTCGAGTCCTAATGAAGATAGAGAATCCCATGAGCTACTCCCATTATTATATTATAACGCTTCCCCCAATCAAGCTAGCTGCGTTTGATTGGGTATGTATACATGCATGACATTAATTAATTTGGCATAATCTGAATATCCTTGTTCAAACAATAATAATTTTAATTTTCCATCTAGTTTCATAATAAAATGGAAGCTACTCACCCAATCAAATTTGATCAAGGCTCTTATTGGGTAAGTATTCATGGACCAACAATCTTTTTGATCTCTCTACGCAACAACGCAGTAGGCATACAAGATTTCTATGTTGAATTTCGGGCCCAAGTTTAACTTCATTTAAAAACTCTCTTTTTTTGCCAAGTTCCATTCTAAATATGTTGAATAATGATAAGCGAGTCCCATAGGATAACAATGTTTATGACTTGAACAACCTTTTCAATAAGAAGAATTTGCAACAGGCCATGCATTTAGACTAGGTCATTGGTCATATTTCCCAACTTGCATGCATGGCTTGTAACCAATTTTACTTTGAGGCTATACACAAAAATCCCATGAGGTGTAGCTCAATTGGCGTTCGCCTTGTTATGCATTAATATGTAAAAGCATGAGACTCAAATTTTAAATCCTTGTGGGTTCGACCAACAAAAAAATAAATATGAATCCCACAAATGTTATACAACAAACATTAAAAATTGCTTTTACATAAATATTAATTATTCTTCAAAGAACAAAATTTCATTCACGAATCATTTCCACGGAATGTAATGGTATCCTCATTTTTCTTTATTTTTTCTTTATTCCCAAACTATGGCATCAACTACAATATACACAAGTTCTATGTTCTAGGGATTTTGTATCCAATATTGTTTTAATAGTTTTTCGATGTAATTCCATGATCTAGGCTTCACCAATCAACCATAACACAAATAATCGACTTATTTATACTACCAAAGAAGGTATCTGAGGTGGTCATTTCCATCCAAATAATCTCCCATCTATCCTCATTTCATGATTTAATGGGAATCGTATATGCATTTCCTCAACATATCCAATAAGATTTCCATGTTGCACTTGGGTCTATCATATATTGGTTTGCCTATTACATTTAAAAATCCTTCATAATACTTGAGATACATGACATTTTTTATGCTAAGAATAGGGGTTCTTTCCTTGTCTTAAGTCAATTTTCGTTGGAATATGAATGAATTATGTCCACTATCATATGATCATTGCAAATTTTATTCAAAACTATTAAGTGTCAAAATTTCTGAATCTAACACTTCAGAAACCCCTACTACAATTTCTGGTTTACTATCTCCTACTTGTTCTTTACATTAAAAAACTATTTAATTACATAAATATAGAAGTAAACACAAATGAAACCTTCACAGATACACAGTTCATGGACTAAAGTAAACAGAAACAATAACACAAGGGACACCATTATTTTTGGACAATCGTCCCCGGAAAATCCCAATGAGGGAAAATCGATGCAGCGTATATGAGGGTTTTATTATTAAGCAGATTTTGTGAATACAACTAGGGTGCCAAAAATGGCTCACCCAATAGAGAATGTACTCGACAGTATTACCTCTATGTAGAGACAACTATTCTGGCAAATCAACAACCAGATGATCAACCCCACAGTGACTCTAACTGTGCCTTGTGCTGGACAAGAAAATCTACTCCAAGCACTGCTCTAGAACTATGTCACTCTCTCCTGGCTCAGGATCCGTTGATCAGCTCCCAATTTGCCCCACAAAATCTCCAAGTTCTGCCTCTGAAGCCCTCTACGTCCTCTACATCAGTCTCTAAGGATTTTATGTTAGCCCCTAGGGCCCTCTGCGTCCTTTGCACTGGATCCTACGACCTCTGCTTCAGCCCTTCTTGGCCTGCATTGTCTCTCCCGACACTTTACTACCTCTCTTCTATGTATTCTTCAGCCTTGGATTGAAATCCCTTACTTAACTTCCCCTCGCTGCAACTGATCTCTAACTTGATTTCCTCAGCAAACCCAACCCCATAAAATCGAATTCTTGATTTCTCTTGGTGTATCTCCAATTGACCCTCAAGCCTCCTCTTATACTTTTCCTATTTATGATTCAATGACTGAGATTAAGTTCCTAATCAACGACTAATATTAGATCTCGCTTGATCCTTGTTACTTAGAAATTTCTCACCCATTTTATATTAAGACACATCAATATTTTTATTTTCCTAAGTTTAGACTTAGGAACCCATTAAAAATATTAATTATTTTAATATCTCTTCATATGGGTGGAATTTGTCCAAAGGATTCTGGGTCTTGGATATCTCTTGTGTCCTAGCCTCTCCACCAAATTTCATGGCTAAAGCATATCCGATGCCACCAAAAATAAACACTCCCTGTTAGTGAGGAATGTGCTCTAGTAATGCTTCACCATAGAATAATCAAATTGATCTTCTGCTTTGGTCCTCCTGTGCTGATGCTAGACCTGCTACCTCACATCCACTACATTGCTACTTCCTGTACTACTTCACATGAGACTGCCACTACCACTGCCACTGCTACATCTATACTGCAGCTCCCTCTCAACATGTTGCCCATAGCACTACCACTACTAACTGTTGCACTGCAACTCAGTTATTGAGAAGTAAGTAATTGACTTCCCCTAAATACTGACATCCCAATTAGTCTGGAAGCCTCGATGTTGAAGCCCCCTCAGCTGCTATCATGTGCTCCCTCTACTGCCACTGTGCTACTACAACTTCTTCTGCCCTTCTTGCACTATTGTAACCTCCACTACGCTGCTACAGACTTCTGCACTCAAACACTGATAGTGTTGCTCCATCACACCTTGCTCCACCTAACACCTGTCATCATGCTACTGTCATTAAGGGCTCCTGTAGCCGGATGTGATCCAATAGTTTAGGTACCTCAAGGATCCTCCCCCTCTTCTATAGTCCTCTCAACTACAACTCAATGTATCCCAACCTCTTCTTTAGATGTTCATGAGCACTCACGTCACAATCATCATCAGTCTCGACATCCTTCTTCGCCTTTGCTGGAGCAACCTTTGAGTCAGAAGCTTCCCTCTTGTCTTTCTTCCTGGGGCACTGAGATGCATAATATCCTAGCTCCCCACAGTTGAAGCACTTGACCTCGGAGATATCTTTATTTTTCCTCTTCTGAACCCCCTACTGTCCCACATATCCTAGATCTGCATCCTCCTCCTCCTCTTTCTTGATTAAAGCTCCCTTACCGCTACTTCATGCCTTAGTCAACCTCCTGATCTCTTCCTGCCGAAGTGTTGCCTGCATCTCCTCTCAACTAGGGAGGGTTGCTATGCCCAAAATTCTTTGGACAAATGTCTCCGAGTCCTCAGAGACTACATTCAGAGTAGTCCTAACTATAAACTCTGGATTCGGTGTAGACCCCATGAAAGTAATTTGGTCACGAATTCCTTACAACTTGAGGAGGAACAAAACTATCTCTTCTCCTTTCTGCATCTGATATGACCTGAGACGATTCTCTAATAACATCTTCCGCTACAAAAAAGAGCCCTGGTATAAGGTGGTTAGCGTCTGACACATCTCCCTTGCTGTGTTCTTCTCAACAATATATAGTATGACATGATCCTTGACCCCGTTTAGAATCATGCATTTCGATTTTTCTTTGGCCTCCTCATACTTCTCATTTTCATTTGAGTCAACTGGGACAACTATGGTTTTCAAGGCATAGTCCTTGATGCAATGTTTATCTAGGATTGCCAGGATCCTGGCCTTCCAGATGAAAAAATTGGAAGCCCCATCCAATCTATCTTGATCCCTTAATCTATTTACTTCCATCTCTACTCTTCTTCTCTAGACTCCCTCTGAGTCTCGACCTCCCTCCTAGAAATCCTCCGGCCAACTGTTGAATCACTCGTCTCCAATCCTCCTTTTTGCCTGTAACTCGAATCTAAATTTCTTGGCTATAAATCTATTGAGGTAGTGCTTCCCTCTAACTTGGTTCAACCCCCTTCGACATTGTTCTCCATAGACAGAAACAATGTCCCACCAGCTCCTCAAATCACAATCTTCACAACTCCCTTGGCCCTGAAAACTAAAGAATCTGAGCCCTTCAGGCTCTGTGCAATCACAGCTTGCGCTAAATCTTCTCCTCCTGTCCAACTGCGTCAATCCTTCCTGGCTCAAAAAGATGAAGTGGCTCTACGTAAGCCTGTTTGGCCCGACTTTGCCTTTGTGTTGGCCCTTCTCCTAGCTCAGAATGTTGACACAGGCTCTGCATTAACCTCAACGTCACCCTCTTAGCACTACATCACTCCTCCTCTTGCCTCCTTAGCGCTGGAACAACATTGTCTCTCGGGACAACTGCTTCTTTGCTGCAAATTCTCAGATTTATTTCGCACGTGTCTTTAGTCCTCCTTAATCTGCAATCCCTCTGATACCATGTGAAAATTTTAGAATCTAACACATCATAAACCCCTACTGCAATTTTTGGTTTACTATCTCCTACTTATTCTTTATGTTAACAAGCTATTTGATTGCATAAATATCGAAGTAAACACAAATGCAACCTTCAGAGATACACAGATCATGCACTAAAGTAAACAGAAACAATAACACAAGGGACACCATTATTTTTGGACAATTGTCCCTGGAAAAACCCAATGTGGGAAAACTGGTGTAGCATATATAGGGTTTTATTATTAAGTAGATTTTGCGAATACAACTAGGGTGCCAGAAATGGCTCACCCAATAGAGAATGTCCTCAAAAGTATTACCTCTATCTTGAGATAGATATTTCAGAAAATTAGCAACCGAATGATCCACCCCATAATGACTCTGACTATTCCTTGTGCTCGATAGTTAAAGCTACTCCAAGCATTGCTTTGGAACTCATCACCCTCTCTGGAACTGCGCCACCCTCTCCCGGCTCAAGATATGTTGATCAACTCCTAGTTTTTCCCACAGAATCTCCTAGTGCTGCTTATGAAGCTCTCCTTGTCCTCTGCATTAGCCTCTACGACTTTTGCGTTAGCCCCTACAACCCTCTGCATACTCTTTGCTATCTCCTACAGCCTCGGCATCAGCCCTCCTTGGACTGTGTTGTCTCTCCCCACACTTTCTGCCTCTCTGCTATGTATTCTTCAACCTTGGATCAAAATGCCTTGCTGAACCTCCCCTCACTACAACTGATCTCCAACTCGATTTCCTCAGCAAACCCAACCCCAAAAAAATCCAATTCTTGATCTATCTTGGTGTATCTCCAACTGACCCTCAAGCCTCCTCTTATGCTTTTCCTGTTAGTGATTCAATCACTGAGATTATGTCCTTATCTAAGGGCTAATATTAGATCTGGTTTGATCCTCGTCACTTAGAACTTTCTCACCCATTTTATATTAATACACATTAATATTTTTATTTTCCAAAGTTTAGACTTAGGAACCCATTAAAAATATTAATTATTTTAATATCTCTTCATCCTGGTGGAAGTGTCCAAACGATTTCTGGGTCTTGGAGATCTCAAGTGTCTTAGACTCTCCACCAAATTTCATGGCTAGAGCACATCTGATGTCATGAAAAATCAACATTAAGAACACTTTTTCAATACTCTACCTTATTATTCCATTACTCTATGACAATTAGGAAAGCCTCATTATTGATGGTGTCTTCAATATTCCTATGCATGATCCAATTCCTTCATTTAGTTCTTTTATAGTGTCATCATTCTCTTTTCGTTGTAATAAATATAGTTTAATTGTGGGAAAATTAGTTTGACCTTCATTATCTATATACCACAAGTTAGTTGGCTCTAACCACTAAATATATCTAATGGATTCCTTGTACCCTAATACTAAGAAATCATTGAGTATTATAATTAGATGTATTGGATAGTAATGAGATGTCCAACTAGTGCATTTTTTTACTTATTTCATGTATATCTTAAATAAAATGTTCAATTCACACACCTTGCCACCTAGAATAACCATTTTTTTCAATTTTGTAGTATGTATCCATCATTCCGCTCAAGGAAATTTATGATCAGTTATTGAACCCTTTAAAACATGGATACAGTGTTAGTGGACTAGCAATACAGAGCCACAACCTCCAGGCAACAAACACATTGCAATCTATGAGATTTACGCTTGCCATCAAACCTCTAGGATCTTGGCTCTCAATCATCATTTAAGTCACTCCGCCCCCCTACACCAAGGTGCGTTGCCACTCAGGTTTGGCTTTTAATTCAAAACCCCTGCAATTCATTCTAGGATTGGCTTCTTTTCATGGTATCTCTAATCTCTCCAATATGGAATTTTGGTTCTCGCTTCTCTGTTCCCTTCTTTGGTTCAGTTTTTGTGGTAAGATTCCTCACTTCATCCTCATAATTCTAATTCTCTCCCCCTGCTATTACCCCGATAAGCTTAATCCCCTGTGAATCCCCCTAGTATTACTCTATTAGCGCTATGTTCTTTACTCCTGCATAGATGACCACTTTTCTCAGTGGGACCTAGTTTGGCAAACTGGGGTGTAGAAATCTTTTAGAAGCAGTTTGATGGGGCCAGTAAAACTTTACTACTTTAGCATGGAACCTTACACACATATACCTTTCCAATGACATAAGAATCATCTGAATTGGAGTCTGTATGCAAAAATTATGTCAATTGGAAGATGACCTTCCTGTTTTGATCACCATAATTTGAGAGGAAGACATTTCATCCCCTATTATTCATGGAAAAGGGGTTAACCACCTCATCACGATGAATAATACTTTAGAAGACTCCATATTGTAACTCTAGTTAAGAGTTGAAGGATTGAAACTTAACCACTAGTAGGCTATGAAGTTGTGTTATAATCGATCCACTAGGAGGAAAAGCGGTTCCATTTTATAGGAGTGCATTTTTTTCCATAGATGAGTAGAGTAGACAAGAGCGGAGTAGAGAGAAAATAGATATGGTTTCTACATTGTAGCATTCCATGCACCACAAGTCTCTCTCTTTATACTTGCATCTATTTTCCATTAGAGAAAAAGAGCAGAGAAACCTCACCTTCTAGTTGGGTTTCCTCCTAAAATGGTTTTTGAGGTTATACCTTGTGTTAAGTTGTGGTTCACGGGTTTTATTTCATTTTTCTCTATTTTCTGCATAATTATCATTTACATACATATGCAAAAAATAATAATTAATAGATCCAAGAATCTAAGGAGAAATAAATCCTCATAGTTTAGATTTTGATTTTTCTAATATATTTTAGAAGATTTATTGTGATGAATTGTCCAATGAGATATCCATGACAGTTTATAGATCAATGATGAAAATATGAAATATTGAAAATAAATTAAATATAATATAAAAGTATATTGGATTGTTAAACTTGGCCACTGAACCTCGAAAGACCCATTATGTGATTCAACTAATAAACTTAGCAATTGAACCTCAATTAAATCAAATCTACCATCAAAAGGATACATGTGGGTCACTTCATTTGAAAATGACATCCCATTATGTCTAAATACTTCACTTTAATGGAGATTAAAGGATGTTGTAAACTTCGATTTTAGGCTTTACATGAATATCACAAATATTAGCATCACATTATCAAATCTTATGCTCATTTGGCTCATGTTATTGTCACATTATCCAATCCTAGAGTTTCGCATTAGATCGAAAAGCTTGACTTCAATGTGCATTGAAGTGCATGCTATTTTTTCATGCGCAACAAAACACCTATCATCACATTATCAAGCACTAGGCTCATTTGTCTCATGTGCTATTATCACATTATCATGAGAAGTGAAGAGAGCTTGAATGAATTTGGTGTTTCCTACTTCCATGAGATGAGTGACATGGAATGTTTGTGAATCTACAACCCTACACTAGAGGAAGACAAAGGTGAACATCAAGGTGAAGGAAGAAAAACCACAAGGATCACTTGGTAAAAGGACAACCAAATTGAAAATAAAGAAGACAAAGGTGAACATTTAAGGTGGAGGAAACATAATCACTAGGGTCACTTGGTAAAAGGATAACCAAATTGAGAAATAAAGAGAGAGGTCTTGGTTGCTACCTAACATTTTTAGATACATTGCAAGTGCAAATTGGCAAGCTTGCCCATTCTCAATGAAAAAAGTATACGTTCCCACAACTCTTGTGCTGAAATCTTGAAAAATTCTTGCTAAACCTAAATCTGCTATCTTACCGTTCAGTTCCTCGTCCAACAACACATTGCTTGCTTTAACATCCCGATGAATAATGCGCGGTCTCGAGTCCTGATGAAGATAGAGATGCCCATGAGCTACTCCCATTATTATATTGTAACGCTTTCCCCAATCAAGCTGGTTGCGTTTGTTTGGGTGTGTATCGGTGCATGACATTAATTAATTTGGCATAATTTGAATATCCTTGTTGAAACAGTGATAATTTTAATTTTTTGTCCACTTTCATAATAACATGGAAGCCACTTACCGAATAAGATTATAATATTTGATCAAGGCTCTTATTGGGTAAGTATTCATAGAAAAGCAATTTTCTCCTAGTAGGCCTACAAGATTTGGATGTTGAATTTCGGCTCCAAGTTTAGCTTCATTTAAAAACTCTTTTCTTCCTTGCATAGATGTGAAGGACAGTTTTTTCACGGCTATTTATTTTCCATCTATTGTAGTTCCCTACACAAAAGATCGGTATAAAAGTTTGGTAAATTATTAAGCTTAATTGTCTTTCCCCAATATATTGTTTTCCTGCTAATCTACAGTCAATTGTGTGAAGAGAAGAGCCTGAATATCACTCTATTTTAAGATAGTAAATATCATTACTGGAAACTTACTTAACCGAGCTTACCTTGTACACAGGGCCGAATCCTCCTTCTCCAAGGTTGTTCTGATTATCAAAATTTTTAGTGGAAGCTATTAATGTTTCCGTAGTAAATATTATGTGTCTATTATTATTGAGGAGTACGAGTTCTTCACCTTCATCATCATCTGTATTATGAAAATATAAAATTATATTGAACATAGTATACTTGTCTTATCTAAAGACCCAGTCTGCAATTAAAACCTCAAATAATTCAAATCTTCAATCAAAGGCACTCACACAAACACATCTAACGCCCGGTGTAATCATATATAAAGTGCCAGAGGACACTGGGCATGTTTTACCACTTTTGCGGGGAAGGAGGAAGGGGAAAAAACAATCTGGCAGAAGTTATTGTATTAGGGGGACATTATTATGTGCAAAATGGTTGGGTATTGAGATTTTAAAGACTAATTTGAACCTAAATACTGTTATAGAATGGGTACATAGATTTTTTCAATTTAATCCATACATTCTTACTGCATGGATGAGGGGCATCTGGATTTTGGATTCTGGAGCAGAGCTTTCATTAAATCACATAGACATAGAGGCATGTGTAGTGTGAACAAAATGAGGTTGCAAACATGTTGTCAAAAAAGAGAATTACAGCAAAAACAGGTATCATTCACTTTTATGCATATCAACAGGGTTCAGAAGTAAATGAAAGAACTATAGAGATCTTGTAGCATAGCATTACATAATATAATTTTTTATAATCTGTAATGATTTTTATTGAAACCATAAATAGATTTAGGAAATATGATAGGGAAATAATAAATTTGTGACAAAAATGTTTGTTCGAGGAAAAAAACGAATCAGAAACAATCAGTGCCAGAAGCTACCAAACCCCAGGTTTAGATGGGTTATGGGTATGTGCTACCTTTTAATAACATGCAGTGCCTACGAGCTCAAAGAATCGTGTGACACCATTACCTTCATTACCGCTTCTCAATTTGGCAAACTTCATTCTCCTCCAAGTTGCGAATAGGCATAGGGTTAACATGAGAACCAAGCCACCCACAACCCCTAAAATTATGGGTGTTTTCTTTGAAGCCTTCATCCCTCTACCATTAAAGAAAGGATATATTTCATAACGAACTATCCAGCTTTGACTCAAATACCGAACTCCTGCATATTATACAGAGGATGTGAATATGAAATTGATTGCGTATGACAGACATGTTGTGCAGTCTTTACCGATATATCTCTAGTGCACTGGACCAGGCCATAAATATTTTGAGACGACGAGTCTGTAGTACTCAAAGCAGAGCGTTTCGTTTCCCCTGATAATTTGTTTTTATTGTAATTTGGAATATAGACACCCGTGTGCCCCCTGTTGGGGATTTTTCTGTCAAAATCCCAAAAAAAAATCACAGAACACAGAGACAATGCTCTGTTTCAAACACAGGATCTTTAACACAGCGGAAATAAAAAAAAAAAAATATTTGCAGCTGACAGAGTTTTCACACACAGAACAAAAAAAAAACTTTGCATTCATCAATGAAATAAGTGTTGTTACAGACTTCTTCCTCTCTGAGAGGGATTACACAGGAACACTTCAGTTCCAGTTCCAAAAAGGATTACTCTGTTTCACTTTGCAAGTCTTCACACCGCTGTAAAATAAAAATTACATACGCTGCTGCGTGCTCCCCTTTTTTTTACTTGGCACTGCTGTGCATTACGATTCCTCTTCCCCACTTCAACAAGAAAATATTACATATATATATGACAATAATAGAAAAACTTACTTCACGTTTTCACTTACCATGCTCCGTAAAGGAAATAATGAAAATTAAATGCTTTTACCAACTATTACTTGAGCCCATACTCCCGCTGAAATAAAATTAAAACTTCACCAAAACTTACTAACCCACAGTAAATAGCATTTACTGTTTTACTGACATTTACTGGCGGTAAGTAAAAACTTTTACTTCACGTAAAATTTCATTTAATGCTGGCCTATACTTCACCCATTGACTTCATTTAAATCGCATCGCAGAATCCCATTTGGTCGAAACACAAAATTGGGGCACACACATATGATGCGATCTGCGATATGCGATCGGATCGCATCGCACCATCGCAATCGCCAGAGAACACAACAGATATCGGAGGGTGACAAGGTGAGTTGCGATTTGCGATATGCGATAGATCGCATCGCAAATAAAATAAACTTGCAGTTGAAATTATATTTCAACACTCCCCTTTAATTTCAACTGCTGGGTATTCAATCATACCCAGACATTTCCTTAAAAATTCAAAGCTCTTCTGATCCAGTGGCTTTGTCAGGATGTCTGCTACCTGTTCCTCAGTGCTGCAATGTTGTAAAACAATTTCTCCGTTGTTCACCAATTCCCTTATGTAGTGAAACCTTGTATCAATGTGTTTCGTTCGCTTGTGAAACACAGAATTCTTGGACAATGCAATAGCTGAGCTATTGTCACAGAAAATCACTGTTGCTTTTGCCTGCTCTTGGCCTAATCTCCTCAACATTCTTCTCATCCAAACTGCTTGACATGCTGCTCCTGTAGCTGCCACGTACTCTGCTTCTGCTGTAGACAACGCCACGATTGGCTGTTTCTTGGAAGCCCATGAAATGGCTCCTGAACCCATGTGAAAAACGTAACCGGATGTGCTTTTCTGATCATCCACACTTCCAGCCCAATCGCTATCATTGTAGCCAACCAAATCTGAATTTTCTGAAAAAGTATACAAAATGCCAAATCTTTTTGTACCTTTGACATACCTTAGAATTCTTTTTGCTGCTTGCCAATGTGCCTCTTTTGGATTCTCCATGAATCTGGAAATTAAACTAATAGCAAACATTATGTCAGGCCTAGTTGCAGTTAAATACATAAGGCTGCCAACTATGCTCTTATACAAGCTAGGATCAAAATCCTTGCTGCTGTCCTCTTTGCTGAGTTTTAATCCCATTACTGTGGGAGTGATTGCTGCTTTGCACTCTTGCATATTAAACCTGCTCAACACTTCATTTACATATTTTGCTTGAGAGATAAAAATCCCATTTTCATTTTGATCTACTTCTATTCCTAAGAAGTATCTCAGCAAACCCATGTCAGTCATTTCAAATTCCTCTTTCATGACTGATTTGAAGTTTTCAATGAGGTAGTCATCATTACCTGTAAAAATAACATCATCAACATACAAGACAATAATTAAAATTTTGCCATTCTTTTCTTTGATGTAGACTGTGGGTTCTCCCTCACATTTGTCAAATTCATTTTCTAGTAGATAGGAATCTATTCTACTGTACCACGCTCTTGGCGCTTGCTTCAGCCCATAAAGAGCTTTCTTCAATCTGCACACTTTGTGCTCTTGGTCTTTCTTCTCATAGCCTAGAGGTTGTTCAATGTAAACCTCCTCCTTTAACACTCCATTTAGGAATGCCGACTTCACATCCATCTGGTAAACTTTCCATTTGTTTTGTGCTGCTATGGACAACACTGCTCTCACAGTTTCCATTCTTGCAACCGGTGCGGAAGTTTCCTCATAATCTCTCCCATACTGCTACTTGTATCCCTTGACAACAAGTCTTTCCTTGTGCCTTTCTATCTTGCCTTCAGCATTGCTCTTGGTCTTGTAGACCCATTTGACTCCAATGACTTCTTTACCTTTTGGTAGCTCAACCAAATCCCATGTTTTGTTTCTCTCTATGGCATTCATCTCCTCGTCCATAGCTTCTATCCATTTCCTATCTTTAATAGCATCTTCGAAATGAATAGGATCATCAACATGACAATATAATGCAAACAAAGAATTCATTCCTTCATTATAAATGTCACTCAAGTTTCTGAACTTCTTGCCTCTCTCACTTGGTGTGCAGGTGCTTGAAGATGCACTTGAATTTCCTCCTTGTGGTGTGGTTGGAGAAGCACTCTCATTTCTCCTCAAGGGTGTTCCTTGCTGTCCTTGTGTTGGCGCTGCTGTTTGGGGATGCATTTCAGCCACCTCCATATCATCTTCATCATGAGACAAACAATTTTTAACATTCACTGTTTTCTCTATGCTTCCATCCCAAGCTTCCTCCTCAATGAATTGAACATCTCTGCTGACGAAAAACTTCTTGGTGGATGGGATATACAACTTGTAAGCTTTGGATTCCTCACTGTATCCAATGAAGATACATTTCTCCCCTTTGTTGTCCAACTTCCTCCTTAGTTGATCGGGAATGTGTGCATAGGCCACACATCCAAACACTTTCATGTGGGTGACTCCTTGCTTTCTCCCACTCCATGCTTCTTCCGACACTTTGTTCATTACAGCTTTTGTAGGACACCTATTCAAGATATATACTGCACAATTTATGGCTTCAGCCCAATAATCATTTGGCAAATGCTTTTCCTTCAACATGCTCCTCGCCATATCCATAATGGTTCTGTTCTTCCTTTCAGCAACTCCATTTTGCTGTGGGGTGTACCTAGTTGTAAATTGCTTATTGATTCCATTTTCTCTACAAAAACATAAAAATTCTTTGGAGATATACTCACCTCCTCTGTCTGTTCTCAAGACTTTAATACGCAGCCCACTTTGATTTTCCACAAGCACTTTGAAATTTCGGAATTTTTCAAACACTTCCGATTTGTTCTTCAAGAAGTAAACCCAAGTCTTTCTTGTAAAATCATCAATGAATGTTAGAAAATATTGGCTGCCTGCTAAAGATGGATTTTGCATCGGTCCACATAAATCTAAGTGGACAATTTCTAAGGGTGCTTTTGCCCTTATGCTTTTCCCGCTTGGAAAACTTTCTCTGTGTTGTTTCCCCAATATGCAGCCTTCACAAAGGTTGTCCAGTTTCTCTATCAATGGTAATCCTCTTACCATTCCTTTTCTGCTCAACAAGTTAAGACCTCCAAAGTTGAGATGTCCAAATCTCAAGTGCCACAACCAATTTTCATCCTTTGGCATACTTTGGAAAGCCTCTTGGGTAACTGCTGCCATTGCATCTTTGTTTTTCAAATCTGCCCTTATTCTGAGAGGGAACATTCTGTTCCTCGTCATCCTCACTTCAGCAATGCATCGCTTGCTGGGTGGAATATCCATGATGGTGCATACATCATTCTCAAAGAAAACATTGTAACCCTTTTGAACAAGTTGTCCAATACTCAAGAGGTTACATCTCATTCCAGGAACATAATAGACATCTGCTATGGTTTTCCTTTCACCTTGCTTTGTAAATATTTTAACTTCTCCTTTACCCATAACAGAAATTTTGCTATCAGTCCCAAGTGTGACTTGTGACTTCACACTTTGATCTAAAGCAGAAAACAAAGCTATGTTTCTTGTCATATGGTTGCTGCAACCGGAGTCTAGAAACCATATATCTTCACTATTTGTTTCAGCCATGTTACAAGCTAACAATACATTATCTTGGCTGACATTTTCTCTAGTAATATTTGCACTAGAGCTATTACTCACATCATGCTGCTTCTTTCTACATTCACTGG
The DNA here is from genome assembly GCA_031772625.1 of Pinus tabuliformis. Lineage (NCBI taxonomy): Eukaryota > Viridiplantae > Streptophyta > Pinopsida > Pinales > Pinaceae > Pinus > Pinus tabuliformis. The sequence goes on along the minus strand of CM062812.1, from coordinate 211,226,594 downwards.
CATAATGCCCATATTTTTTACAATAATAGCATTGGACATTGGATTTTTCATACCTTTGTCCTTGAGCATGATGTTGTCCTCCTTGTTGGCTGCTGCCTTGACCTTGGTTCTGATTTGGATTGCTGCCTCTTCCTTGAGCATTTGCTGGACTGTTCCTTCCGCCTCTGTTCTGGCTTCTACCTCTTCCTCTCTTGTTTCCTTTGCCTTGACCTCTTCCTCTTCCAAAGGACATCTGGGTCTTGAAGGCTTGCTCTAGAGATGAGTTTTCATTTCTACTCAACCTCTGCTCATGTGTGATCAGTGATGCATGAAGCTCATCAACTGAAAAATTTGAGAGATCCTTTGTCTCTTCTATGGTGGTGACAATCACATGGAACCTTGAGGGTAGGCACCTCAATAGTTTCTCCACAATCCTCCTTTCTTCAAGTATCTCTCCATGAGATCTTATTTGTGTGACCAGGCCAATTACTTGAGTGAAGAATGAGTCAATATTGTCTGACTCCTTCATGCACAGGTTCTCAAAATCTTTCCTCAGCAACTGTAGCTTTGCTGTCTTCACTCTCTCCATTCCTTGATAGGCTGTCTTGAGAGTTTGCCATGCATCTTTGGATGTCTTAGCTGCTGCTAACCTTGGAAACACGCTTCCATGCACTGCCTGATACAAGAAGAAGAGGGCTTTTGAGTCCTTCTTCTTGTGGCTCTTTAACAGATCCTTCTCTCCCTGAGTTAATGCATTAAACTCATTTTCATCTGCTGGTTGTTCAAAACCATCTTCAACTATTTCCCATAAGTCTTGGGAAGCAAACAAGGCTTTCATTGTTATTGCCCAATAGTCATAGTTTTTACCATCAAATAGTGGGAGTTGCATACCCATGCTATTGCTGGTGCTGGTGCCAGCCATTCTTGACTTGATTCAAATACTTCACTGTGTATTTAAAATAACAGACTGTCTTCAATCAACAACACACAAAAAAATTTGAAAAATACCTTGGATTCTTTTGCCTGAGTCTTTACTTTGCTGGAGAAGATCTACTGCTGCAACAAAGACTCCTCCCTTCAGCTTCTTTGTCACCTTCAAAGAGCCTAAACCTGCTCTGATACCACTGTTGGGGATTTTTATGTCAAAATCCCAAAAACAAAATCACAGAACACAGAGACAATGCTTTGTTTCAAACACAGGATCTTTAACACAGCGGAAATAAAAAAAAAAATTATTTGCAGCTGACAGAGTTTTCACACACACAACAAAAAAAAAACTTTGCATTCATCAATGAAATAAGTGCTGTTACAGACTTCTTCCTCTCTGAGAGGGATTACACAGGAACACTTCAGTTCCAGTTCCAAAAAGGATTACTCTGTTTCACTTTGCAAGTCTTCACACCGCTGTAAAATAAAAATTACATACGCTGCTCCGTGCTCCCCTTTTTTTTACTTGGCACTGCTGTGCATTACGATTCCTCTTCCCCACTTCAACAAGAAAATATTACATATATATATATATATATATATGACAATAATAGAAAAACTTACTTCACGTTTTCACTTACCATGCTCCATAAAGGAAATAATGAAAATTAAATGCTTTTACCAACTATTACTTGAGCCCATACTCCCGCTGAAATAAAATTAAAACTTCACCAAAACTTACTAACCCACAATAAATAGCATTTACTGTTTTACTGACATTTACTGGTGGTAAGTAAAAACTTTTACTTCATGTAAAATTTCATTTAATGCTGGCATATACTTAACCCATTGACTTCATTTAAATCGCATCGCAGAATCCCATTTGGTCGGAACACAAAATTGGGGCACACACATATGATGCGATATGCGATCGGATCACATCGCACCATCGCAATCGCCAGAGAACACAACAGATATCGGAGGGTGACAAGGTGAGTTGCGATTTGCGATATGCGATAGATCACATCGCAAATAAAATAAACTTGCAGTTGAAACTATATTTCAACGCCCCCTGAAGTCCTCAGGGTAAATAGACCCTATACTTGTGTCCATTTTTCCGATGAAATTGTAGTTTTCATAGTGTAAGAAGCATTCAAAAGGCCAGATACTGTGAACAATTGCATATTGTGAACAATTGTAGCATTGGTCGACTGTCATGTCTTCTCTGCATTTGGCCATACACAGAGATGTTAAACCCTGTTTGCTTCGCACCTTGAACAAGCCTAGCAAACACTATATTCAGATTGCTCTCAAACGTACTCCCTTTAGTATATTCAGAGCTGCCATTGCAGGTACTTATGGGCGTTTCTGTCGCTGCGTTGCAAATCTGTCCATGACGTGTGATATTAACAACAACTACAATAACTAAACCGATCAGGAGAGAGGATGCAGAATCTCTTCCATGGATGCTGAATGCCATCGCACAATGGAGAAGCTGCACTGCACAGACATACCAAAACTTTACTCTCCCTTCCCCATGTGATTCATCTATATGAACGATATCATGTCGCATAAACAGAGACTTATATTTATCATATTATGTGAATTATAATATCATGTCAATGTTCAATGGTCAATGTTTAGTTTAACCGTATTTCTTTTGTGTTGATTTGGTAGGGAGGTTTTTACTTTTTCACATTGTGAATTAAGCTACTTGAGGTGGAAAGTTGTATTTATTATTATTATTAATGATAAAGAAATTTATTTATATATAAATTAAACATATATATAAGGAGTTGTCTATAGTGAAACTTTTTGGAAACTTCTAAAATCTAGCAGCAATTTATTGAAATCGCAAGTTCGATAGCTAATTTCTGCACAATCAAAGCGTCCTAAAGGATTTTGAGGGCGTTGAATCCAAATATGCACTTAAAAAGCCATTTTAAATAATACAAATCAGGATTTAACCTCAATTTTTTCCGCCGGAATCTCCAAAAAGTATCACTAAAGACAACTCCTATATATAATACTTAACAAAATTTTTAACTATAGAGATTCACTTTATTTTATTATGGAAATTTTGTAAATAAATCTTGTTACAATATTATGGGCCGTTACCTTAGTTCATCCATACTACATGTCCAAAAAACCATAACTGATTTCATATGACAATTTTTTAATTAATGAATTTGATAGGGAGCATTTTTTTACTAAATGAATTTAATGAAAAAGAGAAAAAAAACATACCTATTTTGAAAATAAATCTAAACCTTTGATTTGTGTATACTACCAAAAATATTTTAAAATATTCATATCTACCATCCACATAATAATTATTGATAATTAAATTAAAATTATTAAATCTCAATTCCAAAATAAGCATGATTATACATTTTTCAAATGCTAAAACTTATAAAATATATTATCGTAATATATCTTTATATAATTATGTCGTAAGGCGTTTCCTCTTGAAAACCATTCCTGCCATGGTGTACTTGTTTGTAGCGTGCGATTTTATGTTAGACAATAAAAAAATCCTCAGCCATTAAATTGAAATGGTTATCAAAATAGTTATAACAACCTTCTTCGGTTGGGGAAAATGATAAAGCGGCACATTTGCATCTAAACTCACAGCATAGAGAATCAATTTGACATCCTCGCTCACAAATTCATGCAGCTCATCACAACCATCATGGAATTGAAGTTACTTTACAATTCCGTCGTTTGTGGGCATGCTTCTGTAGGGAGATTCATTTTCGCGTTAGCCCTTGATGCTCACCAGTGTGATGATGGAATATCAGGCCTCGCTACTTAGCTTGGCTCATTGAGTTGCAAAGGATGAGAGAAGTGGGAGAAGGAGCCCTCGTCATGATGGAGATGGGATACAGTACCTAAACCAACTTCACCCCATGAAAACTAAACCAAGTGCCCAAATCGCTCAGAGAAGGAGAACCTGGCTAGCTGCTTTCTTGCATTTACTAGCTTTTTGTTACTTACAGGCTGGTCAAAGAAATCACTCGAAGCGATTGGTAGCAGTTCATTGCAGTCTGGCGGGATGATCCTCTGTTAAAAGCAATATGTATTTCTTGGTCTCCCCAAAGATCCAAGAAGCCAGCTTCTTGACCAGGGTTTCCTTGTAACAGCGAATATTGCCCAGCATCCATCGTACCATAAAAATCCTTCCCTGTAAGGCTTAGGAAACCCTTAGGAAACCCTTTGCCATCACAAGGAAGAGTAAAACATATATGAAACAATGGGGAGATCCATGCTTTCAAGGAAGAGTTTCCTTCTTATATATTGACCTCGCACGAGGTTGAAAGGGCCTAAATCATTCTTTACTCATGATTTTTTAAATCCTTTATTTTTTGGTATTAATAAAAATTTCCTCTGTATTTGGCCAAACAAGTTGAGGTCCATACATTACCACCATTACGACTATGATGCGCCTATTGATGAATATGGTAGGCAAGAGTTGGTGATGCCAAACTTTGTTCTGTAATTAAAGAGTGTGTGGGGTCTAGGAACCCCCATCCCCCACTTTTTTTTCTTTTTTTCTTGTAAATTTTCTTGAAAAATCTACCTCTAGGTTGCAATGAGCATTGCAAAACATGCTTCAATTATCCTTCCACAGTCAGAAAGTTAGGAAATTTTGTAAGTCCATATTTGTATTTTCTCATTTTTTTTGAAACAATTTCGTACTCTGTAACCATTGAAGTGCATACTTTGATATAGGATTGGCTTAATGGATATACAGGAACTTAGACTGGAGATTATTATAAATGGACTTTACAAAAAAAGGTAAGCCGATTACACAAGCTAAATCCTTGGCAATTAGGAAGGGGGTTCTAGTGCAAGTCAATGGATTATGGTACTAATGTTTTCAATAATATTAGTTTCTTGTCTTGTGGGCTCTATCTAGTTTATGGCTGCTATCTATTGCAGATCCCAATTAATCCATATCATTCTTTGGAATTCTCAAGATCCACGGACCCTTTTGCTTACAATGAGAGCAAATCATTCTCACAAGACATATTACTCCCCCAAAAAATTAAGATCGTAATTAAGTCATATCATTCTTTGGAATTCTCAAGATCCATGGACCCTTTTTCTATCTGTTTGGAGATTCTATGATCAGACAACTTATTACAAGTTACAATGAGAGCAAAGCATTCTCACAAGACGTATCGCCCCCCAAAAAATAAAAAAACAACGTTTCAACATTTTTCAGTACTGTATAAAGGCCATGGCCAACTCAACTCATATGTTAGATGGAAGAATAACACTGGAATGCTGTCAGGATTGATGTCTTTTAGGATTAGCCAAGCCTTCACAATTGGTTTTCAGCTTTCACATACATTTGAACATTGAATTTACTGAAGATTAAACCCTACATAAATTAATTAATCTATACACTTTGTTTCAACTTTACCACAACAATAGAAAAACAAAATTTCAACATAAATATGTTATAGTTCTTTTCTACATCTCAAGCAAAAATTATTTGCCATTTTTCTTATTATTATTGGTAAATAGATCAAATTACAACTTTTGCAAAATGAGGTTTGAACTGGGTCGATTTGAAACTTTTGATTTTTTCCGGATTGAGGAATTTATTACATTTGATAAATCTTAGAGAAGCTTTTACTACAAGAGGCAATGGCACCGTGCTGAAATATCCACTGCAATCATTAGTAAAGTAGAATCACTGCCTACTGGATCTTTCTCAAACCTTGGCCTGTATATAATGAAACAAACAACAGGCTTAAGGGAAGTAGGGTGAGAACACACAAGCCCTCCTCTGTGTACCTCGGGAGGCTAACAACCCTCATATCGGGTGGTCAGCTCGTGTTGTGAACTGGGACATTGTTTAAGTTTATCAGAGATGTTAGAACCCAAGACCTTCACCAATATTTTTCAACCATGTTTAGAAGAAAGTATGTGATCCTTTCCACTTAAATTATTTTTGGGTAAAGTTTACAGAATGGAGAGAGTGCCTCTACATTCTATGTGCATGTTTAGAAGAAAATATGTGAGGCTTTCAACTTAAACTATTTTTGGGTAAAGTTTACAAGATGGAGATAGTCTCTCTACATTCAATGAGAGAAATTCTCCACTTATCATCAAGGACCTGAAAAACGTCTAGCTGATGTAACCTTCTCAACAAAAACCAAAAAACAATTCTACTTTCTAATTGAAATTTTTTACCTCTTTTGCAAGTGAACAACATTCAAAAAAACTTTGAACTTCTACTTTGTGCTTGCTAGGCCCCACCCAATGATTTTCCCTGGATTTTAATCATGGCATTCAGGACCAATAAAGGCCTGCAAAAGAGAAAGAACCAAATAAGGTGTAGGTCCTTATCTTCCTAAGAAGGCATTGAAATCTCAGGTCAAAGACCTAGGACCAACCTAGTAAAGCCTTTCAAGAACAAATAAAGTTGGTGCATATCCTTATCTTTAAAGGCTCAAATTTTCATGATCAATTCTACGAGCTAGAAGGCCAATCAAAGGATTGCAATCCATATATACAAACTTTAGTTTGAATCCAAAGGAAAACCTTCAATCAAATTATTTGTGATATATTATAGAAAATTCATAAGTTGCTAATGCATACCTCCATAGAGTTACATCCTTCCATAACCTTATGAACTACCTATCAAAGAGGACACTGCATCTACAAAATAGTTCAATAGGTTCAACAGTGACTGAACCAACATCTCTATGACATTCCACATGATTTCCCCATCAAGGTCTGATATGGCATGGAGGGCAATATGCAGATAATCTAAAAATTCTGTAAACATAGTACCTAACAGTCACAGTATAGCACGGATTTCTTCCTGAATGAATCTCATACACCTAAGTACTAATGCAATAAACAAATCTATGAAACACCCAATCATATATTCCAAAACTATGGTAAGCCCCTGCATTACATTTCCCAGAATAGAAAGAATTAATTCTCCAGGGATTGTCAATGCTTGAATTAAGGCCACTGAGACCACTTCTATGATTGTAAACACAACAAATGATGACAAATGCATTTAAGGTTAAGGGTCTATAGGGGTGATAACTGGAATATCCATCCCACCAATCCATATGGGTGGCACTACTCGCAACTACCACCCTGCATGGAACCTTGTCAATGACGTGGAGTCCACATGTGGATGACGCAACAATCATATATATATAACAAGGCCTGCACAACCCAGATGTGAAATCAATTGGGGTCTTTCCTTTGTCCAAGCAAAACAAAATTATAATGCCCTTTCACAGAATTAATTCGTCCTGTCTCATCCCCTCATGGTCACTTTGTTCTTCGCTAATGGTCTGGAAAGCTTCATTAGTTTTCAGCAAGATCTCATAAGTGTATGGACCCTAACATTCAATTCTACTCACCATGGGAATTGACCACTGCTAAGCATATAATAGCAACCATTATTGATATGCATGGAAAATATTCTGTTGATAGTAGTCCACACCTTCATATTGAACAACTAAGGGTGTTTATCATGGAGTGCTATCATGAAATGGGTATGTAGCCTTGTGCCAGAACAACTCACTGTCCAAGTGTAGATCCTAATTAAGCCATATCATTCTTTGGAATTCTCAAGATCCACGGACCCTTTTACTATCTGTTTGGAGATTCTATGATCAGACAACTTACTACAAGTTACAATGAGAGCAAAGCATTCTCACAAGACATATTACTCCCCCAAAAAATTAAGATCGTAATTAAGTCATATCATTCTTTGGAATTCTCAAGATCCATGGACCCTTTTGCTATCTGTTTGGAGATTCTATGATCAAACAACTTATTACAAGTTACAATGAGAGCAAAGCATTCTCACATTAAAAAACTCCCCCAAATAATTAAAAAACAACGTTTAAACATTTTTCAATACTGTATAAAGGCCATGGCCAACTCAACTCATATGTTAGATGGAAGAATAACAGTAGAATGTTGTTAGGATTGATGTCTTTTAGGATTAGCCAAGCCTTCACAATTGGTTTTCAGCTTTCACATACATTTGGACATTGAATTTACTGAAGATTAAACCCTACATTAATTAATTAATCTATACACTTTGTTTCAACTTTACCACAACAATAGATAAACAAAATTATAACATATAAAAAAATTTCAACATAAATATGTTATAGTTCTTTTCTGCATCTCAAGCAAAAGTATTTGACATTTTTCTTATTATTATTGGTAGATAGATCAAATTACAACTTTTGCAAAATGAGGTTTGAACTCGGTCAATTTGAAACTTTTGATTTTTTCTAGATCGAGGAACTTATTACATTTGATAAATCTCAGAGAAGCTTTTACTACAAGAGGCAATGGCACCATACTGAAATATCCACTGCAATCATGAGTAAAGCAGAATTACTGCCTACTGGATCTTTCTCAAACCTTGGCCTATAACTAATGAAACCAACAACAGGATTAAGGGAAGCAAGGTGAGAATGCATAGGCCCTCCTTTGCTTACCTCGGGAGGCTAACAACCCTCATAGTGGGTGGTCAGCTCAGGCCATGAATTGGGACAATATTTAAGCTTATCAGGGATGTTAGAACCCAAGACCTTCACCAATATTTCTCAACCATGTTTGGAAGAAAGTATGTGAGGCTTTCCACTTAAGCTATTTATTGGGTAAAGTTTACAGGATGGAGAGAGTTTCTCTACATTCTATGTGCATGTTTAAAAGAAAGAATGCTAGGCTTTCCACTTAAACTATTTTTGGGTAAAGTTTATAGGACACAGACAGTCTCTCTACATTCTATGAGAGAAATTTTCTGGATGACTGTTTGGAGAATTTTTAATTCTATTCAAAGTTTAGGTGGAAACTCCACTTATCATCAAAAACCCTAAACAGGTGTAGCTGCTGTAACCTTCTCAACAAAAACAAAAAGAACCCTAAAAGGTGGAGCTGATGTAACCTTCTCAACAAAAACAAGAAAACAGTGCTACTTTCTTGCTACTTTATAATTGAAACTTTTTACCTCTTTTGCAAGTGAAAAACATTCAAAATAGTATGAACTTCTACTTTGTGTCTACTAGGGCCCACCAAATGATTTTCCCTGGATTGTAATCATAGCATTTGACACCAATAAAGGCCTGCAAAAGAGCAAGAACCAAATACAGTGCAAGTCCTTATCTTCATAATAAGGCATTGAAATTGCAGGTCAAAGACTAGGGACCAACATAGTAAATCTTTTTAGGAACAAATAAAGCTGGTGTGTATCCTTATCTTTAAAGGATCAAATTTTCATGATCAATTATGCGAGCTAGAAGGCCAATCAGAGGATTGCAATCCATATATAAAAAATTTAGTTTGAATCCAAATGAAAACCTTCAATCAGTTAAGCGCGCTTGAGCCAGAGGAGTTCTGGGATGGGTGACCTCCTAAGTCCTGGTTATGCAAGCCCGGAAGTGATGATTGATGCTATGTGATTCGTTCTCACGTTTCATTAGTTTCAATCACTTCTTCATGTGAGCATCACCCGATGCAATGAGTGCTAAGTGAACTATTCAAAAATCATGAGAAATTAGTCAGTTACGACTACCTCTCATGGAAATGGTCATACGTTTGAATGACTTACTTAACGCAGTTGAATCCCAAAAATGATATCTAATATAATGCACTGCGTAAATCCCCTACTTAAATTCAAAAAGAGTCAAGGGATCTCTACTTGAATGGTTCATGAGGCACAATACTTGCTAAGGTTTTGCAAATGGTAGCAAGCTAAGTGGGCTTGATTGTGAAAAACTCCACAGTTAAGCGCGCTTGAGCCAGAGGAGTTCTGGGATGGGTGACCTCCTGGGAAGTCCTGGTTACCGGGTGCAAGCCCGGAAGTGATGATTGATGCTATGTGATTCGTTCTCCAATTTCATTAGTTTCAATCCACTTCTTCATGTGAGCATCACTCGATGCAATGAGTGCTAAGTGAACTATTCAAAAATCATGAGAAATTAGTCAGTTACGACTACCTCTCATGGAAATGGTCATACGTTTGAATGACTTACTTAACGCAGTTGAATCCCAAAAATGATATCTAATATAATGCACTGCGTAAATCCCCTACTTAAATTCATAAGTTGCTGATGAAGACCTCCATAGAGTTACATCATTCCAGAACCTTATGAACTACCTATCAAAGAGGCCACTACATCTACTAAATAGTTCAATATGGTCAACAGTGACTGAACCAACATCTCTATGACATTCCATAGGATTAACCCAACAAGGTTTGCAATGGCATGGAGGACACTGCACAGATAATCTAAAAATTCAGTAAACACAGTACCCAACAGTCACCGTATAGCACTAATTTCTTCCTGAATGAAGCTCATACTCCCAAGTACTAATGCAATAAACAAATATATGAAACCACCAATCATATATTCCAAAACTATGGTAAGCCCCTGCATTACATTTACTAGAATAGAAATAATTAATGCTCAAGGGACTACCAATGCCTGAATTAAGGCCGCTGATATGATTTCTATGATTGTACACACATCAAATGATGACAAAAGTATTTAAGGTCAACGGTGCATAAGGGTGATAACTAGAATTTCCATCCCACCAATCCATATGGGTGGCACTACCGACAACTACCACCCTATGTGGAACCTTATCAATGATGTGGAGTTCACATGTAGATGATGCAACAATCATAATATAAAAATGATCAAGCAATAGTTAATGATGTTCTTTCTCCATCAACCTAATGAAATGTCACACAGTAATTTTATACTTTAATGGTTAGTTAATCATTATTCCATAAATTTAGATGAGGTGTTTTCAAAGTTAGATTGTTTTGGATTCACTAAATATAATCTGAATGGCACTGGATAGTCCACTAAACAATAAATATGGTAAGGGAAAGTTTAGCAAACACTCGATAGTCCACTAAACATTAAACATGGAAATGAAAAGTCTAGCCAAGACTAAAGATTTTTTTTTACATAGTTATATTATTAGCACTTGCACCATATGTTGCAAAAGAAACGTCGTAAAGCATAAATTGAGGAATAATGGTGACATAGGAATAGGAAAATCTAAATAAGATGCATAGATGTAAAAGAAATGAAATTCTATGGTTGACCATGGTTAACCATGTATCTATGTAAATGGCTTAATAATGGCGACATTGGAATAGACAAATCTAGATAAGATGCATAGATGTAAAAGAAATGAAATTCTATGGTTGACCATGGTTAACCATGTGTCTATGTAAATGGCTTCAATTTTTGTTGTTCTTTTTTATGACTAGAATATCTCCACGTCACAAAGACTACATTGTTGTGCACCTTACCTTCCCTCCAAGCATAAGGAAATCTTAAAGAATAACTCACAATATTTAGTTATGCATAATTAAATGGTCCTAGTCTCATGGAAAACCCCCGATGGAATCGATCGACTCAAATTGTTTTTGCTGAAATGGCTTGAATCATCAACAACATAACCACAAGTTTAAGATAACAAGGTATAAATCTCAACTTTTCTAGAACTCTGATTTTGTATATGATACCGCCTCTCCACTTTGTGAGGACTCTCATTGTGTACTTCATCAATAAAGTGTAAAAATCAATGAAGATGATATGTTAGACAATAGAAACCAGTTTATGATAAAAACGAAACACAGTTTATGATAAAAAAGAAACACTAGTAAAGAAACAAAATTGCATAAAATGTTGACTTATTTCTTGTATGTTATTGTTTCCTATACCATTGCCTTACAGAGTTTTCTTTGCAACACGTGGTGCAAATGCTAGTTTAACTTATTTTTTTATTATTTGCTAGGTTATGTGAGTCTTAAAATGACTCATGAGAGTTTAACATGACTCAGATTTTGCCCACATTTTTAAATAATGACAAAGTGTCTTAACAAAATACCTTATCACCGGGACATCTTTTAATTCATATTATGATAGATTAGTTAATTTTATTAAAACTTATAGTATATATAGTATTTTTTTGGCTTAGTCTAATTTTTTTAAACCATTAATTGAATGATGATAAATTATAAACTATATTACATCGACATACATTATTATTTATAATTCTTAATTTTTTTAAATATATAAAAGTACATTTTATATAGATTATATTTCTTATCACCATTCTCATCCATCTTTGAAAATCAAGGCAAATATGTTTTATAAAATTTATTGACACTCAAAGCTGATGATATGCGTTGGCAGCAAGCTTTATTTTAATTTTGATGTTTTCACTCACTAATGGCTACTAAAATAATGATTTTTTATTTATGTTTTATAAAATTTATGGGGACACAGAAAGTTGATATGCATTGGCAACCACTTTTATTTTAATTTTAATGTTTTCACTAACGGAGGGCTATTAAATTATTGACTTTTTATTTATTTTTATTGAGTCGAATCTTGATTGAAAATTTAAATATTGGCTAATGGAAAATTTAGATGTAAAAATAAAATTATAAATATTAGTATTATTTAAAAATTTAATTTTCAGTAATTTTGTGATTTTTATTAATTATTATTTAAGAAAAATTATTTAAACAAAACTATATTTTAAAAAATTTAAATAAAAAAAAAATTATATTTTAAAATTTTATAAAAATTATTACTTTATAAAGGTAATATTATTTTTATAAAATATAATTTTTTTAATACTTTAAAAATTATTGGTTTTTTTAAGATGCATTCTACACTCTTGTTTCAGGAAGATGTGTGATTTCTTTTCTTTGCTCAACCTTGAGTTGACATATGTTCTTTTCAACATAAAAATGAAATAGTATTTAAATAAAAACAATCTCAAATATTATTAAAAACGAAAATGAATATATTTATTTGATTAGTTTTAATTAAAAGTCTTAAGTTGACATATAGCCCTTTTAAAATTAAAGTTAAATAGTTTTTAAATAAAAAAAACGTCAAATATTGTTAAAAACAAATATAAATATACCTATGTGATAAGTTTTAATTAAAAGCCTTATAAAATGTCAATTATCCAACTTTCATTATGTTCATTAGGTTTGTTGTTAAAAACAAAATTGACTATATCTATTTGGTTAGTTTTAATTAAAAGCATTATAAAATATCAATAATCATATTGCTCACTCAATTTGTTGTTGACATTACAACCTAGAAGATATTTAAAAAAAATTACTCTCTCTCAACCATAAATATTTAGATTTTAATGTGGAATAACATAATTTATATCAACTTATATATATATATATATATATATATATATATATATATATATATATATATATATTCTTATTCTCTTTAAAAATATTTCAATATAGGTAAATATCTATATTAACTAATTTATTTCAATATCTAATTCATTTTTTTTTGTAAATCTATGCATAGAGATTCATTAATCAAAAGGAGTTTACAATACCTGCCTCAAGGCGAGATTTTTACGGAGAGACCAAAACCAAACTGTAAGGAGACATCTAGGTAAACAGAGTAACAAAAACAAAAGTATCACCCAACTTGGGGCTGGTTTTCATATTTACCTTTTTTCCTTTACTTTTTAGTTACTTTCACCCACCCATTCACTGAAGGAGTAAGCGCATCTTGTTGAAGAATTCCCTAACAAGCTACTATTTTTTCCTTATCAGTTTCAGAGCAAACTAATTCGCGGGCTCGCTTTACCGCTCCCAACAAAATAGTAGTACTGTTTATTTCTTTGCAAAGTGTTAAACTTTTTTTCTCCTTACTCTCCTTGTAGTCCTCATTCAAAGAGAGAATTTCATCATTTGATTCACTTCCCTCCTTATCTAAAGATGAGGAGTCATCTTCCTCCATAAGGGGCCAGTTGCATGACTTCCAAGCCTTAGATTTAGTCTTTTGTTTTACTAGCTTTTGAGTGAAAGAGTTATGTAGGTGTCATGTTTGATGGTAGAGGCCACAACAAAAGGTTGTGTTCTTATAGCCCAAGAGCTAGATCTAGTGGAAATCACCTATTTTCAGGTAGATTTTGTCAGGAAAGCCTTTACTAATGGCGAGTTATACACAGATCCTATCGTAAGTATAAATTCCACTTTGGCCTTGTGCAAGATATGTGGCTAGGAAGTGACCCAGGGTGTTTCTGATGCTTGTAATCACTGAATCATGATATAAATGCACCGACAAGTTTGGAAGCCAGACCTACATTGGAAGCTCTATGATTACTATCATAGAGGGGTCAAACTCTAGGAACCAAGGGGTCATGAAAAGTCCCCCTTTCCCAAAAACCACGGGCCCTCAGATAAAGCACTATGATAATCTTCCCAACGGGAAAACAGAACTATGAAGAAGCTGTTAGAATAGAAGAGAACCTTGCAAGATCTAGTCCAATTAGACAGTATCCATTTGTAAAGATTTTTTGTTTGAGGCCATAGCGCATTGAAGTGGTAGATTAGGCCATTCTATGCCATTAGCTTGTGGAGGTCTTCCAAATATGGATGGGAAATGTTAACAAATGGAATAGCCTTCGATTTTTCCATGATAAATGGACTAGGTACATCCTGGGAACCTCATCCTCATCCTCCAATCAGGGTTACTTCAAAACCCTTGCTCTTCTCCCTAATTATCAATCTAGTTTACAACGAAGGACTGGTTAAGTTTGGTTGTGGAGATAGGGCTTACTAGGCCCTAACCCAACGGGGTTAGATAAGAAATTTTTTTCTTTCTTTTTTTTGTAATATGGTCATATTGTCTTAACTATCAGGCACAATCACATGGTTGACTATAGTTTCTTTTGAAACAAGTCTAAACAAAATGTAACCAGACATTTGTTTAAGTTATGCGAAGCTTTTATCAGTTCTCCTAATTTTATGTATGATATTGTAATTTAAAACTAGGCCTTTTACCATGGTCAGGATTCATGCATGTTGTTTACTCGCATAGTTTTATATCTTGAATATAAGTCATTGTATAGTAAGGTTTTGGCCTAGAATCGATACTTGTGGTTTACTATAATTTTGTCCTCATATATGCTTTACCAATGTTAAATTTAATTATTGTATTTGATGGCGTGGGTGCAGGCGTTAGGGACAATCTTCCCAAACTGGCAGCAAGTTCTTCTATATCGGCTTCAACTTCCTTTTCTGCCCCTTGAAGCGTATCAGTCATTAAACTGATAGCTTCGTTATTTCCTCCGAATCCCTTAAACCTTGCAATTTGGCAAAAACGGTAGCTTTACTCCTATCGGAGCAGTAATTCTAAGAATTACTTTAAAACACGATTGCGGCTTTATAATGTCCCTTACCTTTTCCCCCGATGCGATATCATATCGGCGAAGTCTATACACCAAGGCTTCTGATATGCCGCGGACCCGACAAACCCTTTAATTGTTACAAATAATATTTCGGCTCCGGATTTCGAAGCTCGCCCACTTGGTCGTGCTACAGGTTCCTTTTGGACCCGAAACTCTTATGAGCTGCGCTTTATATGTCACTTCGGCTCCAGGATTTCAGAGCTTTCCCAATGTTAAGGCCCACTCTCCCTTCCGACGTGATAATAGGTTCGGACTCGATGGAGTATGAACCAATATAAATAGTATTTGACGTTTGCTACAGTGCTCGCTAATGTATGAATCTTTAAAGTAAATTGAAATATATGCGAAACTTATAAAATGTAATTAGAGGCCTGCGGGTGCATAAATGAAAAGGAAAATGACCCAAATGCTAGTTTACACAGCAGATGTATCATGTGGGAAACAGTAAGACAATTCCACATTGTGAATAGACAAAGTAATAAATTATGCATACATATTATCAAAAACCATTGGATTAAGAACGCCGAGAGAAAAGTTTAAGTAGTA
Organism: Pinus tabuliformis; assembly: GCA_031772625.1. NCBI lineage: Eukaryota > Viridiplantae > Streptophyta > Pinopsida > Pinales > Pinaceae > Pinus > Pinus tabuliformis. Next base: position 211,210,877 of record CM062812.1, on the reverse strand, counting down.
ATGCTTTGGCATCCGCTCCTCTCTTCTTTGCTGAGAGTATCGCTGCCTCCTTATTTATAATTAAGGATAGGCCTTCTCGGTCCTTATCCGTTTCAAAAGCATGCTTTATAGAAACGATTTAAAGCGTGAAAGCTTTACTATAGCATGTTTTATTTCTAGAATTTATTCTATCTTTAACAAAAAAGAAACATGGAAATTGCAAGCTAAAGGACCCCACTCCCTTGCCTGTAGATTTTTTTGGATTTTTGGAATAAGTTGGAAGTCTTTTTCCTCTGAGTCACATGCTCCCGCATCAGACTCCTGAGGACAAAATTCTTCATGGGCTCCTGTCCATGAGCTCATCTACAGATTTGCCCAGTTTCTGTAGAACGTCTTCTGTAACCCAAGTAGCTTCAGTTATTGGCTATTCTTTCCATTTTACTAGATACTGGAAGTATTCTCGTCCCTTTGCCTTCTTATGCACTTTCTTGTCAAGAATTCTTTCTGGCTATAAATTCTTTGCTGTGGGTAACTGTTTTACCCAGTAAATCTCTGGAGTCTCCTGATTATGTGCTGTATCATCTGCAACTTCATTTTCATACTTATACAAGTCTGCAACATTAAAAATTGGTGATATTCCCACACCAGGTGGTAATTCAATCTCATAAGCATTTGCAGATAATTTCCTCAATATTCTGCACGGTCCAATTTTCTTGGATTTTAACTTATTATACTCCCCCTTTGGAAATCTCTCTTTTCTGAGATGTGCTAAAACCAGATCCCCAAATTCAAAGTTCACCTCTCTTCTCCTCATGTCTGCTCTAGTTTTATACCTGATGTTGCTATCCTGTAGCTGTTGTTTCACCTGTTCATGTATCGCCTGCATTCTTGAAGCAAAGTCTTCACCTTCTGCACTTCTCATTTCTTCTTTTCCCAAATTCCTTAATTCAGATATTCCTCTAGGATGCATTCCATAAACAATATGGAATGGGCTCTGTCCTGTGCTCCTGTTTGGTGAGTCATTATATGCATACTCAACTTGTGGTAACACTTGATCCCATTGCTTTGGATGCTCTGCAGTAAGGCTCCTCAGAAGATTGCCTAAACTTCTGTTCACAACTTCAGTCTGTCCATCAGTTTGTGGATGATAGGCAGAACTGAAATTTAATTTAGTTCCCAGCTTCTTCCATAGTGTTCTCCAGAAATGTCCAACGAACTTTGAATCCCTATCTGAAACAATGCTTTTGGGCAATCCATGCAATCTTACAATTTCTTTAAAAAACAAGTTAGCAATGTGAGAAGCATCACTAGTTTTATAACATGGAATAAAGTGTGCCATTTTTGAAAATCTGTCTACTACAACAAAGATTGAATCATAACCTCTTTGAGTCTTTGGTAATCCCAGCACAAAATCCATACTTACCATATCCCAACGCCTATCTGGAATTGGCAATGGAATATACAACCCTGTCTTTTGGCTCCTTCCTTTTGCATAATGGAAGACTTTAAAATTTCTTACATACTTCTCTACTTCAGATTTCATTTTCGGCCAGAAATAAAATCTGTTGAGTTGCTCAAAAGTCTTCTCTGCACCAAAATGCCCTGCAAGTCGTCCACTATGCTTCTCTTTGATTAAATTTTCTCTCATTGAATAGTTGGGTATGCACAACTGATTTTTCTTAAATAACAGTCCATCTTGTAGGAAATAGTCCAACCACTTGCTCCTATCCGCCAAGACAGGATTTTTACAAGCCTCAAATGCCTCTTTAAAATCTGAATCGGTCTCATATAGTTCCTTAAGAAAATCAAAACCCAACACTTGGATTTGACTTTCTTGCAGCAATACATTTCTTCTACTTAAGGCATCTGCAACTTTGTTTGACTGCCCAGTTATATGCTTCAACACAAAATGAAAGCCTTGAAGATATTCTACCCATTTAGCATGTCTCTGATTGAGTTTTGGTTGCTGCATTATGACTGCAATGCATGGTTATCTGTATAAAGAATGAATTCTTTTGACATTAAATAATGCCTCCATTTCTTTAATGCCTGCACAACTGCGTAAAAACTCCTTATCATAAGAAGAATACTTCTTTTTGGCATCATTTAGCTTTTCACTGAAATAAGCTATCGGTCTATCTTCTTGGATTAAAACGGCTCCAATTGCTTCTGCGCTGGCATCACACTTAACTTGAAAAGCTTTGTTAAAATCAGGAAGAACTAAAACAGGCTTTTTAGTTATTTTCTTCTTTAACAGCTGAAAATTCTTCTCTGCTTCAGCAGTCCATTTAAATGGTTGTTTATCATTCTTTATGGTCTCAATAATAGGTGCATTAATCTTACTAAAATTCTTAATGAATTTTCTGTAAAAACTAGCAAGACCTTGAAAACTCCTTACCTCAAAAACATTTTTGGGTGAAGGCCACTACATAATTGCTTTGATCTTCTCTGGATCCATCTTCAACCCTTCAGCTGAAATAACAAATCCCAGGTACACCAGCTCCTCTTTCATGAATGAACACTTCTTCAGATTCATCAATAGTTTTTCTTGTTGTAGCTTCTGTAAGACATAATTTAAATGCCTCAAGTGCTCCTCCGTAGACCTGCTATAGACTAATATATCATCCAGATATACTATTACAAATTTACCAATGAATTATTTAAGAACTTCATTCATAAGCCTCATGAATGTACTTGGTGCATTTGACACCCCAAAAGGCATCACTCTCCATTCATATAATCCTTCATTGGTCTTAAAAGCAGTTTTCCACTCATCCCCTTCTCTTATCCTTATCTGATGATACCCACTTTTAAGATCTGGCTTTGAAAAATATTTTGCTCCAGACAAGCAATCCGTTAAATCTTCAATTCTGGGTAGCGGAAATCTGTACCTGATTGTAATTTTATTGATAGCTCTCGAAACTGTACACATTCTCCGGCCTCCATCTTTCTTTGGGCTCAGCACTGTTGGCACTGCATAAGGACTCAGGCTTTCTCTGATCAACTCCTTGTCAAGCAATTCTTGCACCTGTTTCTTAACTTCTTCATTTTCTGCAGGAGTCATTCTATATGCTGCTTTGTTAGGTAGGCTTGCTCCAAGAATTAAATCTATATGATGACTGATTCTTCGAAGTGGCGGTAATTCATTAAGTAAATCATCAACAATAATATCACAATAATTCTCCAGCATTTCTTGAATTTCAATGGGTAAATTAGAAACTTTAGTGGAAGTCATTATTACCTTGGGGTTGCAAATTACAGCAAAATTTACCTCGTTTTCTTCAATCTTCTTCAGGTATTCCTTTCCTCCAAGTAACAGAGTTTTTGGATCAGTCTTTTGTCCCGGTACATCTTCTTCTTGTAGAGGCAACAACGTATGATTGACACCATCCTTTCGAAACTTGTAGGTGTTTCTTTTCCCATCATGTATGGCTCCTCTGTCATATTGCCAAGGTCTTCCAAGCAATATGTGACACACGTCCATTGGCATCACATCACAAACAATTTTATCTTTATACTTGCCCACTTGAAATTCCACTTCACACTGTTCACTTACCAACAGTTGATGTCCCTTTTGCAACCATGACACTTTATAAGGTGTTGGATGCTTCATTGTTTTCAGCTTCAATTTCTCCACTACTTCTGTAGAGACCAAATTATCAGTGTTGCCACTATCAATGATCATCTGGCAACATTTCCCTTGAACTTTACACACTGTCCTGAATAAAGTCTTCCTTTGTGGCGGTTCAGCCACCTCCTTTGTTGGCTTAAGTAGAACTTTGTTAACTACCATAGATTCTCCTCTTTTTGGTGTATTTTCTTCTTCTGCTACTGCTGCCACTGGTATCTCTCGCTCAGCTGGAGAAACAATTGCACTCCTCTGCTTTATTTCTACATTCTCTGGGCACTCAAAAGCTCTGTGTCCCAGCTTCTTACATCTATAACATCTTATTTCTCTGCCTCTCCCTTTGCCTCCCCTTCCTCTACAAAAACTCCCTCTGCCTCTTGCATCATCTCCTGTGGATGCATGCTGGGTTGAGCTACTACTAGCTCCTTCTTTTGGTGTTGTAGATCTTCCTCTACCACCTTGACTTCCTTTTCCTCTGAAAGTCCCTCTCCCTCTAGCAGACTGCTTCCTCATGAGTTTTTCCTCAGCTTTCAGTGCTATCTGATGAGCTTGCTCTACTATTTTAGGAGACAACAGACTTATCTCATCCCGAATGTCCATCCTGAGGCCATTCATATATCTGGCCACCTTCTCATCTGTATCTTGGGCTTCTCCAACTCTTATGCTCATTTTATAGAACTCTTCTGTATATTCTTTTATTGTTAAAGCTCTCTGTCTAAGATTTTGCATTTGTCTAAACAATGTTTGCTAATATTTTCTTGGCAAAAGCTTACCTCTTAACTTTGTTACCATTCTGCTCCAACTCTTGATTGGCTGCTTACCAAGTTTCTTCCTTTCTGCCTGCACACCATCCCACCAGAGTGTTGCATGGCCTTTTAACTTGGTGATAGCAAACTTCACTTTCTTCTCATCTTCCATTTCTTCATAATCGAAGAATTCCATGTAATTGATCCAGTCTATCAATTCTTCTGGATTCAGTCCTCCTTGGTATACTGGTACCTCGGTCTTTATCCTAGCTGTGGATTTCAATACTGACTGAAAGAACCTCATCTCAGGAGTAACCTGTACAACTTCCTCCTTTGTAGCTTCATCCTTGGGTTTACTGACATCTCCATCGTCTATGTTTCTATCTGAAGCTAGCGCATCCAATCTAGTTCACAGCTCTTCTATTGTTTCCATTAATTCAGCATTTGTAACAGGTCGTCCTCTTCCACCACGTCCTCGTCCTCTTCCAACTCTAAAAGCCATCCTTCTCCTGCTCCTGAGATTCAATTCAATGTCAGTTGATGGCTCTGATACCACTAATGATGGCGTGGGTGCAGGCGTTAGGGACAATCTTCCCAATCTGGCAGCAAGTTCTTCTATATCGGCTTCAACTTCCTTTTCTTCCCCTTGAAGCATATCAGTCATTAAACTGATAGCTTCATTATTTCCTCCGAATCCCTTAAACCTTGTAATTTGGCAAAAATGGTAGCTTTACTGCTATCGGAGCAGTAATTCTAAGAATTACTTTAAAACCCGATTGCGGCTTTATAATGTCCCTTTCCTTTTCCCCCGATGTGATATCGTATTGGCGATTGCTATCGGCGGAGTCTATACACCAAGGCTTCCAATATGCCGTGGAACCGACGAACCCTTTAACTGTTACAAATAATATTTCGGCTCCGGATTTCGGAGCTCGCCCACTTGGTCGTGCTACGGGCTCCTTTCGGACCCGAAACTCTTATGAGCTGCGCTTTATATGTCACTTCGGCTCCGGGATTTCAGAGCTTTTGCAATGTTAAGACCCACTCTCCCTTCTGACGTGATAATAGGTTCGGACCCGATGGGGTATGAGCCAATATAAATAGTATTTGACGTTCGCTACAGTGCCCACTAATGTATGAATCTTTAAAGTAAATTGAAATATATGTGAAACTTATAAAATGTAATTAGAGGCCTGCGGGTGCATAAATGAAAGGGAAAACGACCCAAATGCTAGTTTACATAGCAGATGTATCATGCGGGAAACAGTAAGAGAATTCCACACTGTCAATACACAAAGTAATAAATTATGCATACATATTATGAGAAACCATTGGATTAAGAACGCCGAGAGAAAAGTTAAGTAGTAATGCTTTGGCACCCGCTCCTCTCTTCTCCGCTGAGAGTATCACTGCCTCTTTATTTGTAATTAAGGATAGGCCTTCTCGGCCCTTATCCGTTACAAAAGCATGCTTTACAGGAATGATTTAAAGCATGAAAGCTTTACTATAGCATGTTTTATTTCTAGAATTTATTCTATCTTTAACAAAAAAAAAACATGGAAATTGCAGGCTAAAGGACCCCACTCCCTTGCCTGTAGATTTTTTTGGATTTTTGGAATAAGTTGGAAGTCTTTTTCCTCTGAGTCACATGCTCCCGCATCAGTATTTGTCTCCACATGCGTGGTGCATGCAAATGTATTTAATTTTTTCTGTATACAATCATTACCTGCAAGTACATGTATATTATTTTGTTTCATATATATTTAATCATTACTAGGTCTAGAGCTCTATCTGGCCCCTTTTATCTATGGCAATGAAGATGGCATGGTGCTTTTAATTACTACATGTTTTTTTCTTACTTTTCCCTTTCCTCAGTGGCTAAAATTTTTTGATGCCCGACTGAGAAAATTTCCTGGGTATTTCGAGACTAGTCTCTCGACCCTTAAGGTATTTAGTCAGGTTACTTAGAATCTAGGTTGCCTAGGTGGAGCTCTGGATCATCACCTCTTGCCAACCGGGTTCCCCTTGAATCTTTGTTATGAATCTTCTGTGAAGGTTAAGAAGTATACTGGTTTTCTTTTTGTCTCTGTAATTTTTTTTTTTAATTAAGTACTTTATTACTCGACATTTTTATTTAATATAACCACGTTACATACATCACATAGTAATTACTTCATGCACAGGATGATGATACACAAGAATTATTCTTTCCACATGCCTTTATCAACATTGGTTGTGATAAAGAAAGACCAACTATTAATTGCTACACAAGCTGTAATCCAAGAATAAAATTAAACCAAAAGTAACATTATTGCACAGAGTTCACTATTAATATATAAAAAACTCCTAAGAAACTTTTATGTGTCTATCTTGACTAGTTTTTTAGCACCTAAGAAGACCAAGTTTCCCAACCACGAGTCTGGTAATGACATCTTGACTCTCCCCCAAGCTTCCTTGCTCGAGACAGTTACAGTATTCAACTGCCGAGTTAATCCATTTTGAACCTCAAGACTTACTAGTCCAGCTCAGAATTACCCATTCTCAAGGTTTCTTGTTTGAGGGTTCCTCTGGTTTAGTGTCCAGGTCAAAAACACCTCAAACCTAGCAGAACTATGTCCCCTTTCTAAAACTTCTACATTGATTCTATTCCCAAATTTTTTCACTTCTTCATTCTCTCAATCCTCTAGCTAACATTTAGCCATCCCCCGGATTTCCCTCACCGAGATTGGGCTTTCCTTCTTTTCCATTTCTCTAGGAAGAGAGCAAGTGAAAACTATTTCAAATTTTTGGACATTTGGAGCTCGTTACCCTTGGTATCTTTTAATATTTTTCAAACACACTTTTTCGTATTTGTAATCAACAAAGTTTATTAAAAAGTTCCACCAGGTTCTTCCACTGGGCCACAAGTTCCAACCAACATATGAAAATCAAAAGTACTAAGATAATTAAAACAAAAGTAACCATAGTAACTTATGTATCATGGGGTGTTACATATGAAGACCGACACTAGTTACATTCTTCAACACCATTGATAGAAGACTTCGACTTCTGCTACCTATCTGGTTTGTGTTCTTCCTTAAACCACTAGATTTAGTGTTTTCATCTAGCCATTGGTTTTTATTTACCTTCATATTTTAGCTCTCTTCTTGGACTCACATATACCGTTCAGATTGGTGAATGTTGGAAGCATAATCCTTAGGGGATTATGTAAATTGTAATATTCACTTGTGTGGAAATAAAAAAGCCACAAGTGAACATGAAGAGTTATGAGAATTCCAAGAGACCTCTTGGAATATGAAACCTAGTGACATAATCTTTTGTATTTATGTGTATCATATGAATAATATTTAAATGTCTTGTTTATCTAAACTTTCAAAAGGGCTAGATGCAAACATGAAAATGGAACCATCCATGAAGGATCAAGTTAATGAGAAAAGACGAAAAGTGTACCCCTTCTGAAGTGTGATGATAAAGAGAGGGAGATGGTTACATGATAATTTCGATGTATTCATTGTTATTATAGTGAAGATATAATAAATTGATTTCAATTTTATCATTATTTTTAAAAATTTATGTAGATCATAAAGAAAATTTCTTAAAATGAAAGAAAGAGTTTAAATTAATTTTAAAAAAATTGATATAATCAATTCAACTTTGAAATTTCCTTTGGTCTAGCTCAAATGGTGGAAAGGATAATTTTTCATGATCATTGTCAAGTTCATATCTTATTTATGACATGACTAATATCTATGATGATCCCATAAATTAAGAATTTAAAATATTAATAATTGAAAGCATTAAAAGAAAATGAATTATTGGAATTGTAAATATGAGTGGTTGAGATAAAGGATAAATGGTTATGATCTCTATCCAAATTCAAATCTTATTTATGATATATGATGTCTCAGTAAGTTAAATAATAAATACATTGAGAATTAAAAACATTAAAAGAAGATTTTATTAAAATTACAAATATCAATGGTTGAGATGCCTAATTAGATTTAATTGCAAATTTCACCAAAAATTATGTAATTAAATATTGATATTAATTTTTTGAAAAACCGAAAAAGTTAAAATATTCATTAAATTAAATATTTAAATTTTAACACACACAAACAAAAATAAGAAATCAAAATATGTAAAAAATAAAAAAATATTTTAATTCTTCTTATTCCCAAAAACTTGTTTGATATCTTAACCATTCCTCACAATCCATAAACTAATATATATTAGATACATTTACACATTAAAATTTTAAAAAATTTAACATAATTTAAACTTGTTATGATTTGAATTTTTCTTAATTATTTTTATTCAAAATTCAATTAAAATATTCAAAAATTAGTTGAAATAGAAAATTTAATAATTGAAATTACACGATCTAAAAATGATAATTTTTAAAAATATTCAATATATTTATACTTTCAAAAATATATTTTCATTAAAATTATATAACAAAACTCCAAACATATATATATATATATATATATATATATATATATCTATATATATATATATATATATATATATATATATATATATATATATATATATATATATATATATATATATATATATCTATATATATATATATATATCTCTATATATATATATATATATATATTATTATTAAATTTACAAAAAAATAATAAACAACTTTTCATATTTACTCTTTAAACCTTAAAAAAAAATTGAAACTTCAAAACTTCATTATTAAATGGTTTACACCTTTAAAAGAAAATTGCTAAATAGTTTACACCTTTAAAAAAAGTGAAGAACTCTGTACACTCTTTATGTTGCATGCGGTCATTGGTGCAGCCGCTTGACTTAATCCGCCACGACATTGCAACACCTTTCCAATTGCAACTACGTTTTTAAGGAAAAGAAAAGCCCTGAAAAGTCCATTTAGGCCTACTATTTGAGATTTTCGAAACAAGGTATTATGATAGCAAAATAGATATCATACGCCAAAGTTATGACCCCCAAAAATTGATGTACCAATTTACCCAAATAGGGCCCACAGTTTTGGCGCTTCATCTCTTAGGGCTAGGTTTTTTGATGTTTAGGTTTTTCCATTGTTTATCAATAATAAATAGGCCTTGGAGCCTCATTGTAACATAGTTCATAGGCATGTAGCTGCCACATCTCTTCTGAGAGATAAGCTACCATCGCCCAAGCTAGTTTATTCATTTTGTTTGTAAGCATATTTCGGTATTGTGGTATTAATGAAATGAAGTGTTATATCTATTGCATTTCTATATTTATGTTTATATCTGTAATTTGGTGCGTTCCTATTTAAGTTTGGATTAGTGGTATCATAGGAGTTTGCTCTTTCTCTATTTTGCATTGCATATCCCCAATGAGGTTAGGTTGTAAGGAGTTAGGGCTCGATTTGGTTGAACCTTTGCAAGACCAGCCTTGCAAACCCCGACGGCCTCCCACAGTGGAAGAAAATAAAGATGAGGGGTAAAGAGATCATTTCTAAATATTTCTCGAGGAAGCCCTAAAGCGACAGAGGAACTCTATTATAAATAAATTTTCCCAGGTCCTTCGTCGACTACCCATAGGTGACACATCTTCATCCAGCAGCCATTTTGGAGGCACCACTCCTTTCAAGGTACAAGTTAGCTTCAATATTCCCATATTTGAGGGCCAAATTGATGAAGACGTCATAGATAATGGTGGAATATGTTGGAAGGATGTTTTCTAGTTCATGAATTTTCCGATCGGGAAAAGATTACTTTTGAACTTCTCAAAGCCACCCCACATGTCAAGGATTGGTGGGAAACCTACTTTGAACGAAAGTACAAGAGGGAATCCTCAGTTTTTTTAGCCACGCCCACTTGGGATTCTTTCAGAGACGTCATCAAGGAATAATATTACCCTATCGAGAGCGATGAAGATAAATACACAAAATGGACCACGTTATGATAAGGAAGGGACCAAGATGTGTCGAAGTTCACAAATATTTTCCATTCTTCGCACTAAGTTGGGTATCAAGGATTCTTAGCGGAATTTAGTACTCAAGTACCATGACTATCTATACAATTACATCCACGATGAGATGGAGTTCCTAGACATCTCCTTGCTCGACACGACATACTGATACACTGTCAATATTGAGCAGAAGTTTCAACAGAAGAAGCGAGAATTTGGATCTGCGAATCTGAAACAAGGAAAAGACACCCCCAAACCATAGAGCAAAGGCCAAAGCCGAATTGGGGCAGCCCAAGACAACCTGCTGAAGCCGCAAGAAAAGAACAACACTACAAAGACAAAGAAGGACACCGAAAAATGGTGTGAGTTCTGTAAGAGCTACACTCACAACACGAGTGAGTGTTAGGCAAAGCAGTCACTAGTGATCGAGCTGAAGGCTTCTGAATCAAACACATGTTCCGACTCTGAGTCAGAAATTGAGAATGGGGAATGAATAAGGGAAACAGATCATTGAAGCAGAGTCCAATGCCACTTTGGCCACCACCAAAATCCAGAAGAATGAGCCTGAAGATCTAGACGAGGGAAAACATGTCTTCCACTCACAGATGTGGGTGAAAGGTTCTCCAATATAGTTCATTGATAGTGGGAGTGATCATGAAGTGGTTAGGCCTATCGACGATAACACATCTACAACTATACACAATCAGGTGGCTTCACCAAGGACGCGATCTCTCCATCAACTAGCAGTGTTGCCTTCCCTATAGCATCAAGCCCTTCACGGATGACATATTGTGTGATGTTTCTCCTCTTGAAGTTTATGATTTATTATTAGGACAACCATACTTGTGGAAGTGGCATGCTATATATGAGTCCATACCTTGCTCTGTGATTATTACTTTGGGAAATAAGTTGTAGAGGATACTGGAGGTAGCCCTGCTTACCACCATCTCTTTGATCATTGCAAAGTAATGTAGTAAGATCATTTCCCAGACCAAGAAATTTGTTTTCCTTATGATTTGCCCTGAGGACAAGAGGAAGGTTGTGGCCATGGATTCCATAAAATTCTTCTCCTCACTATGAAAGTTCTATCACTGGAACGTCTGATTTACTTTGCCTACTTATTTTCCAATAAGTTATTTATGAAATTCCTTCAATAAACATTAAAATAAATTATGCTGCAGATATCACACCATAATATAGAAAAAAACATATGCACAAGAATCAACACATCAACACAAATGTTTTGGACAATAGTCCCCAGAAAAACCCAATGTGGGAAAATCTGTGCAACAAGGGATGATTTCATTATTCACCAATTGTTCAATACATCAGGGTGCCAAACTAGCTTACCCAACAGAGAGAAAAAATTTCTCCAACACTTATCCTAGTACCAGTGTTAGCCTGGCTGACCTCTACGTAGCTCCCAAACACCCTGCTTCTTTGTGTCAGCCCTGGGCCTCTCTGCGTCACCCACACAGGCCTTCTAGTGACTGCGCAGTCTGCTGCTGCCTCTGTATCTGCCTCTCCTACCTTTGCGCAGGTCCTTTGGTGTTGATCCTGAATCTCTGTTTTGTACTTGATGCCTCTTGTTGCTCTCCAAACCACTAGTTCAAATTTCTCAGTTAACCCCACTCCAGGAATCGAACTACCTAGTCTCCCTTAGTGTATCCTCCAACTGACCCTCAAACCTCCTCTTATACTTTTCTCATTGGTCCATCAACGACCGAGATTAAATATTTAATCAACAACTAAGATTAGATTTGGATTGATCCATGACTTTTGGACCATTCTAACCCATTTTTTATTAATACCCACTAATATTTTATTTTTCCTAAGTTTAGACTTAGGAACTCAATTAAAAATACTAATTATTTTAATATCTCCCAAACCTTTTAGAATCTGCCCAAATCATTTCTGGGTCTTCGCAATCTTATATGATTTAGCCTCTCCACCAATTTTCATGGCTAGATGACATCCGATGCTACCCAAAATAAATACTCCCTCTTAGCAAGGATTATGCTCTAGTAATACTCCTCACTAAGTATCACCTTAATCATCCAACATCGGTCCCTGTGCTGATGCTAAGCCTCCCTACCCAACATCCTCTGCACTGTTGCATCCTGTACTGCTACCCATGGCTCTGATACTTCCACTACTGCATCTGTACGGTATCTCCCTCTACAACCATACTACTGTTGGTCCTTTCTCCCAACAATGCATCTACACTGCAACTCCCTCTACATCCGTGCTGCTATCACCCCCATTTTTGCTACTGAAACATATTCTTTATCATCCCCCTATTTTCCCTGAAATAATCAAATTTTTTCCTTCCAACGGCCTTCGTGAGGATGTTTACCACCTGTTCTCCTGTAGGAGTGTAGCTCAACTGTACAACTCATTGTTGGACACAATCTCTAACAAAGTGACACCGGATATCAATATGCTTTGATCGATCATGAAACGCCAGATTCTCAGAGAGCTTGATACAACTCTGATTATCACACATGATCATGGTCACATCCATTTTTCTTCTAAATAGGTTCACAAGCAATTTTCTAAGCCATATAGCCTCACACAAAGCCTCCATATATTCTGCCTTAAATGAGCTTAGAGACACGGACTTCTGTTTCCTACTACACCAGGAAGTCATTCCCGATCCAATGTTAAAACAATACCCTGAGGTACTTTTTCGATCCACTGAAATTCGTGCCCAATATAAATTAGTAAATCCACTCAATCTGATATGCTTACTCCTGGTGTACAAGAGTCCATAATTGATTGTTCCTTGTAAATACTTGAGAACATGTTTGGCTGCTACCTAATGTGCCCTCTTTGGTTCCACCATGAACTAACGGAGGATGTTGACAACGTAGCAAATGTTTGGCCTAGTATTGACCAGATACATCAGGGACCCTAGGAGCTGCCTGTATAAGGTGGGATCAACATCCTTGTCTTTTAATTCATCAATATTCTTCCAGGATGTGATCATTGGAGTAGCCATGGGTCTATAGTCCTCCATCCTGAATCTTTTCAGGATTTTTGTAGTATACCTCCCTTGCCCAAGGAAGATCTCTCCCTTTTGCTGCCAAACTTCCAACCCTAGAAAATAATGCATTTGTCCTAAATCCTTCGTATCAAATTATGTGGCTAGATTATTCTTGCAGTCCCCAATGAGCCTGGATGATCTTGCCAGAAAGAGATCATCCACATACAATACTAAGATTAGAGGCTCATTCTCTACAACCAGATAGTAGAGATTTGGATCCGTGTCATTATTGACAAATCCCACCTTCTGCAAGTAGTCATCGATTTGACCATACCATGTTGTAGGTGCTTGTTTCAGCCCATACAAGGAATTCTTCGACCTACATACACGAGACTTCTTCTCGAGTGTCTCAAATCCCTTTGGTTGTTCAATGTATACCTCTTCTTCTATTACCCTATTCAAAAAATCCGTTTTGACATCCACCTGATGATTCAATCTCCCACCCCATTTGTGCTACAGGAGATATCACGGTTCTAATAGATGTATACCTGGCTACCGGGATGAATGTCTCCTCGTAGTCATTTCCTTCCTTCTGAGCATACCCCTTAGCCAAAAACCTGGCCTTATATTTCTCAACACTACCATCTGTAGCATATTTGATCTTGTAGATCCATCTCGAACCTACCACTGATCTGTCTTGAGGCCTTGGCACTACCTCCCAAACATTGTTCACCATTATGGAGTTGTACTCCTCTACCATCGCATCTAGCCAAACCTGATGTTGAGCTGCCTCCTGGAAATTGGCAGGCTCCCCATCCTAAGCTACTAATGCCTGATATCTATCTAGTTGTTTTCACTCCCTCTTATTGTTTCTTGGCGCACCGATGAATTCCTCTACATCTCGCAGAATCTGATGAAGTTCCCTGCTAGTTCTTCCTCTGCCAGAAGGTTCTTCTGTTAGCTCCTCCTCATCCTGTGAATCTTCCTGATCTGAGGAAGAGTTCTTTACATCCGTTGGTTGAAGAGGTTTAACCAATGGCACCTCTTTTGACTGCTCCTCGGAAGGCATCTCACGAGATTTTATGACATCCCTGTCCTCCATGAACTTCACATCTCGTCGAGCCACTACCTTCCTTCTCCCTGGAAGATAGATTCTATATGCCTTAGCATTCTCGCTATATCCCACTAGATATCGCTTTTCCGTAGTTTGATCTAGCTTTTTCCCCTTTTTCCTGGGTACACGATAATATGTTAAACTCCCAAATATCCTAAAATGACTGACTTAAAGTGTCTTCTGTGTGAAAACTTTCTCTGGAGTAATCTTTCCCAATGCCCGATGAGAAGTCCTATTTTGAACATAGATTGTTGTGTTGCAAATTTCAGCCCACAGGAATTTTGGCATATCCTGATCATACATCATGGCCCTAGCTACTTCTACAATAGTCCTGTTCTTCCTTTCTGCTACTCCATTGTGCTCTGGATTGTAAGGAGCTTTCCACTCTCTTCTAATGCCCTCCTTAGTGGAAAAATCAGTGAAGTTCTTATCGACATACTCTCCACCATTATCTACTATGAAACCAGCTCAAGAGAAGATAGAAAAGATAGATCAATGCCTTAGAATTCAACCTCTTCGAGGGGGAAACCTCCTTTACATTACATAAATGAAAAATTCTTGGATGATTCAAATGACAAAACCTCCTTTCTATATATAGGAGTCTAAGGAGTCACAGTATAACCTAGTCGACCTAACAATAATAATATAAAGCCACAAAAATAACAATAGAGGGATTCTATGGGGCATAGTAATAACAATATGCGGGCAATAGGGGCACAACAATATTAATAAGGGATACAACTACAATAGTAATAGGGTAATCGCTAGTATTATAGGGACCCAACATGCCCCTCTCCTTCAAAAAAAGTGTTGTCCTGAGCAATGCTTGAGTAGTTCTGGATACTTCTGTATAAAATTCTCATCCTCCCATGTGGAATCTTCAGCGAATAAGTTCTTCCACTTGATAAGATACTCCGAAATTGATCAATTTCATAGCTGTCGAGTTCTTGTTTCTGTGACTGCTTCTAGTTCCAATATAATTTTCCCTTCCTCGTCAAGTTCTAGCAATATTGTTTGAATTGGGAGCTCATCACCTATAACCTTCTCTAAAAATGAAACATGGAAAACTGGGTGCAATCGAGAAGCTGTAGGAAGCTCCAATTTGTATGCCATAGTAACAATCTTTTGCAACACCTTGTATGGGCCATAATACTTTGGTGATAATTTATTATCCTTCTTAGCTTGCTTGAGGGATGTTTGCTTATATGGTTGTAGCCGTAGGAATACCCAATCACCTACATCAAAACTTCTTTCGCTGGGATGTTGATCTGCCTATTGTTTCATTCTATTTTGTGCCAACATGAGGTTATCCTTTAAGAGTTGGAGGACTTGTTGTTGATGTTCGATGTGATGTTCCACTGCTTGAACCTTAGAATTTTATCTTAAATATGATGTGATGGATGGTGGTTGATACCCATAAAGTGCCATAAATGGGGTCATTTTTGTTGCTGTATGGAAGGAAGTGTTATACCACCATTCAGCCAGAGGCAACCATTTGACCCATTGTGTCTGCTTATCATATACAAAGCAACGAAGATATCCTTCCAAACATTTGTTTACTATCTCAGTTTGACCATTAGATTAAGGATGATAAGATGAGGTATGAGCTAACTGAGTACCAAGACAAGAAAATAATTCTGTCCAAAAATTTCCAGTGAAAATGGGATCTCTGTCACTTACAATAATCTTTGGGTTTCCATGTAGCTTTTCAATTATTTCCATAAATGTAGTAGAAACTGTACTTGCTTTAAATGGATGTGATAATGCACAAAAAGTGTGCATACTTGGTAAGTCTGTCAACTACCACCATGATGACACTCTTTCCCTCAGACTTGGGTAAACTTGTGATCGAATCCATTGAAACCTCCTCCCAATGTTGGCTTGGAATGGATAAAGGTTGTAATAGACCCTGTGTCTTAATTGTTTCAACTTTATTTTGTTGGAAAACCAAACATTCCGCCACAAAATTTTGAATATCTAATTTAAGGCCATCCAAAAAAAATTCCTTCTTAACCCTATGGTAAGTTTTTAAAAATCCTGAGCGCCCTCCTAAGGGAGAAGTGTGCAATTCCATAAGAATCTTTTGTTTTAGCTAGGAATTCTCACAGAGGTATAAGCGATCTTTGTACCATAACGAATCATTTTGCTAGCTAAATGTATCAGACGTATTGGAATCTTGTTGTAACTTTCGGATAAGTGCCCACACTTCTTCGTCATTCTTCCATTCCTCCCTTGCTTCGTTTATCCAATCTGGTTGGATAATAGAAATGGTGCACAACAATGCTTCCACATCCTCATCCTTTCTTGAGAGTGCATCTGCCACCACATTTTGCTTCCCTTTTTTGTATATGATTTCAAAGTCATAACCCAACACCTTTGTGACCCACTTTTGTTGCTCTTCAGAGGATAATATTTGTTCTAAAAAGTAATTAAGGCTATCATGATCTGTTTTTACCTTGAAGTGTCTTCCTATTAGGTAGGGTCGCCATTTCTTAAGTGCATGGAGTATTGCCAACATTTCCTTCTCATAAATAGCTTTGTGTAAAAACTTTCCCTTGATTGGATGACTTTCAAAAGAAATGGGTCTTTCATCTTGCATTAGAACATCACCAATTCCATTTCCTGAAGCATCACATTCCACAATAAAGGTCTTTGTGAAGTCTAGTGTAGATAAGACCAGTGCTTGGCACATTGCCTCTTTAAGATGTTCGAAGGCCTTTGTTGCTTCCGGAGTCCATGAAAATGCATCTTTCTTCAATAATGTTGTTAGAGGTGCTGCTATTCTCCCATAATTCTTAACAAACTTGCGATAATACCCTCTCAACCTGAGAAATCCTCGCAGATGCTTTATGGATGTGGGGATTATCCATTCCTTAATGCCTTTAATTTTTCTTGGGTCTACCTTAACTCCTTCATGAGATACAATATGACCCAGATATTCCACCTCTTAGACTCCAATCAAACGTCGGATCGTTTTGCATATAATTGTGTCTCCTCCAATAGTTGTAGCACCCTGTCAACATGATCCTTCCGAGACTTGCTGTAGATTATTATATCATCAAAAAATACTAACACAAATTTTCTAAGGAATGGTTTGAAAATTGAATCCATCAAACCTTGAAATGTTGAAGGTGCATTGGTAAGGCCAAAAGGCATGACCAAAAATTCATAATGACCCTCATGAGTTCTAAATGCTATTTTCAGAATGTATTCAGTCTTCATTCTGATTTTATGATATCCTGAACGAAGATCCAACTTGGTGAAGTAAATTGATCCATGCAATTCATCCACTAATTCATCAATGATAGGAATGGGAAACTTATATTTAATAGTGAGCTTGTTGAGCTTACTATAATCCAGACACATGCGCCATGATCCATCCTTCTTGTGCACCAATACTACTGGAGCAGAGAAAGAAGTTTGACTAGGTTGAATTATACCAGCCTCTAGCATTTCTACAGCCATACGTTCAATTTCACTCTTTTGGGCATAGGGATATCTGTACGGCCTGATGTTTGGAGGAGCACTTCCTGGAATTAGATGAATAGCATGATCATGATCACACATAGGTGGGAGACCTTTTGGAGTCTCAAATACCTTGGAATGATTATCCAAGACTTTTTTGAGATCTGGAGAAATGGATGATTCTGATGTGGAAACATCTAGTGAACATAATTGTGAAATTACACCTCTTTGTTCCTTTTTTAGAAGCTTTGTCATACCATTAGAGCTGATTATCTTTCTTGTTTTCCCTGCAATACCCCTTAATTCAATTTCCTTTCCTTCCGTAGAAAATTTGATGAAAAGTTCTTGAAAATTAAAAGCTATTGTACCCAAGGATTGTAGCCATTGGACTCCTAGTACAACATCAGCACCTCCCATTGGAATGGAAAGCATTGGGCTAGTCAATACATATTCTCCCATGGATAGCTTGATATTATGGCACTTTCTAGAGAAATTTATTGTTCCTCCATTTGCAATCATCACTTGATACTCTGGTGCTGGATATAGGAAGCAATTTATTTCTTTTGCTACCTTACAATGAATAAAATTGTGGGTGCTTCCTGAATAAATCAACACTATTACCTTTTTCTTCTTGATTTGTCCTTCTATCTTGATTGTTTGAGGAGTGGTAATTCCAACCAATTCATTACATGATATGCTCGGATTCATTTCTTCTTTATCTAGGCTTTGTTCCTGGACTATATCCTCTTCTTTTGAACTTTCTTGCTCCTTTTCTTCTTCCTCTTCACAATCTATGTAGAATAATTTCTTTTCAGCACACTTATGACCTTTAGTGTATTTGTTATCACAACTGTAACAAAGCCCTTTTTCTCTTTTTTCTTCCAATTGTTGTGGTGTCAACCTTATAGGTTGTGGAAGGTCGGGGGTAACAACACTTCCATTTTTATAGTTGTGACTGGTATGCTTCCTGGTTGCCATAATTTTGCTTTCCATTTTTCTTGCTAACCTGAATGAGTTCTCTAATGAATCAGGGTCCCAAAGGTGAACATCATGTTGGATATTATCCTTTAAAGTCCCTATAAAAACATCAATCCTATGCTCAGAGAAACATTTATGATGATTTTCCCCAGGTCACCTATTTGGAATGTAATTCAGGAGTCTGCAAAAAGACCAACTTCCTTAGATCATATCTCCGCAAATATAGTGCAAAAAGCTTTGAAATTTGGACCTGAGATTCAGCGCGATGTCTTCTCAAATGGGTTTTATTTTTAGCTTCTGAAACGTTGCAGAAAAAAGTTATAGCAAAAATGCCACGATGACTTGTTTAGAGCAACGAAACCCTAGAAACCAAAGCTCTAATACCAAATGTTATGAAACCAGCTCAAGAGAAGATAGAAAAGATAGATCAACACCTTAGAATTCAACCTCTTTGAGGGGCAAACATCCTTTACATTACATAAATGAATAATTCTTGGATGATTCAATTGACAAAACCTCCTTTCTATATATAGGAGTCTAAGGAGTCACAATATAACCCAGCTGACCTAACAATAATAATATAAAGCCACAAAAATAACAATAGAGGGATTCTATGGGGCACAATAATAACAATATGGGGGAAATAGGGGCACAACAATATTAATAAGGGGTACAACTACAATAGTAATTGGGTAATCACTAGTATTATAGGGACCCAACATTATCTAAGTGCAAATATTTTATTTTCTTCTTAGTCAGATTCTCCACTAGAGCCTTGAACTCTTTGAATTGACAGAAAACCTCGTCCTTGGTTTTCAGAAAATAAATCCAAGTTTTCCTTAAGTGGTTGTTAATGAAGGTAAGGAATTACTCGACACCACTAAGAGCTTTAGTAGACATAGGTCTGCAAATATTTGAGTGCATCAATCCTAGTACACTCTTGCCCTTGTTTTTACTTCTAGGAAATTCTTCCTTGGCATACTTTCCTAGAGCACATCCTTCACATACATCATCCCGTTCTGTACTAAGATCCATAACTCCTATTAGAGTGCTCCTGAGAATTCTCAAAGCCCCACGGTGCAAATTTCCCATTCTTCTGTGTCATAGTTCATTCAAGTCCTTGTCTCCATGACTGCCTATTAGTGCCATTGGTGATTCTAGTTGTAGTCTAAATAAGTTGTTACTTTTGATCTTGATATGCACTTTCTTTTTCCAACTCGAGAGTTTGACGTATACATTCTGCTTGATGAAGAAGATGTCATAGACCTTGCCTTGAAGTTGCGATACTGAAAGTAAGTTCATCCCGAATCCTAGTACATGCAACACATCGGTAGCACATAACTGTTCTCCCGACTCTGTTTGAAAAACAATGGTGCCCCTCCCTACTGGAGTACACTTTTCCTTGTTCCCCATGGTGATATGAAAGTTCATCTTCTCCTCTCGATAATTTGAGACACATTCCATGATTCCTGTCATATGCCAAGGGGCTCCATTGTCTATGTACCATATCTCTAATGATGCAGAACTAGTCATGCAAGCCACTTCTTCTTCCAGCTTAGAAGCCAACATAGAGAAATCGAAATCACTTTCTCTTGTGTAATTTTCTAAAAATTTGTGCGAGTCTCCTAACGTGGATGACTTTGCATCATGGTCTCGACCTAGTTTTTTATTTTTCCTTCGTCTCTCTAATTAATTGTTCAGGTACTATGTGAAAATTCTATCACTGCAACATTTGATTTACTTCGCCTACTTATTTTCTAATAAGTTATTTATTAAATTCCTTCAATAAACATTAAAATAAATTTTGCTATAGATATCACACCATAATACAGAAACAAACACATGCACAAGAATCAACACAACGACACAATATATTTTGGACAATAGTCCCTGGAAAAACCCAATGCGGGAAAACTGATGTAGCAAGGGAGGATTCTATTATTCAACGATTCTTTAGTACAACAGTGTGCCAAACTGGGTTACCCAATAGAGAAAAAAAATTCTCTAGCACTTCTCCTAGTCCCAACGTCAGCGTGGCTGAGCTCTACGTAGCTCCCAGACACTTTGCGTCAGCCCCTGCTTCTCTACATCAGCCCTAGGTCTCTTTGCATCACCCATGCAGGTCTTCTAGTGATTGCATAGTTTGTTGCTGCCTCTGCATCTGCCTGAGAGGCTCTGTGTCTACCTCTCCTACATATGCATTGGTCTTATAGTGTTGATCCCAACTCTCTATTCCATACTTGCTACATCTTGCTCCTCTCCAAACCACTAGTTCGAATTTCTCAGCTAACCCTGCTCTAGAAATCAAACTGATCGGTCTCCCTCAGTGTATCCTCCAACTGACCCTCAAGCCTCTTCTTATACTTTTCTTATTGGTCCATCAACAACCGAGATTAAATATCTAATCAATGGCTAAGATTAGATTTGGCTTGATCCATGACTTTTGGACCATTCTAACCTAGTTTTATATTAATACCCATTAATATTTTATTTTTTCTAAGTTTAGACTTAGGAACTCCATTAAAAATATTAATTATTTTAATATGTCCCAAACTAGTTAGAATTTTCCCAAACCATTTCTAGGTCTTGGAGATCTCATGTGCTTTAGCCTCTCCACCAATTTTCATGGCTAGAGCACATCTGATGCTACCCCAAATCAACACGCACAACATCAACAGATGGACAATGTCGTGGAGGAGTATAGGGACATTTTCGCCTCACCTACAGGGGTACCTATGCACTGTTAGGTCAAGCACTCCATTGATCTAACCCCAAGTGCGTTGCTACCCATTATACTGATCTATCAACACTTTGTTATGGAGAACGATGAGATCAATAGGCAGATTCAGGAGCAATTGCATAAAGGTCACATCAAGCCAAGCTCATCAACCTATGGTAGCCCGATTGTATTGGTGTATTTAAATGACATCTTGATCTTCAATCAGAGTTGGGAAGACCACCTCCACCATATCCAATAAGTCCTTGAAACCCTACGACAAAAAACACAAGTTATGTGCCAATTTGGAGAAGTGAACTTTTGGCATGACTTAGGTGCGATATCTAGGGTACACCATTGATGAGCAGGGTGTGCATGATGACCCAGCCAAGATATAAGTCATTCGGGATTGGCCAGGCACAAACACTCTAACAGAGCTTCGCAATTTTTTTGGTCTTGCCAATTTCTACCGCAGGTTCGTGTTGGGGTTCTCTCATATCACTTAGCCTTTAAGTCAAGTCACCAAGGGCGGAGTGGAAGCAAAGTTTTTTTGGTCTGAAAGCCAATAGAAGGCATTTTCCGAGTTGAAGCATCGCCTCTACTCCGCACCAATTCTCACATTACCAGACCTTAAACAACCATTTGAGATTGAGACAGATGACTCTGACTATGCTATTGGTGCGGTTCTTACTCAACAGGGGCATCCAGTGGCTTACCACAGTGAAACAATTTTAGACACGGTCTGAAAGTATCCCACTTATGAAAAATAAATGTATTCCATTGTGCAGGCATGTCGTCAATGGAAGAATTACATTATGGGGAAGGAAATGATCATCCATACAGACAACCAACCCCTGCAGTTCATATAGACACAAGGGAAGTTGCAGAACAATTTCCATCAGAAATGGTCCACATACCTGCAACAATTCCATTTGAACATTAAGTACAAGAAGGGAAACACCAATAATGTTGCAGATTGCCTCAGCCAACCACCAGTGGTGTTGATCACTGTGATCGACTCCTGTGGGCACGAGACTTTGGGGTGGCAACATCTTTACAAGAGTGATCCAGAATTTGATAGCACATACTAGACACTCTTGGAAGGTAAGAAAGTTCCAAATTTTCACCTCCAAGATGCATTGTTATGCCACCTAGGACACATTTGTGTTCCTTCGAGCGAGTGTGCCAAGATGATTTGGGAGGCGCACTACAGTCAGGCCGCTAGACATTTTGGAGTAGAGAAAAAAATGGCAGTAGCGCAGAAGTATTTATTATTATTATTAATGATAAAGAGAAGTATTAATATATAAATTAAACATATGTACAACATGCAACAAGATTCTTAACCATGGAGATTCACCCTGATTTTATTATGGAGATTCTTAATCTGTAAATAAGCCTTGTTACAATATTATGGGCCAATACCTTAGCTCATCAATACCACATGTCCAAAAAACCATAACTGATTTCATATGACAATTTTTTAATTAATGAATTTAATAGAGGACATTTTTTTAATAAATGAATTTAATGAAAAGGAGAAAAAAAACATACCTACTTTGAAAATAAATCTCAACCTTTGATTTGTGTATACTACCAAGAATATCTTAGAATATTCATCTCTACCATCCACTTAATAATTATTGATAATTAAATTAAACTTATTAAATCCCAATTCCAAAATAAACATGCTTATCCGTATAATAACTTTCAAATTCTAAAACTTATGAAATGTATTATTATAATATATCTTTATGTGAGTCTTAAGATGACTCATGAGAGTTTAGCATGACTAGATTTTTGCCCACATTTTTTAATGGTGACAAAGCGTGTTAACAAAATACTTGATCACTGAAACATCATTTAATTCATATTATTATAAATTAGTTAATTTGATTAAAACTTATAGTATATATAGTATTTTTTGGCTTAATCTATTTTTTTTAAACCATTAATTTAACGATGATAAATTATAAACTATATTAGGTCGAAATACCTTATTATTTATAATTCTTAATTTTTTTTAAATATAAAAAATAATTATAATAGCATAATTTTATTTTACTTTTACCTACCAAATATTAAAAGAAAAACATTTTAAAAGAGATTTGTATTTCAAAAAATTGGATCTCTCAACATTTAATAGATTCAGACTTCAAATATTCTAGTAATTAGTTACATTTATACATATTCTAATAATTAGTTACATTTATACATATTAATTTTTTATTTTATTTTATGTAATTAAATTAAATTAAAATATTTTAATAATTATAAATATTATATTAATAATAATAATAATAATAATAATAATAATAATAATAATAATAATAATAATTATTATTATTATTATTATTATTATTATTATTATTATTATTATTTTCATCTCTAAAAAAACATATTAGAATTAGGTTACGTGACAACATCTCTCTAGTATTAACTTGATAGTAGATCAAATAAATCTTAGAGTTGGTAATCTCATAGCTTTGAGGTTTTGCGCTTTGAAACCAAAAAACATCATACTTATATTTATCAGATTTTCTTCCATCAATATGTTATTTTCCATCTTTTCTAGAATAACATTATAATTGTTTTAATTTTTAATTTAAAAATAATTATAATATATTTTTTATAATTTGATTTAATTTTGTTTTTTATTTTTAATAATATGAGTTTTTATTTTTATGATGGTGACTGGGTGTACTGTTAAGACATTCTATAATGTGAAAATTATTTGTTTGAAACTTAAGAGCTGGTGTGACCAAGCAGAGTGCAATCTTCAAGTGATTTTGATGACTTAAATGCCCCTGAATCATAGTTTATCAAGCTAAAGATTAAATGTATAATCATCTCATGACTCACAATTTAAGAAACATAAAAAAATAAATTTATACTTTCATTTGCAATCAATTTAATGATAAGATTTTATCTTTTAATATTCATATAATAAAAAATATACTTAAAATTTATCATACTTTCACAACTATTCAAAAAATAAAATATCTCATTTTAGTATCATTTTCAAATTCCAAAAATTATATAAAAATTATAATAATATATATTTTTATAAGTTAATCCATATTGTAAATTAATTAATATTAACCAATTGTATTTTAAGAAAAAAGTAATCAAAGCGAAGGTCAAATTTAATTACAAACGCACTAATGTAATTATTATTAATTAATTGATATTTTAAATATTCATTATTGTATAAATTGATTACAAATGCACTAATTTGATTATTATTAATTAATTAAGATTTTAAATATTCATGGTAAACCATTTAAACATATCTTAAATTTAACTCATTTTAAATTACCAAACTCAACTTATTTGAATAAACTAACTTATTTTAATAAATTGATAAAAAATATTATAAATAAAAAAATTTAATTTACAAATTTCATAGGTTTCCGAATAATTTAAATTATTGAATTCAATAAAATTAAAAAAATATATATAATTATATTTTAATAATATTTATTAACTAATTAATTATTATCACTTTTATTATATTCATTGCACTTCACACTTATTATAAAGTAATATGCAATTTAGTCATGAGATACTGTTAAAATTCTTAGAAACTCACAAACACACTTTATCAAACAAAAAATTGTGATTGGTCGTGAAGAGCTATTTCTCTAAACATTATGAATCACTGGTCCATCCAACCTAACATAGGGTCCAAAACCAAACTTTTCTTGGGTGCTGCCCCGGACCCCATAAAGTGGGGTTACAGGTACACGTCAAACCCCTTGTGACCCCCCCACTACACAATCGGCACAATGAACGGGGGTTTTCCCCCCCTCTAACCCCCCGGTTAACTACGTGGACTAGTCGTGGAAAGAATGTAACACAACCCAACAATCTCCCACTTTTTGTTTTCTTTCCATAGGGGGCCATAAGAGAGATTACTCATTTTTCTAGCCCTGAAATTCCCATTGTCTCTCTACACCAAGAGAACTTCTCAGAGTTCACAGATCTTTTCAATGCATCTGCAGTATTCTTCAGAATGTCCACCTTTACCAACAACACCTTTTTGTCTTCTATCATATCCCTCACAAAGTGATACTAAACATCAATGTGTTTTGTCTTTGAATGATATGCGGGATTCTTTTCCAAGAAAATTGCACTTTGGCTGTCAAAATCTATCCGTATAGCTCCCTGTACTAATCGCATACTTGAATAGAATCTCTGCAACCAAACTTGTTCCTTGCTTGCATGAGTGGCTGCCATGTATTCTGCCTCTATAGTTGATAGTGCCACTATAGATTGTTTCTTACTCATCCAACTGACTGCACCTCCAAATGGGTTAAACACATACCCACTTGTATATCTTCTCTAATCCAGATCTCCAGCCCAATCTGCATCAACAAATCCATGAATATCCAACATTCTGTCCAATTCTGATATTTCTTGGTAGCACAAACCATAATCACTAGTGTCACGCAAATACCTGAAAACTCGATTCATTGTTGTCCAGTGCTCCTTCCTTGGTTTTGACATAAACCTGCTCAATACTCCCACTGCATGTGCAATGTTTGGTCTAGTACAGACCATTGCATACATCAAGCTACTGACTGCACTTGCATATGGAACATGGGACATGTCCTCTTCCTCTTCTCGTGTCTTGGGACACTGTTTAGCAGATAACCTCACACCTAGAGTAAGAGGAACCTTCACTCGTTTACTATCCTACATATTAAACCTCTGCAGTATTGTCTCGACATACTTCCTCTGGTTTAACCAGAGCTTCCTCTTTGCCCGATATCTTTTAATTTCCATGCCCAAAATATAGTTTGCAGCACCAAGATCTTTCATGTCGAATTTGGAGGACAATTGGGTCTTCAAATCCTAGATAATTTCTTTGTCATTTCCAACCAGCAACATATCATCCACATACAAGACCAGATAAATAACATGGTCACCAATTAATTTAAAATACACACAGTGATCTGCTTTGCTTTTGGTGAAGCCAAGTCCCCGTATAAATGTATCAAATTTTTGATACCACATCCTTGGTGACTATTTTAACCCATACAGAGACATCTTGAACTTGCATACAAGTTCTTTCTTACCCTTCATCGCAAAGCCTTCATGTTACTTCATGTATATTTTCTCTTCCAGATCCCCATGAAGAAATGTTGTCTTCACATCCATTTGTTCTACCTCAAAATCAAAAGTGGCAGCAACAGATAAAAGTAATCTAATAGAAGTTACCTTGGCAACAAGAGAAAAAATATCACCAAAATCAATTCCCAGCACCTGGGAATAACCTTTTGCTACCAACTGAGCTTTGTATTTCTTCACCTTTCCTTCTGCATTTGTCTTCTTCTTGAACACCCATTTACCGCCAATGGGTTTCCTTCCAGCTGGAAACTCCACCAGATCCCAAGCCTCATTTTTGTGCAACGATGCCATTTCATCAACCATGGCCTCTTTTGAGAGTTTTCCATCCTATGAATCTACTGCTTCCTTCATAGTTCTAGGATCATCATCAGTAATAGATAAAGAAAAATTTGAATAGAAAGCAGATGGACTATACCTTTCTGGCTACCTTCTTTCTCGAACTGATCTTCTCACACCCGGAGTTTGTGGCTCTTCATCTTCTGATTCCTCCTTTGCTATAGAGTCTGATTCTTCCTCCTTAAGCTCAAACTCTATCTTCTCAGGTTCCTTTGGTTGGACTTCATGTTTAATAACAACTTTTATCTCTTTGAAAACCACATCTCGGCTGTATACAACCTTTCGTGTGACTGAGTTCCAAAGCTTATAACCCTTTAAACCATCCTTATACCCAATAAAGATGCACTTTTTAGATTTACTATCCAACTTGTTTCATTTATCCTTTGGAACATGTACATATGCATCAAATCCAAATACCCTCAGATGTGAAAGAGAGGGTTTCTCACTAGTCCATACCTCTTGTGGAGTCTTATCCTCCAATGCTCATGAAGGTGACCTATTGACTAGGTAACATGCAGTATCCACCGCCTCTACCCAAAATTCCTGTCCTAACCTGGTACCACTGAGCATGATTCTTGCCCTTTCTATCAACATCTTATTCATTCCTTCCACAACTCCATTTTTTTGAGGTGTATATGGAGTTGTCTTATGTTGTGCTATACCACACTTCTTACAAAATTCTTCAAATTCGTTGCTGCAAAACTCTCCATCATTATCTATCCTCAGCACCTTTATCTTCTTCTCTATCTAATTTTCCACGGGAGCCTTAAATTCTTTAAACCTGTCAAAGACTTGAGATTTCTTCTTAAGGAAATATATCCATGTATTCCTTCAGAAGTCATTTATAAATGATACATAGTACACAGACTTACCTAGTGATGGAACCTTCACAGGTCCAAACACATCACTTTGCACAAGCTCTACTATCTGTTTCGCCCTCTTACCACCAGAGGGGAAACTCACTCGATTCTGCTTCTCATATACACAATTTTCACAGAAATCAAAGTCCAGAGATCTATTACTCATACCTTCTACCATACCTTTACCATGAAGTATTCGAAGGTCCTTCTGTCCAATATGTCCAAGCCTTTGATGCCACTCATGGTCTTCTCTCCAGAGTCCACTAGATTTTCTGCTCCACTTTCAGGAACCACAGAACTGTTACACCCATCAATAACAATGCAACCTTGTAGCTTGTATAGAGTTCCAATTCAAACCCCTCGCATCAATACCAGTGATCCATAAACCCTTTTGCAGGTATCCTTCTTGAACATTGTTTTTACACCTGCATCATCAAGCTTGCTTACAGAAATCAAATTTCTTGCCAATGTAGGAATATGCGGAACACTCAGAAGTGTTCTGACCCTTCCACCTTGCAACTTCAACTTTAATTTTCTACAACCAATGATTCTAGCCTTCCTATCATCCCCTAAAAAGACATCACCACCATCATATTTCTCATACTCGTAGAACCACTCTCTATCTGGAGTGAAGTGAAAGGATGCACCTGAGTCAATCAACCATGCTTCATGATCCACATGTGTACATGAAGAAGCCAAGTACACATCCCAACCTTCATCTGAGTTGGTTTTCACCTCTGCAGAAGGAACATCATCAGATCCATTTCCTTTATCAGGAGCTTTAGATTTACAGTCCCTTTTGTAGTGCCCTTCCTTTCCGCATTTCCAGCACACCACCTTTCAGGCTTTCCTGGAGATTTAGATCTCCCACTTGATGACTTATTTTTGTTTTTGTTCTGGAATCGTCCTCGTACAGACAGGGCATCACCATTCTGGCTCTCCATATTTTTTCGTCTCATCTCTTCCATCAGCAAGGGTGAGACATAAACAGACTATCCCACGAATCTGGTAGAGAAAACAACAAACTGATGCATTTATCTTTGTCTGAAATTTTAATATCAACATATGCTAACTGACTTACCATAGTATTAAATGTGTTTAGATTCTCTATCACCGAGTCTCCATCTTTCATCCTCAGGTTATACAGCTTTTTCCATAGGAACAGTTTAATCACCAGAGACTTAGATTGGTACAAAGTCCCTAACTTGTCCCACAAAGTATTCATCGTAGCTTCCCCTGATACATTCAGCAATACTGAATCCAAGACACAAAATCGTATTGTGCTCTTTGCCTTCTGATCCAACTTCTTCCATTCTTCATCAAACACTCTCGTTGGTTTAGTACCCGGATCTACCGCAATCCATTGAACTTTATCCACCAACAGATCCTCCATCTTGAGTTTCCAAAACTCAAAACTTTGACCATTAAATTTCTCGATCTCTGTCTTTCCACTACTTGCCATCTTCTTTCACCACCAGGATCGATCTCGTAGATCTCCCATTGAATAGGGTCTACCGCAGGCCTGAGCGAAACCCCTCAGTAACAAAGGCGTCCCCTTGAAGCCAAAACTGCTTCGATACCAAATGTAGGGCTTAACGCGGTACAAAAATTACCTACATACGAATTCTAAAACAAAAAAAATAAACAATGTGAGAGCATAACACATAAAACACATATACACAGAGATTTTCCCCTGGATCCCAAAACTGGGACTACCAACTTGATTTTTCATTATGTTCCTTTCAATGTTATAATACATATTTATACATGTTGAAGCATCTAATACCGTGGACCGAAAACCATCACGTCCAATACCATGGATCGAAAACCATCACATCCAAAAACATGTGCGAAAATCATGCACAAAACCATAGGTGGGTCTGCCCAACCTAACATAGGGTCCAAAACCAAAATTTTCAGGGGCGTTGCCCCAAACCCCATAAAGTGGGGTTACGGGTATGCCTTAAACCCCTTGTGACCTCCCGCCCGCTACACAATCGATGCAATGAAGGGGGGTTCTACCCCCCCTCTAACCCCCCTGTTAACTATGTGGGCTAGTCGTGGAAAGAATATAACACAACCCAACACATAAATTCAACCATAAAGAACAATAGAACAATAGATATCGCAACACACAAGATTTACCCTAGGAAAACCCATTGCAGGGAAAAAACAAGTAACCTTTTCAATAGATAAACTCTTATTTTTCAATGAGAGACACACCTAAACCTATGCTCTAGCCTAGTCTTCTCCTTTAATTCAAGTCACCTAATATGATCTTGCACTTTTCTCTTGATCCCGCACTTCCAGAATTTTGTCCCTCCTGCAATAGTCATCTGCCCTAGAATTTTGGTCCTGGAATAGTTGCCCTAGTAACAAAAAGATTTCGCCCCCTGCAATGGTTGCCCAAGAAAAATGTGAGCCACAAAGAGAGAAATTACCTCACACATGTGAGTTGCTAGAGAGATAGAGAAGAGAGAAAATTTGGCCTTCTTTTTCGTTCTTCTTCGTCCTTCTTCATCCTTCGCTCACTTGACAAAAAATTATCTTGCATGAGAGAATGTGAATGTGCCAATGGAGTAGATCAATCTGCTTTTATATAGCAGACTATTTTAGGTGAATGGATGTGTCCCTTGGCTAGGGCTGACTTGACTTGGAGGGAAGCTGATTTGTCACTTTTGGAGCCAAATTTACATTTCAAAAAATTCAAATTTTCATCTTTTAAAATTCACAATGGGACTTTGGCTCAAAATACATTTTTCTTTTGACTCAAGCATTTAAAATATGCTTTACAATGATAAATACTATTACATCAAGTGACCAAAGGTACATTATGAAGACCAACGATACTTACAAAGTCAATGATTCCTAGAATCAAATATGACTATTTAAATGAAGATATATTTAATACTCATTTTATGGTTAGTAAAAAACCAAAATTTTTCATCATGTCACTTGAAAAGTATACTATTATAAAACATGAAACATATATAATAATTACTTCATTATATTTTCTTAAGCTTCAAAAATATTTTCTATTTGAAACTTCCACAAAAGAAACTATAGCAAAATGCTAAAATGAGTCATTTTAAAGAGCGAAACCAAAGGATCATACATTCTAAAATCAAATGTTATGAACTAAATTTTATTCTTTCATAATGATAAATATGCATTGAATAAGAATTCACTTCAAGGAGACAACCTCCATTTATAATATATCTAATGCACAATATAAGATGCCTATAAAAATGAGTCTCCTTTAATATAGATAGGAGATCAAGTGAGCATGATGTAACCTACCACTAAGCCAACCAAACCATAACTAATATACCAATAGTAAATGAGATTAGAGCCTTAACAATAATTGTGGGAACAACATGTAGCTCATCATATACTTTTATAATCAATTGTAAACAAGACAACAAGGCAATGCCATTTTGTGAAATACACATCCAACATTCTTAAGTGGGTGCTAAAATCCATCAAAACTATTATATAGAAGAAAAACCATCAACAACCTAAGATGAATATATTATTGGTCGTTAATGGTAAAATACCTCATTCTAATAAGAAAATTGTAATAATCATACTTGTCAACGTTTCAAATCCCAACAGGGATCCATCATTAGGACAATTACTGAATGATGATAGAAAAAGAGCTTAGTGAGAGTATAAATAGGATTAAGATAATTTGATTTCAAGGAGATGAAGTCAGCTTTAAAAAAATATTTATCTTTTTTTTATAATAATTATTAACCATGTTTAAAGTTTTATTGTAATTTTATAATAAACTGTATTTTATTATTTTCATTTTTCTTATTAAAAGATCTTTTAATAAATAGTTTTTAATATTATTGATAGATTTTGTATAGTGTTATTATAATGTGCAAATTTCGTAATGTTTAATTAGATTAATTTGTTAAATAGATTTTATTAAAATGTTTAGTTATTATTATATCTTAATTCTAATTAATGAATAAATTAATTGATTCATAATTATTATAATAATCAAATCTATATTTAATAATGATAATTAATTTTTAATATTATTATTAATAAAAGATAAATTTATTTTATTTTAATTATTATAATAATATAACTAATTTTATTAGATTTAATTAACTAGTTAGTTACTAGGTATTATAATTAGATACTAATTACTATTGTAAATGTTTAATAATTAATATTGATGCATAATTATTTTATTTTTAATATAGGATAAATTGAAATTATTTTATTATAAATTAATTGATTGATTGATTAATTAATTAATAATATAATGACTAATTGTTAATATATATTAATTCTAAAATGATTGATTAGTAAGCTAGATGATATTATAATAATTAATTGTTATTATAAATATTTAATGATACTAATAATAATAATTATTATTATTATAAATGAATTATTCCTATTATTATTATAACTAATCTTTAAATACTTATTATTATTTAATTATAATATCTATTAGCTAATTAATTTATCAAACCTAATAAAATTAGTTATCTTATTATAGCTTAATACAGAATCTCTAATAATAATAATTATTATTCTAAATGAATTATTCCTATTATTATTATAACTAATCTTTTAATAATAATTATTATAAATACTTAATAATAATAATAATGATAATTATTATTAAGAATCATAATAATAACTATTTTTATTTTTAATTTTTAATTTTATCTTTAATATGAGATCAGAAAATTATAATAGGAGAGGAGCAGTTACCTAATTACCTAAGATGTAGTGGTGGTCTTAATCCCTTTGATTAAAGGAAGCCAAATTCCACTAATCTCGATACCGTTGTCTCTGTTGAGATTCTATGGGTGTTTTATAATTTCAAGAGCCTCCCTAATCTTTCGTCTATGGTATTGTTCTTCTCTTACGATAATTGAGGCGCTCTCCAAACAAACCTAGTGTTTCGTTTTAGAGGAGTGCTCCGCAAGGGCCGACGTATGAGACATTCCATTCTTAATATCCGCTCCATGCTCCTTTAGTCTTTTCTGTAGAGAGCACCTTGTTTCACCAATGTAACATTTTCCACAAGAACAATAAATTTTATAAACTCCTTTGAGTTGATGTCTATCAATATCATCCTTGACAGACCTCATATCTTGTTTTATTGTTCCAGGTGCTGAGAACTGAGTGACTATGTCTTTCCTTTTCAATATTTTGGCAATCTTATCTGTCACCCCTTGAATATATGGTAGGAAAACTCTATCACACTGAGGTGGGTTTTGGGCTTTAGGTTCCTGCAAAAACACTCTCCTTTCCGCTATTTCTATAGCTCTCCTAATATCTTTTTCTTTATATCCTATACCCTTAAATACTGAAGACAAATACTTTTTCTCTTCCTCGAGATGCTCAGAGTCAGAAATTCAAAGGGCTCTAATGGCAAGAGTGTTAAGGACAACAAGCTTCTAGGACGGGTGATGGTATGATTCAGCGTGGAGGTAGCTTTCTGTGTGAGTTGATTTCCTAAAAAAATACTTAGTACAAAAACAATATTCAAAAATTAATTATCATTATTAAATATAAATTTGATTATTATAATAATTATGATTCAGTTAATTAATTTATTAATTAGAATTAAGATATAATAATAACTAAAAATTTTAATAGAATCTATTTAACTAATTAATCTAATTAAACATTACAAAATTGGCACATTATAATAACACTATACAAAATCTATTAATAATAATAAAAACTATTTATTAAAAGATCTTTTAATAATAAAAACGAAAATAGTAAAATACAATTTATTATAAAATTATAATAAAACTTTAAACATGGCTAATAATTATTATAAATAAAAAAATAAAAATAAAAAAGATAAATAATTTTTTTTAAAGTCGACCTCATCTCCTTGAAATCAAATTATCTTAATACTATTTATACTCTCACTAAGCTCTTCTTCGATCATCATTCAGTAATTGTCTTGATGATGGATCCCTATTGGGATTTGAAACATTGACAAGTATGATTATTACTGTGGGTACTCCGAGATTCAACTTAAAAGAAATGAAGCATAGATTCCTAACATCCAAAAGGAAATTGTAGTTAAGGGAGTAATCTAGAATTTCTGGCATGAAAATACTAGGCCTTTATCTAATTAGAAGGATGTGCAAAAGTTTAGAAGATGTTCTAGTGACTATGAACTCCACATTAACACTTTTTTGATACGATAGACAAAACTATGAGAGATTCAATAATGAACACAAAGAATTGACCTAGGTCAGATATCCTTTAAAAAATTCAAACTTTGGTATGTTAGAATATACAAATATTGAAACACATAATGTTGTAGATACCACATAGAATTTGGTTATTATTATGACACATATATACATATTTATTTTATTTTTTTATTCCAATTTCCTTGCTTCATTAACTTATTGGATTGTTGAAATATCCATATATATTTTGCAACATTCAACTAGTCCATGGTGGTTCTCTACAAAGTCCTGTTGGCATTATGACATAGGTGTTGTCCTTGATGGCAACTCACTCAGATGACAGATCACAGTATAGCAGGTTAACGGCACAGAGTTACAGATCAGACTTCACAGAATGAAGAAAGAGAGGTATACGCAAGTTCACCATTCGCCAAGCCGCGTATACATGTGAGTTCACTGTATACCACTCGTGTATATGTACACACATACTTTCACAGAAGGAAAGGTGTGTATACCTTAAAAAACTAAATTTTTGGTCTGAAGTATTTGGTCCATGGTATTGGTCCAAGGTATCTGGTCTGAGGTATTGACCCCAGGTATTTGGTCGAAGGTATTGGTCTTAAATGGTTTTGGTCCATGGTATTGAGAAAGGCCTAAAGCTATAAAAGGAGGAGAACGAGAGAAGGTTGTAGCCTTCTGCAGGTATAAGCCTACATACTAGTATAAGATTGCACGAGTACAAAAATTGTGAACATATTTTCTTATTATTAAAAGCAGACAGAGACAATAGCAACAGGTGGTTTTCACCCACATTGGGTTTCCACCTTATATCTTGGTGTTCATGTGTGTTGCTTGTGTGTGATGTTTTATTCTACTTTTACTACACTTTCTAATGAATTCCTGATATACTGGTTAAAGATCAATGCATGATAATTTGGGTAAATCAACAGATCTCTGCATATACGCTGGTTTCATTAAGTATAGTTGTGTATACATGCTAGTTCACTAAGCTGAAGTAGCATATACAAATTATTTTTGAAAATTAAATTATTGATCTGATAATACTGATTCACCCCCCTCTCAGCATTATTTCCAACAATTGGTATCAGAGCAGGTCCTTCAGAAGAAGCTTGATCGCTTGAAGGAAGATCCATCATCGTGAGTAATCAAGAAAGCAGGGGATGCATCAGAATGCCAATCTTTGATGGAAGAAACTTTGTTTATTGGAAGGTAAGAACTATAACCTATCTTCAATCTCTTGGGACAGATGTTTGGAAAATCGTGGAAGGAGGATATACATTTCCATCAGCAATTCCTACAGATACGGCACGTAAAAAGAAATATGAAACCAATGAAAAGGTTGTCAATACATTGTTGGTAAGTCTGTCACAATCAAAGTTTGTCAAAGTTCAACAGCTCAAATCCGCTAAAGGAATATGGGACAAAATCGTTCTAAGCTACGAAGGAGACTCTAAGGTAAAACGTGCTAAACTGCAAACTCTCAGAATTCAATATGAAACTCTCAAGATGCACAATGATAAAAGTATAGCTAGATACTTCTTACATGTAGATGAGATTGTTAATTGCATGAATAATTTGGGCGAAGAGATAATGGAAGTTACTTTAGTTGAAACAGTTTTAAGATCCTTGTCTACTAAGTTTGAATCAAAAGTATCTGCCATAGAAGAAAAGCAGGATCTACAGACTATTACTATGACATAGCTACATGGAATCTTAACTGCCTTTGAGATGAGAAAAGGAGGTCCATCAGTATGAGAGAAGCTGCATTTAAAGCTTTAGCAAATGGAAAAGAAGAACTCAATGAATCAGGACATCTTTCAGAAGAAGAAGAGTGATGCGGGAGCATTCAGCCCAAAGGGAAATTATTGTAAATAATAGACATAGGGGTCATGCAATTGTGGAATTAGTTTCCTAAATTCCAAGTCACTTTAATATTTAGGCTTTTTATTAGATATTTTCAAAATAAATAAATGAGGAAATAGGAATTAAGGAGAGCTTTTAGGCATAAAGGAATGGATGTGGATCATAAGGAAGCTTTTCTATTTTAAAACAGGGAAAAAGATGGAATAAAGCTGAAAATATGCTTTTGCCATATGTATGCATTGCATGTAGAGTCTTAGAGCTTTAGTTGAGTGATTTTAGGATTTTTAGATCATGCTAA
Source organism: Pinus tabuliformis (assembly GCA_031772625.1). NCBI lineage: Eukaryota > Viridiplantae > Streptophyta > Pinopsida > Pinales > Pinaceae > Pinus > Pinus tabuliformis. Next base: position 211,174,629 of record CM062812.1, on the reverse strand, counting down.
GTTTAATAAATTATGGAGCTCAAAGGCATTGAGAAGGAGTGAGTGTAAGGAGTGAGTGTGAGGAGTGAGCAAGGATTCTCCTTGGGAGCCTTCGGCAATTTGTAAAAGGGCCATAGACTTGCATATCTGGCCATGAATAGAACTATTGTGAATGCTTGTTTTATGTAAATATTAGTATGTTGAATTCAGTTCTGGATGACCATGGTTGCGTTTAATGAATTCTGAGATATGATACTGTGCATGTATCCAATAGTTGATTTTAACTGTGGATTGGAAGGCGTGAATGGCCTTTTTAATTCTCCACTTACTATTTGACTGTGCGTATTAAACCGGCATTCAATTTTGATTTCATTACAATCAGATGAAAATCCTCTGTTTTGTGCATAATAATGACAATGTTAATTATGGGAAGGCTTATGTAATGGCTTTAGAACTTCCGCAGCCTCCCCATGGCACCATTGAATTTCCTTTGATATATATTTAACTCCATATTGACTTAGTGGGCGGACAGCGAATTCTAAACGCTGTATATGCATATTTAATTCTTTGACTGAATGGTGGATATCATTTTTTCAACGTGCAATTACTGTTAATTGTTGATCCGCTTGGCTTTCATGTGATGATAGCATCGTCTTGGACATTACAGTTACGTAGGTTATCATTCCTGTTCGAGACTATCCGGCGCCAGAGACTTTGGAACTGGTTGTAAGAGATTTTACATCATGATATTACTATAAGGACGAGGTGAAAGGACCATAGTTTTGCATTCATGCAGATCTGGACGTTACAATGGTTAGCTTTCGCGTTAAAATCGAAGTTCGAAGCCCATGCAAAGTTGAACTGAATCCACAGCGTAATAAGGAGAGTTCTGGATATAGGAGGTGGAAAGAGATAATTTGCTGTGTATATATACATCGCCGAGTCCGAGGTTCCGTGAATTTGGAATACAACAAATCCTTGTTGGGCGATTGCAACTTATGTTTATGAGGACCGAACAGTATAGAGAACGGAGAGATATAGCTCTGAGAGTGTCTGGAATCGAAAGCGAATTAACATAAAATTACTATTGAATGTATCGCCAGGTCCGGCATTCGGAGGTGGAACAAATGTTAAGCAAGACAACCACCGAATAGTGGAGCCGCCGAAGTATTAAAACATTGCATATAATAGTATCGGGTCCGGAGGAGCGGAAGACCATCGCTGGAGTGATTGCGAACAACGGAACTGGCGAAGTCTTAAACGTTGATTATAGGAGGATCGGGTCCGGAAGTAGAAGCCATTGTTGATCGATCGCCGGTTCGATTATACATCGGCCAAGCTCAAATTGAGGTGCGATATATATAAAACGTTGTATACATGTATACTGACCGAGAGTGATAAAAAGAACAGGGATATATGTATGGCATGAGTCTTGCCTATGGTAAGGTCGATATAATATATATTCACGAGCCTGTGATGAACGGCATGGTTTATATGCATAGTTGTCAGAGGATCCTGGTATTTGCGGCCTGGGCTGCATCAGGTGGTATCAGAGCTAGAATGCTCAACTGAAGATGTTTGTTTTGAGAACTGAAGTGGGATGAATGATTTTTAATCTGATATGCAAACTACACAAGTGAACAGGATTGCGGAAGAGGAAAGAAGACAAGATCATGCAAGATGTTAAGAGGTGAGATTATTTTTCTGATTTGAAATTTATAAATGAAGTTTATGGTTGCAGAGACGGTGGCAGTGAACCTGGCATTCAGCTGAAGGCTGGATAGGGAGGACAATTGCAGTGAAGAAGAAGAAGAAGGTGAGTTGAAGAGATAGCCTAGAGAGAGCAGAGGAGTGCTCAAGAGGTTCCAAAGGCAGTGAACCAGTACTTACCAAAAGACTGAGTGAGGAGAGCTCGGTGAGGTAAGTTGCAGCAAGAGAGGTTGCTGTTGTAGAGGCTTGTACAACTCATGGTGAATATAAAACTTACGACGAAGCAGTCTGCCAGAGGCAGAGAGAGTTTTTCTAGAGGAAGAAGAGGTTCAGAGAAATTCCACAGAGATGAAATGACTGCAGAGGTTCGAAAAAGAGAGATTGCAGAGATAAAGGTACAATTGTAGGTACTAGAAAAATGGCTACAAGAGCGGGGAAATCAGAAAGGAAAATGGATCTTTCCACTGAAGGGAAAGAGAGTGATTTGGCGACAATTGCAGAGGAGGATGAGGCAAATTGTGATTGCCTTGTTGAAAAAGGGACTTAGAGTTCTTGCGCCAGAGTTGGAGTTTGAAATTCCCACATGCAGATACATTAAAAGAAAAATGTTGAAGGAAGCAGTCAAGACTGAAAAGTCTTGTGGTTTTAAAACTAATGAATTGTGTATGTTTGCAAGTACAATACATGAAGATGAGAAAATTTTGAAGTTTGTTCAAGAAGAGTTGAATCTGAAGACTGTTCAGATCGATGCTGAGATAACAAGATCACAGGAGGAAATGAAGACAGAGGAGAAGATCATTGATGATTTCTTGAGTTATTGGGCAAATCCAGATCAGATGGATAATGTAAAACCATGTATTTTTGTAGCTGACAATTGTGATGTGATTACAGGTTTTACTGAGGAGGATGTGCAACCTTGTGCGACTGTTACAGTACAAGAGGAAGCTCGTATGGATGCAGAAGAAGTGGATCAGTCTGTAGCACGGATAAGTGAAGCAACAGTTGAGTCTGTTAAAACTGGAAGTTTATGTATGAATGCAGGTGATGATGATATGCTTCAGCAATGCTACAGAGAAATTGCATTATTAGAATATTTGTTGGAGAATCCAGAGTATGACAGGGAGATTGCAGCAGAAGAAAGAGTTCAATATAGTGAACAAAAGGAGAAAGACATCATGAAAACAGATGGTATGAGAGGAAGACTGGTTGATAGTCTTGAGAGTTCTTTAGAGAATTCTTTGGGTAGAGAGAATCAGCATACTGATGTGTTGATTGGGATGGAACAACATACTGAGATGCTGGCAGAGGGAAGTAAGGCACTGATGCCTTGTGATTTTAATTTTAACATGTGTTCTGTGAATGCAGGTATGGTCGCCGGTGCTGAGAAACATTTGACTCAGCTCAACAGTCAATTGAAGGGAAAAGAAGTTCTCTGTTCCAGAAGGCAAGAGGGGGTGGATGATCGGGTGGCAGTCAGAACAGAGACCAGCATAGAAGCAAGAAATCAGCAGCTTGAAGATTTATTGGACAAGGAAATTGAATTAATCAGAAGAATCATGCTGAAAGTGTCTCAGAAAAAGACATCAGCAAAGAAGAGAAGTAGCAGAAGAAGCAAGAGGAAGACAGCAGAAGATTGCAAGAGTACAGCTAGTGGAGCAAAGCAGCATAAAGTGTGGAGACCTGGAGAAGAACAACAGACAAAAGCAGCGACAAATGGAAAGTTACAATACAAGATATGGGATCCAGGCAAACATAGATCTGAACACATGATCAGGAGATCATGAAATTTTTCTACCTTGGGAGTATGATGTGGGAGCATTCAGCCCAAAGGGAAATTATTGTAAATAATAGACATAGGGGTCATGCAATTGTGGAATTAGTTTCCTAAATTCCAAGTCACTTTAATATTTAGGCTTTTTATTAGATATTTTCAAAATAAATAAATAAGGAAATAGGAATTAAGGAGATCTTTTAGGCATAAAGGAATGGATGTGGATCATAAGGAAGCTTTTCTATTTTAGAACAGGGAAAAAGACGGAATAAAGCTGAAAATATGCTTTTGCCATATGTATGCATTGCAGGTAGAGTCCTAGAGCTTTAGTTGAGTGATTTTAGGATTTTTAGATCATGCTAAGTTTAATAAATTATGGAGCTCAAAGGCATTAAGAAGGAGTGAGTGTAAGGAGTGAGTGTGAGGAGTGAGAAAGGATTCTCCTTGGGAGCCTTCGGTAGTTTGTAAAAGGGCCATAGACTTGCATATCTTGCCATGAATAGAACTGTTGTGAATGCTTGTTTTATGTAAATATGAGTATGTTGAATTCAGTTCTGGATGACCATGGTTACGTTTAATGAATTCTGAGATATGATACTGTGCATGTATCCAATAGTTGATTTTAACTATGGATTGGAAGGCGTGAATGGCCTTTTTAATTCTCTGCTTACTATTTGACTGTGCATATTAAACCGGCATTCAATTTTGATTTCATTACAATCAGATGAAAATCCTCTGTTTTCCGCATAATAATGACAATGTTAATTATGGGAAGGCTTATGTAATGGCTTTAGAACTTCCGCAACCTCCCCATGGAACCATTGAATTTCCTTTGATATATATTTAACTCTATATTGACTTAGTGGGCGGACAGCGAATTCTAAACGCTGTATATGCATATTTAATTCTTTGACTGAATGGTGGATATCGTTTTTTCAACGCGCAATTACTGTTAACTGTTGATCCACTTGGCTTTCATGTGATGATAGCATCGCCTTGGACATTACAGTTACGTAGGTTATCATTCCTGTTCGAGACTATCCGGTGCCAGAGACTTTGGAACTGGTTGTAAGAGATTTTACATCATGATATTACTATAAGGACGAGGTGAAAGGACCACAGTTTTGCATTCATGCGGATCTGGAGGTTACAATGGTTAGCTTCCGCATTAAAATCGAAGTTCGAAGCCCATGCAAAGCTGAACTGAATGCACAGCGTAATAAGGAGAGTTCTGGATATAGGAGGCGGAAGGAGATAATTTGCTGTGTATATATACATCACCGAGTCCGAGGTTCCGTGAATTTGGAATACAGCAAATCCTTGTTGGTCGATTGCAACTTATGTTTATGAGGACCGAACAGTATAGAGAACGGAGAGATATAGCTCTGAGAGTGTCTGGAATCAAAAGAAAATTAACATAAAATTACTATTGAATGTATCGCCAGGTCCGGCATTCGGAGGTGGAACAAATGTTAAGCAAGACAACCACCGAATAGTGGAGCCGCCGAAGTATTAAAACATTGCATATAACAGTATCGGGTCCGGAGGAGCAGAAGACCATCGCTGGAGTGATTGCGAACAACGGAACTGGCGAAGTCTTAAATGTTGATTATAGGAGGATCGGGTCCGGAAGTAGAAGCCATTATTGATCGATCGCCGGTTCGATTATAAATCGGCCAAGCTCAAATTGAGGTGCGATATATATAAAACGCTGTATACGTGTATACTGACCGAGAGTGATAAAAAGAACAGGGATATATGTATGGCGTGAGTCTTGCCTATGGTAAGGTCGATATAATATATATTCATGAGCCTATGCTAAAGGGCATGGTTTATATGCATAGTTGTCAGAGGATCCTGGTATTTGCGGCCTGGGCTGCATCAAAGAGGAAGTAAACTTTGTCAATAATCTTTAATGGGGTTTCGGAAGATTCAGAGGTAAACTACCTTTCAAATGTTTTCCTTATGGAAGAGTCAGTCATTATGCTGCCAGATGTCCTCATAAAGATAAATTTGATAAAGGGAAGGAATCTGCAAAATGGAATAGAAAAAAAGGTGTAAGTAAGAAGAGCTACTATACTCATGAAGATAGCAATGGTTTATCAATTAGTGATGAAGATGAAAATAATAATGACTATAGACTTTTGATGGCTTATGAAGATGATGATTTATTGGATGTTTTAGATGAAGATGACCTTTATGAAGAAATCTCTAAACTCGAAATCTATTTAGAAGAAAATAATATGAGTATAGATAATTTGATGTTCCAACTTGCTGAAAGAGAAAAACACAATGAAAAACTAGAATGTGAAATTGTGGGTCTAAGAAAGGATCTTGAGAAAAGAAAGGCTCTCAATCTTAGATTTGCTAAAGGATCATAAACCTTAAACGAAATTATCAAAGTGCAACGTTCTCCTCTGATAAAGATGGGTCTTGGATATACTGAAGGAGCATCTCAAGCAGAGAGGCTGTCAACCTCCACTAAAAGCTATCTTGATGTAGCAAAGAGCAGTGAATAGTTTGACAATCGTTAGCAAAGGCATAAAGCAAATCGCTAGGTAAATCAGGCTCAATTTACTTCAAGGATGAAAAAAAGCCACAACCAACCTCAGGTAAATCATACTCAATCTGCTTCAAGGATGAATATCAATAGAAACTACAATCACCAGGTCAGTAGATTCAATAATCGTAGGAACTTCTTTAATGGCCAATGTTTTTCATGTCATAAATTTGGACACAAAGCTGCTCAATGTGTTTCTTACAAGACCATCATGACTAGAGAAGCATGAAATCAAAGGAATGTGACAGGGATCATGAAAAGGTCCTACAATAATTTTTCTCTTCTTGAAAATGAAATAGAATGCTCTATCTGCAACAACTTTGGTCATGAAGAATCTGAATGCAGGAGTAAATTTCGGCAAATATCTCAAAAGGAGCAAACTCCATTAATACCCAAAATATGGAGAAAGAAAGAACCACAAACAGAAAGATGTGGCATAGCCTTGTATGCAGAAGGACAAGAAAATCAGTGGTACATCAACAGTGGATGCTCAAAACACATGACAGGTGACAAAGAAAAACTTCACTCATATAATGCCTTAGAAAAGGAAAAGAAGGTCTCATTTGGAAATGACACTCTTGCTGTCATAAAAGGTAAAGGCTCTATTTTCTTAAAAGAAAAGGTTAAAGCTAGGAATGTTATGTATGTTGATGGTCTAAAGCATAACCTATTGAGTGTTAGTCAAATGTGTGATCAAGGAAATAAAGTAGTATTTTGATCAAATGAATGTGTTGTTCGTGAGCTTGATACAGGAGAAACTGTGATCAAAGGTACAAGAACTCCAAACAAATTATACATACTCAAGGGACGACAACAACAGTGTTATCTATGCAAAAATGATGAACATTTGCTATGGCACAGAAGATTGGTAGGCATCTAAGCTTTTCTCAAATAAGAAAAGCATGCAGATTCTTGGTTGTTTATGATCTTCCTTATAATAGCATTCTTGAAAATACAATATGCAAATCATGTCAATTCGGTAAGCAAACCAAATCTCACTTTCCCAAAAAGGAAGGATTGGCTAGTAAGCCTCTTGAACTTGTTCATACTGATTTATGTGGACCATCAAGGAAAAGGTCACCTCGTGGAGAAGAATACTTTATATTGTTCATTGATGATTTTTCCAAAATGTTTTGGATAGGTCTTCTAAAGCATAAAGATGAAGCATTTGAAAAGTTCAAAGCCTTCAAAGCTTTGGTTTAAAATGAATTAGATCGCAAAATCAAATGCCTCAGATCTGATCGAGGAGGGGAATTTATCTCGAATGAATTCTTTGACTTTTGTGAACAACATGGAATAAAAAGGCAGTTCTCCACCGCAAGGACTCCTCAGCAAAATGGAGTGGTAGAAAGGATGAACAAAACTATTCAACAAATGGCTCGTGCTATGCTAGACGAGTCTGGAACTGTTTCAACCTTTTGGGGTGAAGCTACATTCACTGCCGTCACTATTCTCAACCAAGAAAATGTTCGGGTAAACAGCACTGAAACTCCACGTGAACTTTGGTATGGTAAGACTCCTACTGTAAAATACTTCAAAGCTTTTGGAAGCAAATGTTACATCAAAAGGACTGATGAAAAACTTGGTAAGTTTGAACCTAGAGTAGATGAAGGTATTCTTCTTGGTTACTCTTCCCAAAGTAAAGGATATAAATATTATAATAAAAGAGCTGGGAAAACTATTGAAAGTATTGATGTTGTGATTGATGAAGCATGCAAAAAACCAAAACAGATAAAAACCAAAGATTATGAAGAAGATGAGGATTATCTTCCCAAATCAAATCACACTAATTCTGAAGAAGAAACCAATGAAGCACTAGAAGAAGAGATAACAGTAGAAGAAAAGACTCCATCCAGGTACGTTCAAAAAAATCGTCCAGAAACTCAAATCTTGGGACAGAATGAGGGAGGTGTGTAGACAAGAAGAACTATTACAGAAGTTTCAAGCTATCTAGCATTACTATCTTCCTCTGAACCTCAAAATGTAAATGAAGCATGCAAAGATGAATGTTGGGTCAAGGCCATGAATGAAGAACTTGAGCAAATTGAAAAGAATAATACTTGGGAATTAGTTCCTATACCTCATGATAAGAATATCATAGAAAGTAAATGGATATTCAAAAACAAGTTGAATGAAAATGGAGAAATTATTAGAAGCAAGGCCAGACATGTTTATAAAGGATATGCTCAACAAGAAGGTATAGATTTTGAAGAAACTTTTGCACCTACTGCTAGACTTGAAGCCATAAGAATGTTTCTTACACTTTCTAGTTTTCAGAAATTCAAAGTATACCAAATGGATGTAAAATTTGACTTTCTTAATGGAGACTTAGAAGAAGAAGTCTATATTGAGCAACCAAATAGATTCATTCTTGGAAATGATGCAAAACTTATATGCAGACTTAGAAAGGCTCTCTATGGTCTGAAACAAGCTCCGAGGGCCTGGTATTACCGTCTTGAAAAATATCTCCACCAACAAGGCTTTTCAAAGGGATTGGCTCATAGCAATCTATATACAAAGATTGACACTAATAAATTGCTAATAATTGTTGTTTATGGTGATGATATCATTTTGGTAGCAATGAATAATCCATGAGTTAGAATTTTGCTTTAGTAATGCAACAAGAATTTGAAATGTCCCTGCTTAGTGAGCTTACATATTTTCTTGGTCTATAAGTTCAACAAAATAAAGATGGTATTTTTCTGTCACAAACCAAATATCTCAAACATATCTTGAAAAAGTACGGCATGGAAGATCCTAAACCAGTATGTACCCCAATGGTAACAGGATGCAGTCTCAACTCAGGTGATGAATCAGTACCAGTACATCAACCAACTTACAGATCCATGATTGGCAATATGCTTTATCTAACAGGTACCCGACTGGACATCATGCATGCAGTAGGAATAGCTAGAAGATTCTGAGAAAATCCAAAGCAATCACACATTCACGTAGTCAAAAGGATCTTCAAATATCTTCAATGAATGCAAAATTTTGGTTTATGGTATCCTAGAGATACAGATCTTACACTTCATGCATACACAGATGCAGATTGGGTAGGAAGTGTTGATGACAGAAAAAGCACTAGTGGTGGTGCATTCTATATGGGTTCCATGTTAGTGTCTTGGTTCGACAAGAAACAAAGTTTAATTGCATTATCTACAGCTGAAGCAGAATATGTGGCTGCTACATCTTGCTACACACAACTACTTTGGATGACGCAAACATTGCAAGACATTCAGATCACATGTACTCCACCTATGTCCATTCTATGTGATAATACATGTGCCATCAATATTTCAAAGAATCCAGTCATGCATTCCAAGACCAAGCACATAACCATCAAATATCATTTTCTACATGAACAAGTGCTTGAACAAAAGGTAAAATTGGAGTATGTTCCCTCCAAATAATAGATTGTTGATATATTCACTAAACCACTATCCAGAAAGACATTTGAATATCTCAGATAGAAGATGGGAGTATTTGTTGCATCATCCTGCTGTTAAATCCTATATTTTTTAGAGAAAGGTGGTTATACATGAGTTTCATGAAGCATAGTCGCATACATACACTGGTTTCTGTGGGTACAGTAGTGTATATATTGGTTTGAGGAGAAGTTGTGGGCCAAACTCAGGAGAAAGGGATCTGATATGGTTCAGTGAATTATCTGCTCTGCTTGATGATGGTTACAATCTGTTGATGACATGTGGAAATATGTTGGCTCTCATAAGTTGTTGATACCTTGATGTATATCTGATTGATGATGATGCTTTGATAACTCTTATGATATATGAAATGATCAGATCTGACAGTGAACATCTAGCACAGGTTCAGGGGGAGCATATGTTTCTAATAATGCATTGTTGGCATTATCTCAGAAGATCTTGGTATAGATTCACATAGTTGTTTTGATTCAGGTGGAACAGGTTCAGGGGGAGAACATGGTTGCTGGTTTGGATGTTGTTTGCCAGATGCTGCTGATGATAGTTGCTGATGACTATCATGGTCTTGCTTAAGATATTTGATCTCTGTTATATATGTCATGTATTTAATTTAATGTAAAGGTCATGAAAATACCTAATTTGTAACCCCACTATGCATGGGATGGATGATGTAATGTTTCTTGTATAAACAATTGGTATATCCCCACTTGGTTAGGTGGATGCATCAAATTTGGTATATCCCCATTTGATTGGGAGATGGATGCATGTATGAGTCTTTCGTGATAGGATGGTCATTGGTGATGTATGTATAGAGTCATGTTATCTTTTTGCAGACCTTGCTTGTGCTTAGGGGGAGCATGGACTCGATCATAGGAGCTCAATCAACAAACTTCAGCATATCATAGAATTCAGCATGTACTTAGGGGGAGCATGACCCTTTGCCCTTAATGACAAAGGGGGAAAGTGATTTGGTGTCGCCATCAAGTCCAAAGGGGGAGATTGTTGGCATTATGACATAGGTGTTGTCCTTGATGGCAACTCACTCAAATGACAGATCATAGTACAACAGGTTAACGACACAGAGTTACAAATTAGACTTCACAGAATGAAGAAAGAGAGCTATACGCAGGTTCACCATTGGCCAAGCCGCTTATACACGCAGGTTCACAGTATACAAGTCGCGTATACGTACACACGCAATTTCACAGAAGCAAAGGCACGTATACCTTGAAAAAATAAATTTCTGGTTCGAAGTATTTGGTCCATGGTATTTGTCCAAGGTATCTGGTCTGAGGTATTGACCCTAGGTATTTGGTCCAAGGTATTGGTCCTAAATGGTTTTGGTCTATGGCATTGAGAAAGGACTAAAACTATAATCATTAGGCCAAGGTGTGCAAGTATCGAATATTTGATGAAGTGTGAGATATAGTATGCAGGTTATTGGGTTATGGTGCACAACTAGATCTGAACCAAGGATGAACCTTAGCTAATCAGATCTAATGATGAATTGGGATCTTAAGGTGTAAAGTGTACTATCTTTTGTGTTGACGCTCATGTATATTCTAGATCTGAACACTGACACATATTTTATTATGTAAATGATATGATCTGGGTATAACTAAAGTTTGGAATAGTTGTAAAACTCTGAATTTATATTTGGAGATGTATACACTGGTTGGCTTTGAGTAAAGCATGTGTACATGCAGGTTCGACACATGGAAGTAGTGTATACCTTATAAAATATGTTTTAGTTGCTTCTATTTGCTGATGTAGTGTTCTGAGTTCTAGCTTGGGTTCTAGTTATTGTATTCTAGTGATAGCATTCTGAAAGAACAGATTGATGGGTTGTCAAAGTGATTGATTGATTCAGTTGTGGTTGGTTCAGAAGGAGATTGGTTGATGCAGATATACTTGATGATTGAATGATGTTATTGATGGATCCATTCTAAAAATTTATGAAACGTGGTCCCTGGAAGAAAAGAGAAGGTTGTAGCCTTCTGTAGGCTGACACCTACATACTAGTAAACATATTAGCTAGTACAAGAGTTAGGGGGTTGTAGCTTCCTTCCAGGAGAAGCTGGAGAACGAGAGAAGGTTGTAGCCTTCTGCAGGTATAAGCCCGCGTATTGGTATAAGACTACACCTGTACAAAAATTGTGAACATATTTTCTTATTATTAAAAGAAGACATAGACGACAACAACATGTGGTTTTGACCCACATTGGGTTTCCAAATTATATCTTGGTGTTCATGTGTGTTGCTTGTGTGTGATGTTTTATTCTTCTTTTACTACATTGTCTAGTGAATTCTTGATATACTAGTTATAGATCAATGCATGATAATTTGGGTGAATCAACAGTTCTTTGCATATAGGTTGGTTTCATTAAGTATAGTTGCATATACATGCTAATTCACTAAGCTGAAGTAGCATATACAAATTAGTTTTGAAAATTAAATTATTGATTTGATAATACTGATTCACCCCCCCTCTCAGTGTTATTTCCAACAAGTCTATGATTAGGAAACATTTTAATTTATATGTTTGTCCACTATGATGAGTGGTTTCATGATCTATCCCTTACACTCATTTGGAACTATGTTAAATATGAGGATATGTGGATCACTTCATTTGAAAATGTATAATTCATTATGGCTAAATACTCCACTTCAATGGACATTGGAAGACATTGTAAATTTCAATGTCAGGCTTTACCTGCATATTGAAGTGCATTGCAAAATTCTAATATTAGTTTTTACATGCACAACACAAAGTTTGTCATTTATATATCAAGCCCTAAGCTCATTTGTCTCATGTGCTATTATCACATTATCACGAGGAAGAAGTGAAGAGACCTTGAATCCATTTTGGGTTTCCCACCTCCATGAAACAAGTGGCATGGAAGATTTGTGAGTTTCCATCCTTACACCTAGCAAAAAGATGAGATTGTAGAAACCAAGCACAAGACAAGACGACCATAGACTAAATAAAACACAAGAGAAGCCATGTAGAATGAGAAAAGGAAGGAAAAGGTGAACATAAAGGTTGCAAAGACAAAACAATGGTTAAGTAAAAATACAACCAGATGGTTGCCACTTAATATTTTTAGACAACTTGCAAGTCCAAATTAGTAACCTTGCCCATCCTCAACTAAGAAGTGGAGAGATGTTAAATAAATTTGGATTTTTCCACTTCCATATCATGAGTGTCATCGAATATTTGTGGGCTTTCATTATTATACCTACCAAAAATATTAGACTATTGAGAAAAAGCAAAAGCAAGAAGACCAAACAATAAACAAAAAACAAGGAAAACACCATATAGAATTGGATGAAAAAAACAAAAAAATACTTAGTACAAAAACAACAAATATAACAATTAAAAAGACAAATTAATAACTATTTAACTTTTTCATAAACTAACAATTTAAAAAAAATTAATAAATATTTAAAATTTTAAAAATAACTTTCAAATCAAAATTAACAAACTTCCCATATATAGAAATAAATAATTTTTTTCCAAATAACCAACCAACCAAAAAATAAAAATAAAAATAAAAATAAAAACAAATTTGTAAAGTAAAGCTTTCCTCAGAGCTGAAAAAGGTCCTAGTGCTAAGAAAGATACCAAGGATCGATTTTCTGGTGTTCATCTTCCTTTTATCCAAGGGACCACTGAAAAGATTGCAAGGATCCTAACGAAGCATAAGGTGGCTTCAATATTTTGGCCTTTAGATATCCTCCAGAGCTCCCTTAGATTTGTAAAAGATCCAGTGGACCCCAAGAATATGAAGGGTGTTTACATTATCCCATGCTCTTGTGGGACTCCCTACATTGGTGAGACTGGTCGCTCGATTAATCAAAGGATTTGTGAGCATGCTTCTAACATCAAGCATAGTAGGACCCGCTCCTCTGCTTTGGCGGAACATGCAGATAAACCTAAGCATCACATCTGCATTGAGGAGGTCGAAGTCGTTGCTAAGGTTAGTCATTTCCATCATCGTAAATTGAGGGAGGCCCTAGAAATTGAAAAAAGGCCCAATAATTTGAATAGAGATGATGGTTGGAATATCACTAGAAGTTGGGTCCCTGTCTTGTCCTCCTAATATATATATATATATATATTTTCTATCTATGTAGGTATTGGTATCATTTTTATAGTATTTGTTGTTGATTTATTCTTCATTAGAGTTTATTTTCTTGATCCTTTGTGTTTTTTATGTATTTTATCATTATATTTTCTATCTATGTAGGTATTGGTATCATTTTTATAGTATTTGTTGTTGATTTATTCTTCATTAGAGTTTATTTTCTTGATCCTTTGTGTTTTTTATGTATTTTATCATCCTATTCATTCTTAACTCCTTTTAGTATTTTTGTTATTTGTTTAATGGGCTTGAGCCCCATATTTTATTGTTGACCCCATTTTATTTATGGATTATTTTTTCTTTGGATATATATATATATATATATATATATATATATATATATATATATATTTGTTTTTATTTATTTTATTTATTTATATATATTTATTTTGACTCGTGTATATTTTTGTTTTATTTTAGTTATTTTTCCATTAATTATTTTTAATTTATTTCCATTAGTTATTTTATTTATCAAATGATCTTCTCTCGATTAGGGTATTCACTCATTTTTATAATTTTTGACTCCTATCCTTTAAAGTTTGACTTTGATTATTTATTTATTTATTTTAAAAACTAGCTGTTTAATATAGCGGTTACTTATTAATATTTGTTTTTAATAAATCAATAAACTAATATCACAATTTAAATATTATTTTTCAAAAACTAGCCTTTTAATATAGCTCTTACATATTAATTTTTTAATAGATTAATAAACTAATATCATTATTTAAATATTATTTTTCAAAAACTAGTAATATTTGGTTTTAATAAATTAATTTAAATATTATTTTTCAAAAACTAACTGTTTAATATAACCGTTACCTTTTAATATTTTTAATAAATTAATGAAATAATATCATTATTTTATTTTATTTTATTTTTCAAAATCTAACCATTTAATATAGTCATTACACATTAATATTTTAATAAATTAGTAAACTAATATCATTATTTAAATATTATTTTTCAAGAACTAGTAATATTCGGTTTTAATAAATTAATTTAAATATTATTTTTCAAAAACTAACCGTTTAATATAGCCATTACCTATTAATATTTTTAATAAATTAATGAAATAATATCATTATTTAAATATCTTTTTCAAAAACTAGTCGTTTAATATAGCCGTTACTTAATAATATTTGTTTTTAATATATTAATAAATTAATATTATAATTTAAACATTATTGTTCAAATATAGACGTTACTTGAAATTATGTCTCTACATTGCTCTCTATTTAAGCCTTTTCCATGGTCTGCCTCTTCATCTGATCCTCATGATGAACCACACTTGTTGGTTCGAAATGCGTCAGCCAAAAAATTCTCTCATGTGATTTCTACCGAAAGACTTTGTTTAATTCATTATGGATCACAGAAGCTTGAATACAGAAAATACATTCATCATTATATTCCATAATTGAACTTTTTATAATAAAGTGATGCTCTATGTGCCACTTTTGAACATACTGTCACAAATCTTTTTCTTAAACCACTGCAGATTTACCACTACCTTGGTACCAATTCAGTAATGGAAGCATTGGCATTAAATGGAGCCGCAGACGTGGGAGTGAACCCATGACTTGTAGACTCGGTATTTGGGGAAACACGAGAACTCACAAATGTAGGTTTTGTGGGATCTGGGATGTCCGTAATGGAATTGGTTGAAAGCATCAAAGTGACGGTTAACATTGGTGGACGAAGTGACATATCCCTCTCAAGATGAAAACTTTTTTCTCGTGGGTGATGAACGGAAAAATATTAACCTAGAATATCCTAGAACAAAGAAGTATGATTGGACGTGGTATATGTGGTCTCTGTATGAACAATTTGGAAACATCAGATCAGAGTACTTATATTTATATAAGTGCTATTATGCATAAGAGGTATGGTTCAACACTCTTCTTTCTTTAGGTATAATGCAAATTTAGTGCAATGGTAACTTGTCCAATTTTATCAAGAGATGGTTTCTTACCAAGAAAAGACATAAGGTTCTCCCTTTCTTTTTTATTTGGACCATTTGGGGCAGCAGGAATGCGGAAATATTTGAACAAAAGATAGGGAAGCCTCAGATAGATATATACAAGATAGTATCAGCTTATGTGAAAATGAGGCCGAAACATAGATACAAAGGTTTAAGGTATACAAAGAACAAGACATATGGGGTAGTTATCGTGTAGGATTTTTTGACAGTGCATGTAAAGAGAGACTTTGTGGTTGTGGGGTGGTCATTTCCATTAATCTTGATCATTTTTGGTGGGAAAGTGGTAAGGGATCAAATGGAAGGGCAAAAATTTTAGCACTTTGGAGAGTTCTAATTGTAGCGAAATGACTCAGGATAGACAATATCCAGATCTTCGGGGATGCAAAGAGAATTATAGTATAAGTGATGCACAATACAAATTTCAGTCAACTCATTCTTAAAAATTGGATGAATGGGATTCTGGTGATGACGAAAATGTTCTGAGAAATACATTTTGAGCACATATATAGCGAACACAATTGGATAGTAGACATGCTATCAAAGAGAGGGATGAAGAAGCCAATAGGGAAATTTTTTTCTCAACATTTGAATAGGAATAGATGATCAACTCAGAAAGCATCAATTATGCATAGTGTTAAAGGGAGGATGCGACTTCTGCCGAAGAAGGACAAGCATAAAGAGAACAATTGAACTTTTTGTTTTTTTTAAGTGATGATGGTAATCTATTTTGTTTAGAGTTAATACTAGTATGTATAATATGTAATTTTAAAGTTACAAGTAACATAGATGATTAAAGATCAAAAAGTGACTTAATGGTCCTTTACTGAACAGTTAATAACTTAGACAAATCAAGACATTTTTTACTTATAAGTAAATGAGAAAGAAAAAACATAGACAATGTACTACTCTTTTCTTAATACAAAACGGTACAAAAAGGTAGCGTTTTTTTTTGCTAAAAAATACAATTACAATATTGTCAATGCTATGAAATAAAATCAGCATAGAGTAAAACATCTGCATTAACAGTGTGTGAGAGTAGTGATTGTATTGAAATCTCACTATGTTCCAACAAATCTTGCAGTACTAATATGAGTTTAGTTATTAGGGAAAAGCCTGGCTAAACTGAAATCTGCTACCTTAGGGTTCAATTCCTCGTCCAACAGCGCATTGCTTGCTTTAACATCCCAATGAATAATGTGTGGTCTTGAGTCCTGATGAAGATAGACAAGCCCACGAGTTACTCCCATTATTATATTGGAACACTTCCCCCAATCAGGTTGGTTGTGTTTGATTAGGTATGTATCCATGCATGAGTTTAATTAATTTGGCATAATACAAATATCCTTATTCAAACAATAATATTTTTAGTTTTCTGTCTACTTTCATACTAAAATGGAAGCCACTCACAGAATAAAATTTGATCAAGGCTCTTATTGTGTAAGTATTCATATACCAACAATCTTTCTAATATCTCTACGCAAAAACATAGTAGGCATACAAGATTTATATGTTGAATTTTGGCCCCAAGTTTAACTTCATTTAAAAACTCTTTCTTTCTTTTTTTGCAAGTTCGATTCTAAATATGTTGAATAATAGTAAGTGAGTCCCCAAGGATAACAATCTTTGTGACTTGAACAACTTTTGCTATAAGAAGAACTTGCAGTAGGCCATGCATTTCAACCAAGCCATTGGTCATATTTCCCAACTTGCATGCATGAGTTGTAACCAATTTTACTTCGAGGCTATACAAAAAAATACCATGAGGTGTAGCTCAATTGGAAATCGCCTTGTTATGAATTAAAATGGAAAAGCATGAGATTCAAAGTTCAAATCCCCGTGGGTTTGACTGACAAAAAAATAAATATGAATCCCACAAATGTTATACAACAAACATTAAAAATTGCTTTTACATAAATATTAATTATTCTTCCAAGAACAAAATTTCATTCATGAATCATTTCCACCTAATGTAATGGTATCCTCATTTTTCTTTATTTTTTCTTTATGCCCAAACTATGGCATCAACTACAATATACACAAGTTCTATGTTCTAGGGATTTGGTACCCAATATTGTTTTAATAGTTTTTCGATGTAATTCCATGATCTAGGCTTCAACAATCAACGTTAACACAAATAATCGACTTATGTATACTACCAAAGAAGGTATCTAAGGTGGTCATTTCCATCCAAATAATCTCCCATCTATCCTCATTTCATGATTTAATGGGAATCGTCTATGCATTTCCTCAACATATGCAATAAGATTTCCATGTTTCACTTGGGTCTATCCTATATTGGTTTGCCTATTACATTTAAAGATCATTCATAATACTTGAGATAGATGACATTTTTTATGCTAAGAATATGGGTTCTTTCCTTGTCTTAATTCAATATTCGTTGGAAGATGAATGAATTATGTCCACTCTCATATGATCATTGCAAATTTTATTCAAAACTATTAAGTGTGAAATTTTCTGAATCTAACACATCAGAAACCCCTATTGCAATTTCTAGTTTACTATCTCCTACTTGTTCTATACATTAACAAGCTATTTAATTGTATAAATATATAAGTAAACACAAATGCAACCTTCGCAGATACACAGTTCATGCACTGAAGTAAACAGAAACAATAACACAAGGGACACCATTATTTTTGGACAATTGTCCTTGGAAAAGCCCAATGAGGGAAAATCAATGCAACATATATGAGGGTTTTATTATTAAGTAGATTTTGTGAATACAACTAGGGTGCCAAAAATGGCTCACCCAATAGAGAATGTACTTGACAATAGTACCTCTATCCAGAGACAAATATTTTGGCAAATCAACAACGATATCATCAACCCCACAGTGACTCTAACTGTGCCTTGTGGTGGACAATGAAGTCTGCTCCAAGCACTACTCTAGAACTGTGTAACCCTCTCTGGAATTCCATCACCCTCTCCCAGCTTAGGATCTGTTGATCAGCACCCAATCTACCCCACAAAATCTCCTAGCGCTGCCATTGAAGCCCTCTACGTCCTCTGCATTAGCCTCTATGGATTCTACGTCAACCCCTACGGCCCTCTGCATCCTCTACACTAGATCCTACTGCCTCTGCGTCAGCCGTCCTTGGCCTGCATTGTCTCTCCCAACACTTTACTGCCTCTATTCTATGTATTCTTCAGCCTTGGATTGAAATCCATTTCTTAACTGCCCCTCACTTCAACTGATCTCTAACTCGATTTCCTCAGCAAACCCAACCCCATAAAACCGAATTCTTGATTTCTCTTGGTGTATCTCCAACTGACCCTCAAGCCTCCTCTTATACTTTTCCTATTGACGATTCAATGGCCGAGATTAAGTCCCTAATCAATGGCTAAGATTAGATCTCACTTGATCCTTGTTACTTAGAACTTTCTCACCCATTTTATATTAAGACACATTAATATTTTTATTTTCCTAAGTTTAGACTTAGGAACCCATTAAAAATATTAATTATTTTAATATCTCTTCATCTGGGTGGAATTTGTCCAAACTATTTCTGGGTCTTGGAGATCTCATGTTTCTTAGCCTCTCCACCAAATTTCATCGCTAGAGCACATCCGATGCCACCAAAAATAAACACTCCTTGTTAGCGAGGAATGTGCTCTAGTAATGCTTCACCATAGAAGCATCACATTGATCCTCTGCATCGGTCCTCCTGTGCTGATGCTAGACCTGCTACCCCACATCCACTACACTGCTACTTCCTGTACTACTTCCCATGACACAACCACTACCACTGCTACATATATACTGCAGCTCCCTCTCAACATGCTACCCATAGCACTACCACTGCTAACTGATGCACTGCAACTTAGTTACTAAGAAGTAAGTAACTGGCTTCCCCCAAATACTGACATCATGATCAGTCTAGAAGCCTCGTGATGTTCAAGCCACCCCTGCCGCTATCATGTGCTCCCTCTGCCGCTACTATGCTACTACAACTTCTTCTGCCCCTCTCACACTGCTGCAACCTCCATTACGCTGCTACAGACTTCTGCACTCAAACACTGCAGTGTTGCTCCATCACACCTTGCTCCACCTGACACGTGTCATCATGCTACTGTCATTAAGGGATGCCGTAGCTAGATATGATCCAATAGTTTTGGTACCTGAAGGATCCTCCCCCTCTTTTGTAGTCATGTCAACTACAACTCAATGTATCCCCACCTCTTCTCTAGATGTGCATGAGCACTCATGGCACAATTGTCATCAGCCTCGACATCCTTCTCCGCCTTTGCTGGAGCAGCCTTTGAGTCGGAAGCTTCTCTCTTGCCTTTCTTCCTGGGGCACTGAGATGCATAATATCCCAACTCCTCGTAGTTGAAACACTTAACATCAATGGATATATATTTATTCTTCCTATTCTAAACCCCCTACTATCCTGCAGATCTTAGGTCTACATCCTCCTCCTCCTCTTTCTTGATTCGAACTCCCTTATTGCTACTTGATGCCTTAGTCAACCTCCTGATTTCTTCCTGCCGAAGAGCTCCCCGCATATCCTCTCAACTGGGAGGGTTGCTATGCCCAAAATGCTTTGGACAAATGTCTCCTAGTCCTTAGAGATTGCATTCAAATCAGTCCTGACTATAAACTCTAGATTCAATGTAGACCCCATGAAAGTAAGTTGGTCACGAATTCCTTGCAACTTGGGAAGGAACAAATCTATCTCTTCTCCTTTTTGCATCTGATATGACCTCAACTGATTCTCTAATAACATCTTCCGCTGCACAAAATAGCCCTAGTATAAGGTGGTTAGCATTTGCTACATCTCCCTTGCTGTGTTCTTCACATTAATATGTAGTATGAAATGATCCTTGGCCCCATCTAGAATCATGCATTTTGATTTTGCTTCAGCCTCCTCATACTTCTCATTTTCATTCGGGTCAACTGGGACAACTATGGTTTTCAAGGCATAGTCCTTGATGCGATGTTTATCCAGGATTGCCAAGATCCTGGCCTTCCAGATGACAAAATTGGAAGCCCTATCCAATCTGTCTTGATCCCTCAATCCATTTACTGCCATCTCTACTCCTCTTCTCTAGACTCCCTTTGAGTCTCGACTTCCCTCCTGGAAATCCTATGGCCAACTATTGAATCACTCCTCTCCAATCCACCTTTTCCCCTGCAACTCGGATCTAGATTTCTTGGCTATAAATTTGTCGAGGTAGTGCTTCCCTCTAACTTGGTTCAGTGCCCTTAGATGTTTTTCTGCATAGCCAAAAACAATGTCCCACCATCTCCTCAAATCACAATCTGCACAACTCCCTTAGCGCTAAAAACTAAAGAATTTGAGGCCTTCAGGCTCTATGCAATCATGGCTTGGGCTAAATCTTCTCCTCCCGGCAAACTACGTCAATCCTTCCTAGATCAAAAAGATGACGTGGCTCTGTGTAAGCCTATTTTTCCCCACTCTACCTCTGTGTTGGCCCATCTCCTATCTTAGAATGCTGATGCAGGCTCTGCATGAACCTCAATGTCACCCTCTCAGCACTACGTCACTTCTCCTCTTGCCTCTTCAGTGCTGGAACAATGTTGTCTCTCGGGACAACTGCTTCTTTGCTGCAAATTCTCAGATTTATTTGGCTGGTGTCTTCAGTCCTCATTGATCTACAATCCCTCTAATACCATGTGAAAGTTTATGAATCTAACACATCAGAAACCCCTAATGCAATTTTGGTTTACTATATCCTACTTTTTATTTACATTAACAAGCTATTTAATCGCATAAACATAGAAGTAAACACAAATGCAACCTTCACAGATACACAAATCATGCACTGAAGTAAACAGAAACAATAACACAAGGGACACCATTATTTTTGGACAATTGTCCCTGGAAAAACCCAGTGCGGGAAAACTGGTGTAGCATATATAGGGTTTTATTATTAAGAAGATTTCATGAATACAACTAGGGTGCCAAAAATGGCTCACCCAATAGAGAATGTCCTCAAAAGTATTACCTCTATCCCAAGACAGATATTTCAGAAAATCAGCAATCGAATGATCAACCCCACAGTGACTCTAACTGTTCCTTGTGCTCGATAGTGAAAGCTACTCCAAGCATTGCTTTGGAACTTGTCACCCTCTCTGGAACTGTGCCACCCTCTCCTGGCTCAAGATCTGCTGATCAACTCCCAGTTTTCCCCACAGAATCTCCTAGCTCTGCCTATGAAGCCCTCTGTGTCCTCTGCGTTAGCCTCTATGACTTCTGCGTCAACCCCTATGGCCCTCTGCGTCCTCTTCGCTGGCTCCTACGGCCTTGACATCTGCCCTCCTTGGACTATGTTGTCTCTCCCGACACTTTTCTGCCTCTCTGCTATGTATTCTTTAGCCTTGGATCAAAATCCCTTGCTGAATTGCCCCTCACTGCAACTGATCTCTAACTCGATTTCCTCAGCAAACCCAACCCCAGAAAATCCAATTCTTGATCTATCTTGGTGTATCTCCAACTGACCCTCAAGCCTCCTCTTATGCTTTTCCTGTTGATGATTCAACGACCAAGATTATGTCCCTAATCAAGGGCTAATATTAGATCTGGTTTGATCCTCGTCACTTAGAACTTTCTCACCCATTTTATATTAATACACATTAAAAATATTAATTATTTTAATAACCTATTAAAAATATTAATTATTTTAATATCTCTTCATCCGGGTGGAATTTGTCCAAACGATTTCTGGGTCTTGGAGATCTCATGTGCCTTAGACTCTCCACCAAATTTCATGGCTAGAGCACATCCGATGTTATGAAAAATCAACATTAAGAACACTTTTTCAATACTCTACCTTATTATTCCATTACTCTATGACAATTAGGTAAGCCTCATTATTGATGGTGTCTTCCACATTCTTATGCATGATCCAATTCCTTCATTTAGTTCTTTTATAGTGTCCTCATTCTCTTTTCAATGTAATAAATATAGTTTACTTGTGGGAAAATTAGTTTGACCTTCATTATCTATATACCACAAGTCAGTTGGCTCTAACCACTCAATATATCTAATGGATTCCTCGTACCCTAATACTAAGACATCATTGAGTATTATAATTAGATGTATTGGATAGTAATGAGATGTCCAACCAGTGCATTTTTTTACTTATTTCATGTATATCTTAAATAAAATGTTCAATTCACACACCTTGCCACCTAGAATAACCATTTTTTTCAATTTTGTAGTATGTATCCATCATTCTGCTCAAGGAAATTTACGATTAGTTATTGACCCCTTTAAAACATGGATACAGTGTCAGTGGACTAGCAATACAGAGCCATGACCTGCATGCAACAAACACATTACAATCTATGAGATTCATGCTTGCCATCAAACCTCTAGGATCTTGGCTCTCAATCATCATTTAAGTTACTCACGCCCCCCCCCCCCCACCCCCCCCCCCCTCCCCACACCAAGTTGCGTTGCTACTCAAGTTTGGCTTTTAATTCAAAACCCCTACAATTCATTCTAGGATTGGCTTCTTTTCATGGTATCTCTAATCTCTCCAATATGGAATTTTGGTTCTCGCTTCTTTGTTCCCTTCTTTGGTTCAGTTTTTGTAGCAAGATTCCTCACTTCATCCTCCTTGTAATTCTAATTCTCTCCCTCTGCTATTAGCTCGATAAGCTTAATCCCCTGTGAATCCCCCCTGGTATTACTCTATCAGTGCTATGTTCTTCCCTCTTGCATAGATGACCATTTTTCTTAGTGGGACCTAGTTTGGCGAACTCGGGTGTAGAAACCTTGTAGAAGCAGTTTGATGGGGCCAATAAACTTTACTACTTTAGCATGAAGCCTTACACACATATACCTTTCCAATGACATAAGAATCATCTCAATTGGATTTTGTATGCAAATATTTTGTCAATTGGAAGATGACCTTCCTTTTTAGACCACCATAATTTGAGAGGATGACATTTCATCCCCTATTATTCATGGAAAAGGGGCTAACCATCTCATCACGATGAATAATACTTTAGAAGACTCCATATTGTAACTCTAGTTAAGAGTTGAAGGATTGAAACTTAACCACTAGTAGGCTATCAAGTTGTGTTATAATTGAGCCACTAGGAGGAAAAGGGGTTCCATTTTATGGGAGTGCATTTTATTCCATAGATGAGTAGAGTAGAAGAGAGTGGAGTAGAGAGAAGAGAGAGAAAATAGATATGGTTTTTGCATTGTAGAATTCCATGCATCACAAGTCTCTCTCTTTGTACTTGCATCTATTTTCCATGTAAAGAAAAAGAGCAGAGAAACCTCACCTTCTAGTTGGGTTTCCTCCTAAAATGGTTTTTGAAGTTATATCTTGTGTTAATTTGTGGTTCATGAGTTTTATTTCACTGTTCTCTATTTTCTGCATACATACGCAAAAAAAATAATTAACAAATCGAAGAATCTAAGGAGAAATAAATCCTCATAGTTTAGATTTTTATTTTTCTACTATATTTTAGAAGGTTTATTGTGATGAATTGCCCAATGAGATATCCATGATAATTTATAGATCAATGATGAAAATATAAAATATTGAAAATAAATTAAATATAATATAAAAGTATATTGAATTGTTAAACTTGGCCACTAAACCTCGAAAGACCCAGTATGTGATTCAACTAATAAACTTGGAAATTGAACATCAATTAACTCAAATCTATGATCAAAAGGATACATGTGGGTCACTTCATTTGAAAATGACATCCCATTTGTCTAAATACTTCCCTTTAATGGAGATTAAAGGATGTTGTAAACTTTGATATTAGGCTTTACATGAATATCACAAATGTTAGAACCACATTATCCAATCTTATGCTCATTTGGCTCATGTTATCGTCACATTATCCAATCCCAGTCTTGTATTAGATCGAAAATCTTGACTTCAATGGGCATTGAAGTGCATGCTATTTTTTCATGCGCAACAAAACACCTATCATCACATTATCAAGCACTAGGCTCATTTGTCTCATGTGCTATTATCACATTATCATGAGAAGTGAAGATACCTTGAATGAATTTGGTGTTTCCTACTTCCACATTAAATGAATTTGGTGTTTCCTACTTCCACCTTGAATGAATTTGTTGTTTCCTACTTCCATGATATGAGTGACATGGAATGTTTGTGAATTTGCATCCTTACACTAGAAGACGACAAGGTGAAGAAAGCAAAACTACAAGGATCACTTCATAAAAGGACAACCAAATTGAGAATAAAGAAGGAAAAGGTGAAAGTCACTCCACCCCCCTACACCAAGGTGTGTTACCACTCAGGTTTGGCTTTTAATTCAAAACCCCTACAATTCATTCTATGATTGGCTTCTTCTCATGGTATCTCTAATCTCTCCAATATGGAATTTTGGTTCTCACTTCTCTGTTCCCTTCTTTGGTTCAGTTTTTGTAGCAAGATTCCTCACTTCATCCTCCTTGTCATTCTAATACTCTCCCCCTAATATCAACCCAATAAGCTTAATCCCCTATGAATCCCCCCTAGTATTACTCTATCAGCGCTATGTTCTTCCCTCCTACACAGATGACCATTTTTCTCAGTGGGACCTAGTTTGGTGAACTGCGCTGTAGAAACCTTGTAGAAGCAATTTCATGGGGCCAGTAAAACTTTACTACTTTAGCATGGAACCCTACACACATATACCTTTCCAATGACATAAGAATCATCTCAATTGGAGTCTGTATGCAAAAATTATGTCAATTGGAATATGACCTTCCAGTTTTGACCACCATAATTTGAGAGGATGACATTTCATCCCCTATTATTCATGGAGAAGGGGCTAACCACCTCATCAGGATGAATAATACTTTAGAAGACTCCATATTGTAACTCTAGTTAAGAGTTGAAGGATTGAAACTTAACGACTAGTAGGCTATCAAGTTGTGTTATAATCGAGCCACTAGGAGGAAAAGGGGTTCCATTTTATCGGAGTGCATTTTTTTCCATAGATGAGTAGAGTAGACGAGAGTGGAGTAGAGAGAGGAGAGAGAAAATAGATATGGTTTTTGCATTGTAGCATTTGATGCACCACAAGTCTCTCTCTTTGTACTTGCATCTACTTTCCATGTAGAGAAAAGGAGCAGAGAAAACTCACCTTCTAGTTGGGTTTCCTCCTAAAATGGTTTTTGAGGTTATATCTTGTGTTGATTTGTGGTTCATGAGTTTTATTTCTTTTTTCTCTATTTTCTGCATAATTATCATTTACATACATACACAAAAATCAATAATTAACAGATCCAAGAATCTAAGGAGAAATAAATCCTCATAGTTTAGATTTTGGTTTTTCTAATCTATTTTAGAAGATTTATTGTGATGAATTTTCCAATGAGATATCCATGATATTTTATAGATCAATGAAGAAAATATGAAATATTGAAAAAAAATTAAATATAATATAAAAGTATATTGAATTGTTAAACTTGGCCACTAAACCTCGAAAGACCCAGTATGTGATTCAACTAATAAACTTGGAAATTGAACCTCAATTAACTCAAATCTACGATCAAAAGGATACATGTGGGTAACTTCATTTGAAAATGACATCCCATTATGTCTAAATACTTCACTTTAATGGAGATTAAAGGACGTTGTAAACTTTGATATTAGGCTTTACATGAATATCGCAAATGTTAGCATCACATTATCAAATCTTATGCTCATTTGGCTCATGTTATTGTCACATTATCCAATCCCAGTCTCGTATTAGATTGAAAAGCTTGACTTCAATGGGCATTGAAGTGCATGCTATTTTTTCATGCGCAACAAAACACCTATAATCACATTATCAAGCACTAGGCTCATTTGTCTCATGTGCTATTATCACATTATCATGATAGGTGAAGAGACCTTGAATGAATTTGGTGTTTCCTACTTCCACCTTGAATGAATTTGTTGTTTCCTACTTCCATGATATGAGTGACATGGATTGTTTGTGAAATTGCATCTTTACACTAGAGGAAGACAAGGTGAAGGAAGCGAAACTACAAGGATCACTTCGTAAAAGGACAACCAAATTGAGAATAAAGAAGAGAAAGGTGAACATTTAAGGTGGAAGAAACATAACCATAAGGGTCACTTGGTAGAATGTTAAGCAAATTTAGAAATACGAAGAGGCCTTGGTTGCTACTTAACATTTTTAGATATCTTGCAAGTGAAATTTGGCAAGCTTTCCCATGCTCAATGAGAATGTAGTGGGACATTAAATGAATTTAGAAGACGTTAAATGAATTTGCAATTTCCCACTTCAGCTTGTTGACTGTCAGGGAATATTTGTGAACATTCATTATTTTACTTACCAAAAATATGAAATTATTGAGAAAAAAACTAAAATACCAAACACCAAATAAAACACAACAACAACACTAAGTGAAATGAGAAGAAAAGGACAAGAAAGTGTTTGATAAAAAAAACCAACAAAAATAACAACTAAAATATTTTATTTTATGTAATTTAATAAACTTAAAATATTTTATTAATTATAAATGTTGTGTTGATAATTAAAATTATTAATCCTTTTTCTATCTCTTATAATTATTATTTTTTTATTTTATTTTATGTAATTTAATCGAATTAAAATATTTTATTAATTATAAATGTTATATTGATAACTATAATTATTAATTTTTTTTCTCTCTTAATTTTTTTTATTAATATTAGATTAGGTTACAACATCTCTCTGGTATTAACTTGATAGTAAATCAAATAAATCTTGGAGTTGGTAATACGCTCATAGCTTTGAGCTTTTGGGCTTTGAAACGAAAAAACATCATACTTATATTTGGATCAGATTTTCTTGGTTGCCGTGTCTGCCCCCTTAATGAAGTCAAGGTCAAGAGAAGAGTCCGATCAGATTTTCACAAGGTCAAGAGAAGAGTCTAATCAGATCTGCTCCATGGTGGAGTCAAAATCAAGAATTAAGAGGTGGTCGACTTATGCAGTCAACTCTTTTGGATGTGCCAAAGTCGTTGCAAGCTAGACTCTTACCCATGTGGAAGCTCCATAATATCCACAAGTTTATACAATGTATCTAGAGTCTTACTTTCTAACATTCATAGAATGCATCTTATTTTTAGGTTTCATCTCACTTTTTAAGTTGTTAACTAAATCATATATTATAAATTATGTTTTTGCGAAAATACAATATTAACCATAGGCATAGCATTATAGTAGTTTTAATTTTTAATTAAAAAAATTATAGTATATTTTATATAATTTGATTTAATCTTGTTTTTTATTTTTAATAATTCGAGTTTTTATTTTTATTTTTAATAATTCGAGACACCTCTAGTGACCAACTAGAGGAAGGAGGATGCCACTTCAAGGTAGGAAGTGGATGCTACCATTTATTGGTAGCTAGTGAGTTCATTGTTGTATCTTGTGAACACATGACCAAATATGTGCTATGTAGTCAACCAACTGAGCCAAGCTCTGTTTAGGCCAACCAAATTATTTTGGAAGTCATCTAAGCATGTTTTATGGTACCTCAGAGCACTACCCAGTTTGGACTATGGTACAAATGAACAAAGAGAGTGAAGTTGTGTGGATTCATAAATGCCGGTTGGGTGGGATGTCCATAAGACTGAAAGAGTACAATAGGAAGCAAAGGTATGTGGCGCTCAGCTCAGCAGAATAAGAATACATGGTTGCAAGTCTAATGTCACGTGAGATGATCTTGATAAGAAAGATACTTATTGGATTGTTTGGTTAGATGACGGATCCAACTGTGATCTACTTTGATAATCATAGTTTCATTAAGATCTTTGAGAATCGTATGTTTCACGATCGATCCAAGAATATAGATATTCGATATCACCATTTACAGGATTGTGTGTAGAGGTGGATAATGTTGCTATAATACATTTCGACAGAGGAACAAGATGTTTACCTTTTGACAAAGGCGTTGTCAAGAGAGAATTCTGAGTTCCATAGGTTCAGAATAGGGGTGGTTGATCATCCATTTCTTACTGAGAGGGAGTGTTGAAAAATGTAGCATGAAATTCTCAATTTGATTTAAATGCCTTGATTAAATTTAGAAAATTCAAATTTCCATATCAACAGACAAATTGGATGCAGTCAACTTGCATGACGTGACTTGTGTCACTCATTTTAATCAGTAAATTCAATTTGGATAAGTTAGAGTTTAGTTAAACATGTGTGATTGCTAATTTGTAGCAATTAAGGTTAGTTATCTCAAGTTGTTTTCAGTTAAACTAGTTTCAACTATTGGAGGAACTAGTGGAAGGTCAGTTGTGCAGTGGGACTTCAATCAAACTCAATGATCATCCAATTAACTAATCAATCAACCCAATATAGCTAGTTCATGTAGAGAATTCGAGTTCCCCAGTAGTGGTGGAGATCCCAAGGCAGTGTAGCATCAATTGTAGAGTCGTCTTGAGTGTACAAGTGTTGCATGTAGTCAGGTGATCAACCTTGGTAATTACGCAATCTGTTTTAGAGAAATCCAAAATTAATAGGGGCATAATTTCTCAAGGAATTTCATAAGGAAATAGAGGCTCAAGTAGAGGCATAAATTGACTAAGTTTGGGTCAGAGCTTCTGAGTGAGCAGAGAGATAGGTTATTCACTTGCAGGTTGTGCTCAATTGAGAAATGAAATTGCAATAAATCTATATTCATCAGACTAATGCAAGCAGAAATTGGGGCTTTTAGCAGATTGCTTTCCCGAGAAAAATCATTGTGTGCATGTGTGTTATTTCTCATTGCGTGCTTGTGATTGATGTTCTAAATTATGAATTGAATTCTGCAGAGCAGTAGAGTGGGTTTGTGTCTTATGATTTTGATTAAAATTTCATGAGAAGTTGCAAATCTACACCATAATTTCTACACTTTATGGGGTTACCCTCACAATCCAATCCTTCACCTTTGCTTCTTTCTGTAACATCTTTTAGTGGTTGTTATTCTCTGCCTTCTGCATGGATTATCTTGTTTCTTTTCATGGCTATCCTTATCAATTGTAAGTAGGGATTCTTTCGATTGCTCTTAGGAAACAAACCCATTTCTCTTTGTTTAAGATTTTGAGAAGCAACTCCCTTGCCTTCTTATTCCTTTGAGACAATCTCTAAGGATTGTCTATCCTCTTCTGAATTCATTTACCCTTGAACTCCTTGGATAAAATTTTACAATCTGTCATCTTTTGAAATATGAGGCCTCCTATACTCTTTCTTTGTCTTCATCATTAATTCTTCTCATTGTGTATGGATCTTCTTTTAGTTTCCTTTATGAGATATATTGCCTAATCTCCCATTATGGAAATTATTATATCATGTCCTTCTCCAATACTTTGGAAAGGAACCCCTTCTTCCCCTTCTATTCTCATGAAATTTGTAGTTTATTGCACACCTTCATCATTCCTGTGACTAAGATTCATATGCAATGGTTTAGATTTAGAAGCACAAGGCCCTATAACCTCATTTGAGACATTTTCTTTCAGATATCTAGGATGGTCTGAAATTTTTACATAGTTTATGAGACTCTCATTTAGTATCTATACAAACATCTTCCTCATCATTCTCTCCAAGGAATGCTCATTTCTCTAGTTCAAAATAGTGAACTTTATCTTCCTCATCATACTCAACAGATCTGAGCTCTTCATATCTCAACTCAACACTCAACATGTGCCTCAAATTCATCCTAAATATCCTGACATGTAGCTATGTAAAAGGTGATTGAATATTTTTATTCAGATCCCATCCGCATCTCTGATCTTCATTCTCCATCTCTTGTAGCGTCATGTCCATCAAAATGTGTCTCTTGTTTAACTGAGCCATCTCTCTGTCAAAATATTCATCTCTCATCTTTTCTTCTCCCTATTATGTCCACTTCAATATCTTCCATTATCTTGTCACTTTCACTCAAACCCTTGTCATGACCATTAGTGGTCATCTCTTTCTCCTTCTCCATGAACTTCTCCATGCTAACTATGAGTTGCAAACAACCTCCACAAGACACCTCACCAATTTATCTCCTTAGGGTTTGACCTTTTAGTGTCACAAGTTATCCTAATTTAGAATTGATTACTACACCTTCAGACCCAAACCATGAAGGCATCCTATCAAGACACACACTTGCAGTCATGACTTGGGCTAACTCAATGAAGAGATAGATGTGCCTCATCTTAGCACTGAAACCCCGACTCCGTTTAGTCTTTGACGATACATAGTTGATGCATAGTAGACACAGACTACCTGATGTTGCAATATGAAGACTCTAGTGCTTCTTTGTTTACGGGGGTAGGTCCTGCTAAAATCATTTTACTCTCTCCTTATTTGCATATTATCCTCCTTTTTGTCATTTGTAAGTTGACCTGGAATTGAGACAGTAATTTTATTGTGAATCAAAAGAATATTCTCCAAGTTCAATCCTTCATAACAAATTTCACGGTCCCAACCATGAGTTTCCAAAATAGTTTTCACAAACGAGTGATTAAAGGTATCAAGATATCGATATCTGTGAGTGGGATAATAAACATCACAAGATGGTGGTAAATCCATATCTGGAATTCGTACAAGTAGGGAAGTTAGACCAACATAATCCTCTTCAATGTTTCTATCATGCTCCTCATCTCCCTCCTTGGCAGTTCCAACAATTTTTTTCATAAATATATAACAGTGCCCTTTTTCTTTCAACTATTTTTTCAAAAGCAACTTTTCCCTGTAATCAAATTCATCATAGTATGATTTCCTCCACTCTTTACTCAACTTATCTAGATGATAATTTATTAAACAACTAAATGGAGGAACCTTATCATACTCTAATTCATCTTTTGTATCGAAAGCCTCATCCAAGTCCTCATCTGCAACATCAAAATCTCCTAACTTCTCTTCTAGATATTTTATTTGAAGTCTTAACTACAGAAGTGAAGACAATAGGAAAGGAAAAGGCCAGACCTTACGACGAGAACTAAATAATTTACTGTGTGTGCTGTCTTTAAAACTTTAGAAGTGCATTTTATTCAACCAAAATTTTAGTAGCAAAGAAACAAAGTATAAAATGAGGCTTCCAAATCTGTCGATTTTCCAGAACCCTATTCACCCCCCCCCCCCCCCCCCCCTTATTGGTCATATGAGTAGAATGATTCTCCAATAGAGATGCAAGATTCATAAGTCACATGTCTCTAGTTGCTTCATGAATAACCTGTTGAATTATATTGTTTCAATGGGCTACAAACATATCATAACTCAAAGGAGCCCTATATGGCCCATCTGGTGGTGTAGATGTGGCATGGGTTAAGACTACAATGTCATTAAACCATATGTCTAAGCCAAAAATTTCTGTAATAGTGCATAATAATGACATATCTCCATAATCCCTACTCTCCATATCCATCCTACAAAAGTAAAAAACAATATCTAGGGGTATATTCTTGATAAAACACTTGATTAATTTTATAACCTTCTCATTTTGGAATTGATCAAAAAAAGAAGCTAGAAGCCCGGGTGCATCAATTAACCTGATTTTGATGCCTTGAACTATTCCTACAATCTCTTGTTCCTTCTTTGTTCCTAGTTCATAAATGCACTTGTTCTAGACTTCACCTCATCAAAAAATGAATTGAAGATTTCACTCTGACCAACTCTAGTATTCACAAGTACCAAGATGGTACAGGTGAAATCAAGGTCATCCTGGCGAACACCTCTTGTTTCTTTACAATAACACTTGCTCCATTAATGTTGAAGGCTCCAATTCTGCAAGATTTTTTGTTTTCCCTCAACCACTCTACCATACCAAGCCAATAAAATACTTGTGCAACCAGAACATTGTGTGGATTTTGACATAATCTATGAGCAAGTCACAAAAATATCACTTTCATCATCTAAAGCATCTCACAAGTTTCATTATTCTCATCATCTTCAGTGGGTTGATCCTCCATGAATTAGGGTGAGTGAGATGTTGAAGTACCATTTTCTCTGGACTAATGCAGTGCATGAGGAGTGGGCCCTGGTAATGGTGTTGCATCTCCTAGGCCTATTGGGGAAGCTCAAAGATGTAATCTTGAACTGCTTGTAGATGTGTTTTCAGAACATGTATTGGAAACTACTACTATAGTAAAGGAAAATCTACTATAGTAATGTAGATTTGTTTTCACCTTCTAAATTCTCTTTACCTAATTTTGTGCTTACTACAGTTGCTTCTTCAAAAGCAAGCCCCTCCTTGACCACACTCTCTTATGTTTCCATTGGCCTAATTGTTGGAATTTTTGTTCTATTTGTACATGTTTGTATTAATAAATCATTATCTCCTGCAGTATCTATAGACTCGTCAATTAGTGCATTTGTGTCAAAGGTTCCACATTCACAAGCTTACGGAGTAATTGTAGTTAAATATTTGTTTCAGTAAACTTACAAAATGAATTCATGAGCATTGGTAACCTCTATTATCTCCACCTCAGTTGCATTCTATTTAACATACATAGTGTTCTCCTGGATGCTCCCAACAGAAAGAGTTGACTCCTACCCTACAAATACCTATGTTTTGTTTCAGAGACTGGAAAATGAAGCTCCTTAAGTATTTTCCATCTCTTAGTATATTCTTATTGTCGTTGCTAGAACACCCTCTAAATTTTGATATATTTGAATTTTGGAGCCTACCCTTTATCATGTGAAGTGTTTCTTTTGGTCGTTAAGTGTTGTTTCATGTTTCTTCACATATGATAAGTGTCCATGTTCCTTTCTAAGTGTCGTCGCATCGTCAAGAGTAACAATAGTTCACTTTAGGGTCATAGTACACTTCATGGTCACAAAACGACACTTTTGGTCGTAATTGCACATACTGTGTCTGTTCTACTTGGAGAATGTTTGTAAACTGGAATTTTAATGTATAATTCTTAGTATTGGGTCCTCTCTAAGTTTTGTTTATGAGTTGATATGTGTCATACTTTATTTTTCTTCTAACTTATTGTATATTTCAAGGTTGCACCCTCCCAAACTTAGAAAATTTTCTGATTTTGCAAGACTACACTCTAGGTTATGAGAGTGCACTGCATGTTCTCAAGGCTTAGTGGAACCCCTCTTATTAGTTGTGACTAAACATTATGCCTAGAAATCCTTTGTCCAGCACACAACACACTTTCATTCATCAAGACCCTCTCCCTATCACTTGTTTTTGTGTCCTATGCCTAGTCAAGCTTCTAGTCTCCAATTAAAAACACCACACACTCTCAGTGGGTAGTGAGGCCTTCTATTATTCCTGGTTGTTGTGCCCTGAACCCCGCTTCTGATCTTGTCTCTTCCTTCCCAGTGCACCATCAATGAACAATCATGCTACTTTTCCGTTGTTCTTGTACCCTACGCCTAGAACCTTCTCTCTCTCCCCCCTTTGGCGCACTGTGGATCTACAAGAAGAAATATCAAATGAAGCATGATAAAATAAGATATTTTTGGGGTAATGTTTTCTTTCCATGAGTGATCTACATCTGCAAGTGTTCAATGAAGCATGGAAAATATATGTGAGGAGATATGATGAGAATTATTACCCAAGGAAACATCTTGAAGACAAAGGCACCATGTTGCGACAGTTGAAAGAATAATGGATCCTGATGATCAAAGTGACTCATGAAGACTTCAAGATTTTTCAAGACACTTTAGAGGGGTTTCAAATATTGAATACATAGTAGAAATGTTGTCACCGACTAGAGAACTTATGTACAAGTTACCACGAGTCCAAGTCATTAATGTTGTTGACTTGTCATATTGTCGTGATGTGATGATGTGAAAATTATGATGTAATTTTGAAAATTATTTTAAATATCAATATGTGGAAGTCCAAGAGTCATATATGGACAAAAGAGCGACATGGAGAAGTCCAAAAGTCTCATAGAAGTTGAAATGTCACTTAGAAGTTCAAAATTCATAGAAGTCCAAAGGCTATATTAGAAGTCTAAGAGTCACGAGGAAGTTCAAAGGTCATGAGGATATGAAATATCATTCTGTTGGTTATAAAATATGTCTCATTACTATAGGAGATGGATGTAAACCTTGGCTTCTCCATCCAAGCATTATAGAGGAAGATAGTTCTTTTGGAGAGAAAGAAGTGGCTTAACACTCCACTATTGTAGCTAGTGGTTGTCATTATATTAATGTATCTTTGAAATTTTGCCTCATATTCAAAGCTCTATTAAGCCAACACATTTTCATACATATATCATGAATGTTTTGAGACTATTCTTTGGATGTTGTGGTACATGCTAGTTTTCACATGTCCTAAAGAAATTTAACTATTTCATCGACTTTGATGCTCATATTATTGAATTTGTGTTGTATTTGTTTTCATGATCATTGCATCTATGTGAACTATTTGGGTTGATGACTAACGATTCTTTCTTATGATGTGTGCGTACGTGTGTGTCTTTATTAGATTAGTACTAATACTTCTCTTCTAAAGGATCACTTTTGTTCCCTTCCAGTGAAATAACATTGATACAATTTACATTTGAACATTTCACAAGGCATACTTGCTTTCACATTCAAAAGTACATGTGCATTTCTCTCTTGTGCTAATAGCCGCAACCAAGGAAAGTATTTAAGTAAATGGCATGCATGCCATACTTTTGGATGGGACTGCTATACCAAATGTCATGAGGTCTAACTGGCACTTCAAATCGGGGATATTCCTTGTATGTTTGCGGGTCCAACACCACAAATATTCTGGTGCTAGAAGGAGGGCCACCTTTATATGGCTGATAATTCACCTCATCCAAACAATCAACCTTCCATGTAAGGTAGTAACATTTTGAGTTCTACTCCAATTCATGATCCTGAGACATGAGAGTCCTCTCATCATAATTTGGAACAAGATTTTGAATTTACTTATGATCAACTCTAGACAATCTTACCTATTACTCGTCAGTTCACAAGATCTCTTTGTTTACTTCCTGTTGTTGTTATTCTACCTCGTAAGATGATAAAGAAGGAAACAACCCACAGTGGTGTACTAGTTTCTTCTGTGGAAGATTTGGTTATTTCAACCCTTGAATAGTTAGTTGATTCTTCTGAAAGAATAAATAAACAAGAGGAATTTCCACATATTGAGGAAGATTTAGATGGTGAAGGGGAAGATTTTTAATTTTTTGACAAAGAACGATTGGGACAAGGAGAACAATCAGATTATAATGAAGATTTAAATAGTGAAGGAGAAAACTCTTCATATTCAAAAGGAGAAGAAGAGGAAGAAGAAAAAATGGCTGATGAACAGTTGGATTGGATGGACCAAGGGCCGCTTGCTCTTTCGGGCAATCTTCATAAAATTCCTAAACACCTGAAGAAGTTGCTTTCAAAGTTCAATCCTCATGAGAAGGTGGAAGTTGAGGACCATATTGATAACTTGTAAATGCATTTGCAAATGTTTGAGGTACACTTTGATGACATTGCTTGTAGAATTTTCCTGTACACTCTATAAGGTAGAGCATCAATTTGGTGTCATAGTCTTCTACCTAATTCAATCCATAGTTGGAGGGAGTTCAAGAAGCTGTTATTGGATAAATTTTTTGATGACAAGACTCCCGCTATGCTGCTAAAAGAACTAGGGAATCTCAAAATGGGGGTGTTGGGCCTCAAAATCGTCCCTATTTTCACTCCATTATTCACTTATATCTTCACATTTTACCTTCATGTCACCTCCATTCCACCTCCATATCATTATGTTTACCTCATTATTGGGTCATAACAATACTTTTCCAAAGTTTATTAATTCTTAACATTTCTAAGTGAATTTATGGCTAAAACTTAGAAAATAATATGCTTAAACTTATACCTAACAATTAGCATGAGTTTGTTGACATGTGTAGGTTGCAAGGAAGCTTCCAAGACACCTTTTTGTGGCCTTGAATGATCAAATTCGAATTTGATAAGATACACCTCATGGAAAAGATCATGGAGAAGATCATGGACCTCATGGAGGAAATCATGGAGGATAGGATTATGTGTCTAGATGGTTGAGAAATGTATGGAACTAAAAGAGAGATTAATGGATCATCATTATGAGTTTGTTATCTCCTCTCATTGTATAAATAGGAGTACCTCTTCCATTCCAAAGGGAGGACTCTTAGAGCATTGTATCCAAGTGATGATGGAATAGAATAAAGCTTCATTTTGCATATATTTCTATTATGTAGTTATAGATATAAATTTTTCATACATTTCCATTATGTAGTTTTCTTTCCATTATGTAGTTTTTAGATATAGGTTTGCTTAATGTAGTATATGGAATAATTTGTCTTGTTCTTAGGAGAATTGAGCTCACTCTAAAAGGATGAGAGAAACATGTTATTTCATATTAGATTTTATTTCATTTCATTGTTTAGATGTTTAAGGATTTGATTGGTGAATGAGTTTTGAATTAAAATCTTATCAGCATATGAGAGAACAACCAAGGGTCTAAGTTAGACTCTCTCTCTATTTGATTTGCATGATAATTGGAATTCATTCTTTTGCTTCTATGTTTCAAGTATCATATGAGGAGATACCAAGAGTCTAAGTTAGGCTCTCTCTCCAATGATTTATATGGTAATTGAAATTCATTCTTTTGTTTTTATGTTTTAAGTCATTTCATTTCTTATGCTCATGAATGACTCTTAGTTTAGTTTGGATTAGTGCATGAGAGGACAATCAAGAGACTAAGTTAGTCTCTCTCTCTACTTGAATCTGAGCAACAATTAAAGTTCATTCTCTTGTCGTTATTTCAAGTTTTTAGTTTTATATGGTTTCTCTATGATACTGTAGGGAAGGACAACCAGGACCTCCTTAGTTAGGAGCCTCTTCCCTTGCATATTATATTGAATCGTAAATGATTAAGTTAGAATCGTAAATGATTAAGTTAGACATAGAATTAGTCGCCTACTCCTGCACATATAGTGCTGGCATCATCAAAAGCTTAGGAGTTTCCCTGGTCGATATTTAATGTAGCAATTTAAGCACAATAATTTGCCCAACATTTTGGTGCCGTTGCCGGGGAATGGTGCTAAGGGATTAGGCATTAGAATTTAATTCAGTATTTATTTTTTTTCGTTCGACAAAATAACTTGTGAGACGTGGTGACAGCAGGATCTTCACAAAGGAGTTTAAATTTGAGTTTTTTTTTTTATGATTTAGTGTTTAGCTAGTTTTAAATTTTGTCTTTTCAAAAACACCCCCCCTTGCATAAATAAACACAAATCAATCGATAAGTATGCTCTCTTCCTGCGCTCCGTGCGATCAGGAAGATCAAAAAGTCCATTGATTTGGTTCAAATAAAAAACTCTTGCTGAAGAATTAATTTGCAAAATGAAATAAAAAATTTTGTGAAAAAAAAAAACATTTTTAAATTTTTAGTTGAAATTTGGTTTTTCATCAGGGTTCTCCATTAGCAAGGAGAACATGGAACTAATGCCTGGGTTCTTTCAGGATCCTTTCCTTTAAGAATCGCGACCTGGGAAGCGAAATCGGAAGAAAAAAAAACACTTTTGGGGGACTAAAGCTTTGAATATTCATTTAGAAAGTGTTCGACAGATTTGTAAATGATTTACAAATTTGGCGAAGCATTCACGTTCAAATTTACAATGCATTCGGCTTCGTTCCAGCGGGCCTACTGTATACAACACCTTTTATTCAATCAAAAGGATCAAACTGGGACCACTCTTTTCACCTGCACATAAACTCAAAGCATTAGCAATGGTCATAATTTTAAAAATGACCCCAATGGTCATTTTAAAATTATAAAATTATGTTATAAAGATTATGCGCTATATGGAACTCAAAAATCATTAAGTTTATGATATATGTTAATGATATATATCATAAGTTTATAAATGCGCTAACATATATGTTACAAAAAGACATAGGCATATATCATTAACATATATGTTACAAAAGGGAATATAAAATGCGCATATAAATAGTGATAAAAGGGCCGCGGGCAATGTAATGGTGCAAGTGGAACATGTAATGATATAAGTGGAGGCCGTAAGCATTCAACTACAATGATGAGCGAAACTATGGTATGGCGTATATATATTACAAGTTATGGCATATATATGTATCAAAAGCACAAACCGTAAGCATTCCAATACGATAGTAAGGAAGGAATGAGATTTAAACAAAGTTATGGACATAACTATGAGATAACATTGCGGAGTGCAAAGGTTATAAAGTTAAACCATAATCTTTGTGTGTAAATCGTATGGAATGGAAGGAATAAGTTTGCGGCACAGTCATGCACACGCCATATGACAATGATCACACAGCAGTGCTGCGGCCATGTAACCACGTATACCAACAACTGAACCGCAGGGTACAGGGAAGAAACGGTCATAAGTTAACCTTCCCTGCGCTGTTCAAACCACCATTCTTCATTGCCAGAGCTCAGAGAGTGGGGTTTGAAGCCAAAATAAATCAAAAGGCGAAAGGAGTGTGTTGAGAGAGATTTTAAAGGAAAAATCTGAGTCGAAGAAGCCGAGTTTAGCAAGCAAACAAGGTAAGAACTCGAGTTCATTTCGCTCGGCGACTGTAGATAGGAATGAGTTCGCCATTACTCATAAGATTTCGTTGTTTGACACCAGTTCGACTGACCGAGAAAGGAGGGATTTGAATGTTTGTTTGCATCCCACGCGGCCAGCGACAGTCAGGTAACACTTAAACCGGGATAACTCCAAGTTGCAGCATGTATGGATAGGTTAAACGGATTTGTATGCGTAGATTGTGGTGTGAAAACAATGGTAATCGGCCAGCATTTAAAATCACCTGTTGCATGCATAACACGATAGTGGAGGTTGAGTTAAATGTGGAGTCAATGCATCAAAGGTGGAAGTGTTAGTTGGATGCCGAAGCACTAAGGGTTGTTATATATGCGCGCTGCTTGTTACAACCGTTGTTACATTTAAAACTTCACTTTGCTGCGCACTAAATCTCTGTCAAATGCATGTGAGTATGTGGATTGTTCAAAACAGAGAACGCGTAAATCATGGAGTGTGTCATATGGGTGTTGATGCAATAAATTAGTTTGTTGAGCGCTGGTTGTTATATGTATGGGCTGCCAAACCAAGAACGCATTGGTATATGCCGAGAAAGGTGGACTTGACTGCATATGTTGAGAAATATGAATTTGTTTTTGATGCAGTGTTAGATGACCAAGTGTCTAACGATGAGGTGTACAGAGTGACTGTTGAACCCATTGTTCCAGCAATATTTCAACGGACTAAAGCAACATGCTTTGTATATGGGCAAACAGCCAGCGGAAAGACTTTTACCATGCAGCCCTTGCCACTGAAGGCCTCCCACGACATTTTGAGATTAATGGACCAAGTTTACAAAAATCGAGGATATCAATTGTGCTTCAGTTTCTTTGAAATTTATGGTGGCAAGCTTTATGATCTACTGAGTGAATCAAAGCCTGCTCGTTTGGTTGGGAAACTCTCATTCATAGATCTTGCTGGAAGTGAGCGTGGTGCTGATACCACAGATAATGATCGCCAAACAAGAATGGAAGGAGCGGAGATCAATAAGAGCTTGCTTGCAACCGTCTGGCAAATATTATTGAAATACACGGCCTGGTGAAAAAAAATGAGTTTCTTAAATGAGCTTCCTTTTGGTTGAATTCGTTTTGGTTGAATTTCTTTTATTGATTTAACTGTAATATATTACATTTATATTTATTACGTTTTAATTGTAATATTTTGTAATATATTACGTGTGTTTTAATTGTGATATATTACATTTATATTTATTACTTTTTAATGTAATATTTAATTGTAATATATTACGTGTAGTTTATTTGTAATAGGTTTATTTTTATTTAGATTTGTTTTATATATATAGATTTTCATTTAATGTTTTGATTTCTTTAGATTTATATTGCAATATTAGTAGTTATCATTTTCATTTAAGATTGGATTTATTTTGATTTATATTTGTATATTTATAGTAATAATTTTGATTTGTTTTGATTTGTATGTGTATATATTTAATAATAATTGATTTGATTTGATTGATAAATAATGATTGACCTGTATTAATATAAATTATGATTGTATTAGTATATTAATTATATTAATATATTAATATGTTCTAATTATATTAATATGGTAAAAAAAAAAAACATTTTTATTTTATATTTATTTTTAGATAAAACATTGGATTTTCTTTAAAAATTAAAAAAAAATAAAAAAATATAAATTATGATTGTATTAGTATATTAATTATATTAATATATTAATATGTTCTAATTATATTAATATGGTTAAAAAAAAAAAACATTTTTATTTTATATTTATTTTTAGATAAAACATTGGATTTTCTTTAAAAATTAAAAAAAAATAAAAAAAATACTAACTTCATTTTAAGGTTTTCCTAAATAAATTTGGTTGATTTTACCATTTTGAAAGAAAATTCAACTTCAATAATAAATTAAAATATATATATATATATATATATATATATATATATATATATATATATATATATTTTAATTTATTGTTTAAAAAACAGTAAAATCAACATAAAAATTCACAAAATTCACACAGCTTTGTCAATAAAAAATAGGATATTTGGAAACACATTTCGAAAAACGACTGGAGGATTCTTATTCAATAGCTTCAAGTTGGCATTAACTCATCACAACATTCTGTTAAATGCTTTTATGTGACATACTCATCTGCAGAACAGAACAGATATTTCTCATGTCAATCTTTTTGCAAAGTACATTTCATAAACAGGGAGTATTATTTTTCACGATTGTTTTTAAGATGGGATTGAAATTGCTATCACGAATTGAGTTACTTTCAACGCTTTGATTTTACCTAAATCTGATTTATTTGGTATGAATTTTTGCGTAAGAATCATGAAGGAAATGATCAATTCTTCTTGAACAAACTTATGTTTCTTCTGCCAAGTTTTTTTACAGGTTACAGGATAACAAAGTGAT
This sequence comes from Pinus tabuliformis, assembly GCA_031772625.1. Classification (NCBI taxonomy): domain Eukaryota; kingdom Viridiplantae; phylum Streptophyta; class Pinopsida; order Pinales; family Pinaceae; genus Pinus; species Pinus tabuliformis. Next base: position 211,133,110 of record CM062812.1, on the reverse strand, counting down.
CATTCAGGAGATTACATTGTGACGACAATTAGTCTTCCAAAGACTAAATTCATGACAAATTTTGAAGACAAATCCATCTCTACAACCACTACCTTCCACCTCCCTGAAAAAGTTTGAATTCCACCAATCATACATCCATAAGGCGTGACACTTCCATATCCATTTTTCACAGCAAGAGTTCTTAATTCATACATTATGCATTTCCTTACATCCATCCATTTTCCTTCTCATTACCATTCCCCCTCATTTCCACCAATAAAACTCTGCTTGAGTCAAAGTCCTAGAGTCTATGTATCATTGAAAAAACACCTAGAGGCTTGCATGCCTTAATGGCAAGTACTCTTGCCAATGAACAATGGGAGTACATTAATATCCCTTGTTCGTTGGATCTTGTAGGTGACTCGACTACGACAAATTTATTCGTACCTACAGAGATGTGTTAGGCATCCTGACTCCCATTGGAATCAATGGTGGGAGCTCTTGTGTTGGCTAGGGGCATTCATTAACGGCCACTAAGTCAACAATTTCTTGCTATGTTCGACATCGACACATTTAATCACATAGTAAGATTTGTGCCATCGAGCGTTGAAGACTTGAAGACCCATATTTTGTAGCAGATGAAGCCAATTTCCATTCATTGTATTTCCATTCATTGTATACATTGTATTTCACTTGAGGACAAGTGAATAAATAAGGCCGGGAGGAAAATGTAACTTCTATATTTTGTATACCTTCCAAGCCTTATATATTTTCAACCATATTCAGTAAGACTCATCAGATTCATCATCCAGCAGCAGATACAACTTTCAGCCATGTTCAGCAGACTCCTCTGATTTTTCATCCCGCAGCAGAGGATCCAGCAGCCGATACAATAATACAGATTCATCTTTCACCCACAGCTTGAAGAAGCAGATTTAGAGCAGAATTGTGGCAGCTGCACATGCATGATTCATGCATGATTTTTCCAACCAAGTAAAGAAGACCATGAACAAAAGTTTTTGCAGCTACACGTGCACAGCTCTCATCCATTTTGGAAGGGTAAGTTAAGGTATGATATTTTCTAACTTTTAACCATTAAATTCCTTGAAAAGTTAGAATAATAATTTTGGAAAAACTTTACTTCCTTTTTCCTTGCTTTCCCCATTTCACATAATTTCCCAAATCATCTGTTTAAGGGGAAGGATACATCCACATTCATATATCACATTCTTAACCCCACTTACCTTCAAGCTATATTCACTATTACATGAGCATACAAATGGCTTTGTCAAAAGTATTTAAAAGTTAATTGGATGCTAACAGAATCATGGTTGTTACACAAGAACCAACCATGATGCATTCCAACAAAAATACTCTGCAATAAAAAGCACATTATCATTATGCAAAGGTCATACATTGAATGCAACAAACAAAATATGGTTGAAACACAAGAACCAACCAAGTTGTAATTCATCAAAAATGCTTTGCAAAAGTTAAGTAAATGATATCATGCAGAGTTCGAGCCAAAGCTCAAGTACCAAAACGTAATGTAATAGATTGCATGTGGACATGTGATACCATTGATTGCATGAGGACATGCAATATCTTGAGTTTGGGGGAGATGTTGGGCCTCAAAATCGTCCCTATTTCACTCCATTATTCACTTATATCTTCACATTTTACCTTCATGTCACCTCCATTCCACCTCCATATCATTATGTTTACCTCATTATTGGGTCATAACAATACTTTTCCAAAGTTTATTAATTCTTAACATTTCTAAGTGAATTTATGGCTAAAACTTAGAAAATAATGCTTAAACTTATACCTAACAATTAGCATGAGTTTGTTGACATGTGTAGGTTGCAAGGAAGCTTCCAAGACACCTTTTTGTGGCCTTGAATGATCAAATTCGAATTTGATAAGATACACCTCATGGAAAAGATCATGGAGAAGATCATGGACCTCATGGAGGAAATCATGGAGGATAGGATTATGTGTCTAGATGGTTGAGAAATGTATGGAACTAAAAGAGAGATTAATGGATCATCATTATGAGTTTGTTATCTCCTCTCATTGTATAAATAGGAGTACCTCTTCCATTCCAAAGGGAGGACTCTTAGAGCATTGTATCCAAGTGATGATGGAATAGAATAAAGCTTCATTTTGCATATATTTCTATTATGTAGTTATAGATATAATTTTTTCATACATTTCCATTATGTAGTTTTCTTTCCATTATGTAGTTTTTAGATATAGGTTTGCTTAATGTAGTATATGGAATAATTTGTCTTGTTCTTAGGAGAATTGAGCTCACTCTAAAAGGATGAGAGAAACATGTTATTTCATATTAGATTTTATTTCATTTCATTGTTTAGATGTTTAAGGATTTGATTGGTGAATGAGTTTTGAATTAAAATCTTATCAGCATATGAGAGGACAACCAAGGGTCTAAGTTAGACTCTCTCTCTATTTGATTTGCATGATAATTGGAATTCATTCTTTTGCTTCTATGTTTCAAGTATCATATGAGGAGATACCAAGAGTCTAAGTTAGGCTCTCTCTCCAATGATTTATATGGTAATTGAAATTCATTCTTTTGTTTTTATGTTTTAAGTCATTTCATTTCTTATGCTCATGAATGACTCTTAGTTTAGTTTGGATTAGTGCATGAGAGGACAATCAAGAGACTAAGTTAGTCTCTCTCTCTACTTGAATCTGAGCAACAATTAAAGTTCATTCTCTTGTCTTTATTTCAAGTTTTTAGTTTTATATGGTTTCTCTATGATACTGTAGGGAAGGACAACCAGGACCTCCTTAGTTAGGAGCCTCTTCCCTTGCATATTATATTGAATCATAAATCATTTAGATAGACATAGATTTAGTTGCCTACTCCTGCACATATAGTGCTGGCATCATCAAAAGCTTACGAGTTTCCCTGGTCGATATTTAATGCAGCAATTTAAGCACAATAAATTGCCCAACAGGGGGATAAGAAAAAAGTAAAGGATTTCAATAAAGGTTTACCCGTTTATTGAATAAGTTCCCCATAGAATTCAGCTACATGATTCAATAACCAAATATTATTATACAACTACGTTTCCTACAATTTTTCTTGTGTTCGTTAAAAGAAATGCAAAGGAAACATTGGCTTTGAACTTTGCAGAAGAAATAGCTATTGAGAAAGACTTGTGTTCTATTGGAGCCATTAAAGATCATGAATATTTTAAAGACTCCAAAGGCACTGGTAAGAAAACTCAAGACTCTTCTGCTAAAGCTAAAGAGAAGGACTCATTAATATGGAAAGCTTGTCCAATTCTTTAAAATAGCTCACTAATGAGGTATCTGAATTAAGAGAAGGTCAAGTGAGGCATCTACCAACAATAAGTCCTTTCAGTCACTTTTCTTGAAAAAGAACAATAATGACCAACCAGTGAAGTTTGCTCATAGCCCTAATTTGGTGTTTAATGTTGAATTTTTTGGTATGGATAACTATTGCACTTTCCATCAGGAGAAGGATTCAGAGAAGACATGCCCCTAATGGAACCATAACATGAATGCTATGATGGCTAACTTTGTAGATAATTTATTAGCAGATGAGCAGCCTGAGCAAAGTGAAGAATCAAATGAAACTACCATGACTTAGGAAATTTTAGGTGTTGGATATTTAGTTAATTCTTTTCATATCATATATAATGTTGAAAAACAAAGTGTTGAAGAACCACTAGTGAGTGAAGCCCCTCCTCAACAAACAAAAGAATGATATAATATTAGAAGAAAAGGACTTATTTCTGAGCAATATCTTAAAAAACAATTGTTGAGAAGGATTTTTCCACCTTCTAATCCAGCTAGGAATTTGTAGAACAAGTCTAGAAGTGCTCTTCCTTCTAAGAACACTTCCATGAATAAGAAGGACAAGTCTATCACTCTGGAGGCTTCTAATAAATCTACACTGCCTGATACTTCAACACAACCTATGAAGCTCGAAGGTATTAATTATAACATTATTGAAGACATGAAAAGGGATCACGCCAATATTTCAAATTTTTAGCTCGATAATATATCGAAACACTATCAACTGTTAATCCAAGAAATTTCATCACAAGCTCCAACAGGTAATCAAGTTTCTTCTTCTCAAGTTTCTTTTAGGAAGTCTTGTGACATTCTCAAATATGTAGTCAATGTTGTTAATTTAAATTATAACACTCTTTGCCCTTCGTTCCTATTAACATTTTAAATGTTTAAATATAAGGTTTGTAATTATCTCGTGGATTTGGGTGCATCTAAAAATGTAATTCCTTTATCCATTTCTAAGAAAATTAATGCTAAATTGGAAAAGACCGATGCACAAATCATATAGTTGGACAAATAGTTAGTCAATGAAATTCGTTAGCTAAATAATGTTATTTTTTTTTTTCATCCAACAAAAGAGTTCACTAATGCATTAACAATGTTATTATGGACATTCTTGAAGCCTATGGTTTTCTTCTAAGTAAAGATTGGTCCAACAAATTACAAGGGTATTTCTCAAAAAACTAGACACATTTAGGGCTTCCTTACAAGGGAAGAAACAACCATATTTGAGTGGAAATTGATCCTTATATGAAGTAAATCATGACACCACTTGAGGGACATAATGAGCAAGTTAGCTTTGCAGACATTATTTTCATAAACTATCTTCTGGAAGTTGGTCATGGTGTTATCAAGCACAACCATCACCCATCCCATTTGGTACATAGTTGGAGCTCCTTCCATGTCCAATTGATGCAAATGAACTTTGTAATATAGATGTACATACCAATAGTGAAGGAATAAGCCTAGCAACAAATGATATGTGGACCTTATACTTTGATGGTTCTAAGACCCAAGATGGTTCCATAGCTAGTTGTGTTCTTAATGACCCTTAGAATAGTAGGTACATTCTGTCATGCCGCTTGGAGTTCGAGTGCACAAAAAATGCCATTGAATATGAAGCATTTGTTATGGGGTTAAAGAAATCCATAGAGCTCAAGGTAGAGGTGCTTAAGGTAATTGGTGATTCTAAGATCATTACACGATAAGTATGGAAAAACATTCACTTTGTTTCACCTACTTTGAAAAACTACTAGCAAGAGGTATGAAGACTCATTTCATATTTTAAAGCATTTAATAATGTTTATGTTCCTAGGATTCATAATGTCACCACTGATTTATTATCCAATGCACCTACTCACATGTCACCATTAAAAGATGGTTTTTCTATTGAAATTATCTATAAGCCACTAGTGCATGACAACATAACTAATTTTTGTGTATTTAATGATGATCACCAATAGATACTGCACTTCATGGCCAACGTGGACATGTTCAAGGATGCATATATTGAAGAAGATGAGCATGATAAGGCTTTGTAGGAAGCAGTTAAAGCATTTAAAGGGAGCCATATGCCCAATGGTGTGGTATCTCTTGAGAATATTTATGAATTGCAAAATTGAATCAAAGGACTCGTGAACAAAAAGACCCAGAGCTCAATGTTGTCACATGAATAGGTCAATTTGGGAACCAAAGAGGATTTGAAGTATGTCAATCTTGGTACATGTTTTTATCCTCAAAAATGAAAATATTTTATTCATCTCTTCAAACAGTACTGAGACATATTTGCGTGGACATACGATGATATGAAGACTTATGATAGACATATCATTCAATGTGTTGTTCTTCTCAAGGAAGGGGAAAACTCTTTCCAACAGAGAGTGTCCCTACCACTATGACAATTTTCTCCGATACTCAACTATTCATCAAGAAAAGCTCAGACATTACATTGCACAAAGTAAAATATTTTTACACTGCAAGCAATTTCAAATAAGATATTGAAAACAAGCAGGTTTACATCAATGTCCATAAGTCAAGAATACAGAAGTTTGAATGCAGATATCTAGCCCTTTAATGCACAGACATCATCAACTGGATTTTGTCACATATGTGTGCAAATACCATGACTCTCAATAGTACCCGTGGATGAAGGCTTTCCTCTTTTATGGCTCATAATTTTCACTCTATGTATCATTTTCTGCAATGAGAATCTTACATGGATTCCCACTTCTATGGAGTCACCATCTACTTGAACATGAAGGATGTCATCAAAGGCTACGTGAAAGAGCCATCCAAATTCTACCAAACACTCAGCAACACTTACAAGACCAAATCTCTCTGGAAGGTATTTCAATTCTTGATAGTTCTATGTTGTTAGATCTATGGCCAGAAGAGTACTGAGACCTTTCCCAAAGGCTAGGTATTCTTGCTACAACATGTTGTGAAAGAAGTAGAACCATTCAATTAGTTGGACTTGATGGCTTAACAGTTGAGGACACATGTAAATAATTCCAAGAACTCTCCCAAGGGTAAGCGAGATAGGTTCTAAATGTTTTCTTACTTGTTGGATGTAGTATGTGCTCAGAACTCTTTTCCTAGCACGAATTGTGCCTGGACACCCAAAGAACCTATAATGCACATTTATTGCAAGCTGATTTTGGATTGCAACCATAAAGGAGTCATGGAGAAGCTAACAGATCACTTACTCATTCCATTGCACAAGATGGTATTTGAGGAAGAGCCACCTTACATGTCACGTGGGGAGATGGAAGTAGTGTCAAAATTAGCAGATTAGTTTGCCTCACTGAATGGTACCTACCTCAAAGTGTTTGGTGGTAAGAAGTCTCCACATCTTCTACTGAGGTATGTCACAAAAAAAATGGTCATGCAAGAAGTTTCTTATCATATTTCCACAGGGTTATTAGGAGCGTTGTAGAGGAAGAAGGAAAAACACTGGCCTAATATTCCTTTACAAATCAGATTGTATGAGATCAAGAATTTGGAGGTTGATGACATCGAAGGAAAAGAGATAGATGAATTTTTATTCAGTCAAATGGATTACAATCCATATGATCCCAAGAATGTTTGCAAAGAAAGAGCATAATGAGATTTTACTATGCCTCTAATCCCTACTAACGAGTTAGCTTCACAGGTACATCACAAGATGCTCTGGAGTAAGAGGTGACTCCAAAAGCATAACCATAAGTGAGGTGCAACCCAGTGCGAGAAAAGTGGAATAAAAAGGTTATGCACAATACAACAGAAGAATAGAGCCGTAAATGGAAAGCATATCCAATCATCTTGAAAGAGGCTATAACTGCAGGGAGAAAGAGAGAACATAGGAAGAAAGACGAAGAATTGAAGTGGAAGGAAGAAAAAGAATAGAAGGAATGAGAAGAAAGAAAAGGGAAAGAAGAATAAGAAATATGGAAGAAGGAAGAAGAAGAAGAAAGAAGAAGAAGAAGAAGCACCCAAACAAGCCAAGGAAGAGGAAAAGAGGCGGATGCTCGAAGAAGAGAACAAGCAAGTGTAGGATATGGATGTTGCTCAATAAATTAAATATCTAATAGTAATCCATGGTATGGAGGTGGAACCAGAGCAACATAACCAAGATGTTGATCTCATGCTGAGCACACAATAAATCAATATTCAGTCTCTCCCTCCTTCGACAGTTGAGAAAGATCCCAACGAAGAAGAGGACTTTGTTCCTCTTGATGATGGTCTAGTCATGGATATGTACAATTTAACTTATGATGAGATTCAGAAGAATATTGTAAAAGAGAGAATGAAAAAATTTGCGTATGATCTCACATCTCCTACATACATCAGAGAAAGGGTAATTGTGACGAATACCAGGAAGAATCCAAAAGTCATTGTTGCTACCAACTTGGCCTTTGCGGGTGCTACCAAGTCAAACATGGACTATCTCATGGCCGAGAACAAGCAGATGGAAAAGAACTTATAAGCAACAAGGAAACAAGTGGAACAACTTCGAGTAGAGGTCCAGAAAGAAGCTCCCACATAGGTATATCTAGAATAACTTAAGGAATCCATACTCGGTGAAGTATCGACATTGGGAGAGACAATGAGAAGCCTCTACGAGGGGCTTGTCACCATGCACAAAGTAGTTGTCTGCTTGCACAACATGCAACATAAGCGCAAAGATAATGCAAAATATCTCAAGGTTGTTCATACAACCATTGCTACCATGCATGAGTGGGAAATGCATCATAAAGGGGCACCTCCTGAGTTCGTGAAGAAGACAAGGCAATAGGATGATTTAGAGAAAGCAGAGGTTCAAATTCTTATCTACAGTAACAAATAGCTCAACTCATTCATAGCCAAAATTCAGGCCTCATACACATGATTGTACAAGAATGTGGATCTCATGGTGAAGTCACAAAAGATTCCTTCAATTGTCTCACTCACCCAAGTCAAAGGCAGGAACAAGGTCAAGAAGGAGGTTGAAGAAAACTTGGACCAGCTCAAGTAGATCACCACCAAGGAAGATCTAAAAGTGAACAAGAAGAATATGCGAAAGAACATTGGTGGCCTTGTTCAGATCAATACAAGGTTGCACCTGCTGAAGAAGGAAACTTAGACTATTTACCCGAATGCAGTAGAGGATAGAGTTCACTTCTAGCCTAATCCGATCGGACAATTTGGGGAAGTCATCGAACAATACAAATCTTGGTACAACTATGTGACTGATGAACTACAAGTTGAAGTGGCTAAGTAGGTGTTTCCCCAAACTCAAACTTGGCTTGTTTTGTCTTATTAGATTGTCTAGTTGACTCTACGTAATTTTGTCCTATATGGGTATGAGTATATTGTAATATTTTGTTTTGTAATAAATTGTAAGTGAAATTCCAAGTGTCAATTGTGGAATGTGGAGTCATTTTGTAATGAAGTCCAAAGGTCATGATTGAAGGAAGTCAAAGAGTCATGAGGGAATTCCAAGAGTCACAAAGGGGATATGATTAATCATCTCATTTCTTATAAATATGCCCTCATAACTCATGTAAAAGGATTTTTTCCGAGATTTTGGCTTAGTATCAGAAGCTTGGGTGTTTTGTTGATATCCTTGGCTTCTCCTTAGCATAGAAGGAGTATATTTCTTTGGAGGAGCAGGTGTTGGCTTCATGTTCCACTATTGGAACTAGTGGCTTGGTAATTGTATATGTATGTTTGGGACTTTCACTTATAATAAAATCCTAGAGCCAACATGTTTTCATGCATTTGTTATGAATATAGTAGGACTATTCTTATTATGTTTGCAATATATGTTATTTCATTTACACTAATGCTTATGAACTATTTCGTTTGCATTAGTATGAATCTTGTTGAATGCGTATTGTTGTATATTTCAATCATGGTTATCATTTGAACTATTTTGTAGGCTAACATATGATTCCTTTTATGCTCGTGTGTTCCTTTCTAGCTGCATAATTTTACATGCATTATCGCAACCAAGGCATACCACTAAAACCCACTATTTGGGTAACCGGCTTGTATTTTGGATGGGGCTCCTACTCCAAACAGTGTGAGGTCTAATTGGGACTTCATATCGAGGAGCCCCCTGAATGTTGGTGGGTCCAACACTGTCAACATTTCTGGCACTAAAAGGAGGGCCAGATTTCAAGCTGATCCCATGAAGTCTGTAGAACTTTCCTTATATTTAAATGGCTTCTTCCTATATCTTAACCCTGACGTGTTTTTCAAGAACTGCAAATTTGAAAGTGCCTACATGGATAATTAATGACGTGTCAAATCTAAAGTTCGATGGCGAGGGTGCAAAACCATTCTTGAGCACACCGCTCACTTTCTTGAATTCTGCACTAATTACAAAATTCATTTTGAGGATACTACTTGCAGGTTTTTTGTCCTTACATTCGAAGCACACGTCATATAATGGTGTTACACATTGCCAACCACTTCTATTCACTCTTGTGAACATCTTGTCAAGAATATCTACCATGCCTTTGACATGCATGATTATAAATCTGTTTACAAGAAAATCATGCATCTTAGAAAAGCACCTGATGAATCTCTTAACAATTTTCATAGTTGCTTCATTCATTTCTATTATAAATTTTTTGAAGGTGATATTGATTGGAATTTCATGAAAGAGAAGTTTGAATTTATTATTCATATTTTGATGAATCCAACAGAATATGAATCCTTTGAAAGTCTCCCAACATACACTAGTTATGGAGCTCCTAAATTTCCGACGAATGCAGTTGCTGTTCCAAGTGACTCCTCGTCTTCTCCTCCTCAAAAAACTGTATTTACATAGGTTGGGGTTGGAGAACTTGAGACTTCATTTGTTGATCTACCACCATCTTCTCCCACCCCACATATTCAGAATTTAAGAGCATGTTCTGACTGTGAATTTAATTTTACCATTGATGTTCTTTCTCTTCAACCTCCGTCTATTGGTTCCTTTGGTCCCCCTGATTTTGATTTGTTATGTCCACCCATTTCAATCGTTTCTTCTAATGTTCTTGGGGATCAAGTTTAGGACAGAGTTAGTATTGACTATCAAACTTGTGTTATCAATTATGATGACTATGTGTGGTTCTTAGTTTTTGAACAAGAATCTAGAATGCAATTTGATGCTTCTCTTTTCTCACCTCTCCCTCATTATCCTGACATCTTACATGATCATGTCATACCTGTTGTATCTTTTGAAGAAATAGTTTATGACGATGTTAATTCTAATCACACTCGCGACTCATGGAATTTTAGTTTTACATTTGAACATGGAGAGGAAAAATATTCTCTTCCTAATATCTCCAATCCATCATTTGATCATTTTGAAGAAACAAAGAGAGAAATTTCTTGTTTTCAATATCCTCCTCTCTATGATTCATCAGATCACGAGGATGCCTTACTTCTTGATGATGGAAATTTTTATCATAGATGTAGTGATTTATTCATTAAATCATCTTGTCACGACTCTACATTTTCTACTGTCAATTTTCAATTTTATTGGAGGCTTGACGATAGTTCCAATCATGGTCAAGATAGTACTTTATCTCTCAAGAATCCTCATCATTTAATCACACAATTTGAAAATCAATCTATTTCACAAGTTTCACATCCTCCATTTGTTTTGCATGATCCGGTTGCTCAATCATTGGAGGAGTCATACCTTGTAAGATCATTTGCAAAATGCAATTTTCCAATTTCATTATGTTAGCCAAGATCAAAATTTTGGAGGAATGTTTTAGCACAACACCCTGTTGCAATATGCATGAACACCACAATGAATTAGCAAAATGTTTCACATGTGATTTCTTGTTGTATTTTTCTGCTCGTATTTTCAAACTTTGGATGTTTAAGAATTTAATGCTTTATCTTTTTGGTTGGATGTTATTCCTAAAAATCTATCTTGCTATTGATTCTCTCGCCTATATAGGTTAGTAGATGATTCAATGGTTACACTAGAAGTTTCATTTTACATAGGCCTAGCCTATTCTTGGTTAGTTTAGGAGTAGGGGTAGTTTTGTTTGTTTTTTTCTTCTGGTTTTGTTTTTTATTGTTTTTTTTACCTATCCTTTTCCTTCCTTTTCATTGTAAATAAATTTTCCATGAAACTGTGTTTGGTTTCTGAAGCAAGCATGTTGAAGTTCAAGAGGAAATTGTGCTACTTTTAGTACTTGGTTATCTTTTATTCCCTCTCTTTGCTTGGGCCTTGCACCTTTTATTCGATGATACCCTGATGGAAAACATTTTTTTCTCGAAGAAAACCTTAGTGGAATTACGATGCTAGAATCTATAACTAGTTCCACCTACTCTAATTGGCTTTTTAATGATTGGTCGGTTTTCCTTGTCAACTAAGTCGAGTGGAGTAAGAAGGGGAGGAAACTTCAACAATTGAATTGTATTCTAGAGGTGTATGAATAAACTTCTATGAAAGAAAAACTTCCTCTTCTCTCAATAAGTCGGGATCTCTCTTCAGCCCCATGAAATCAATAAGTGTTGATGCATAGTTATATGAATAAAATGAAATAAATAAATAAAGTGTGAAAGAAGAGAAAGCCTTCCTACATAGGGAGGTGAAACAAGAAACATTGTTGGGGTATTGTTTAGGCTCAATGGAAATGGAGCAATGTTTGTGTCCTTGGAGTGACTTCGTCAGGGTATTTCCAGGCCTACTGGCAGCGAAGCAACATCAAAGACGAAAACACACACTTTGGAAATCCTTTTTCATTTGTGTATATATATACTCCCCATCCCTAATCGAAAAAACTCAGTGTGACTTGTTTTTATTAGTGTGTCGCCGATGAATATAAAGGTAGGTACTATATCTTTAACTTGAGCTGAGTAAAGAAGCTATGGTGATCAATGAAATGAAACATACTTCCTGAAGAGTTAGACCTAGTTTACATGAGTTAAGACCCATACAGAGAGCTAGATTTCTACAAGTGTGTCACCAATTTTTGTAGTTGCTACAACCACCCTCCAAAATTTTACCCATTCTTAGATTATGGAGCCTCCTTTCTACCCACAGGAGCTCATCATTCATTGTTGTCAAGTAATAATGTTATGCTAAAGACTTATCACTCCATACGGTGCTTGTGATGTCTTATTTTGATCCTAATATGAACCTTTTCAAACATAAGCCATCCCTTGGCTTGACCTTGCAACGTTGTCAGTTTTCCCTTCAGAAACTGTGCAATCTTGGAAGGCAAGCCAACCTTGAGGATTTTAATTACGCAATCTTGAGAGGTAGGCCGATCTTGAGGTAAGAAATTGTGCAATCCTTCTTGGCAGTGTGAATTGTTAGTTTCTCGAAAAAGAAAAAAGAAAAATGGGAAAAAGGTAATCCCTAGAAAATAGGGAGTGGAAAAATTGTTTCTCGAAGAGTGGCACAAGTTGATATTTTTGACTTTCCACCAAGTGTTGTTTTTCCCCTCATTTTAGGCATGTGCATTATAAACCTTACCCTAGCCTAGATCTATATAATAGATGCCCCTAGATCTCATTTGAACATTTGATCTTGGAGCTCTAGCCTTTCCAAGGAGATCAAGGAGCCTTCGATGAAGTTTGCGGTGTTTTTCTGGGAGTTTTTCTTTTTGTCGCTTTTTCTGTCACTTTCGGTCATTTCACTTATGTGAGTTATTTTTCTTGTTTCTTCTCATAGTAGATGGATTTTAAACTCATATTCGCTTGTACAAGTTTTGGTTCAGTCTATCGTTCATTTTTACAAGTGTCACATCAACATCTTATTTTTTCCCATTAATGGTCATTATTATGACGCCTCGTTGTGCATGTTTGTTTTTCCTTTTGCATGTCAATTTTATGCACTCGATTCTCACTAATATACCTTACCCATAGTCATATCTAAAATCTTGCTTTCACTATCACTCAGATATATCATTTTCCCATCTCTTTCTGGGGCAGATCTGCCCTTACTTGGTCAACAATTTCCTTCTTCAATTGTGCATTTCACAACTCTAAGTCTGAAGCATTGTGCTTGGCCTCTGGTACTGTGCAATGCATAATCCCTAGCTTTCACAACTTCACATTTTCCAGTTCCAAGGCTCAAGCCTCACCCTTGAACAATGATTGCGCAATCTCTCCCTGAATATGTCTAGGTTGGGACTGCACATTGCGTAGTCTCAAGCCTCAAGCCTCTCCCTTTCTTGCTGAGACTACACAATGTGCAGTTCCTAAGCTCAGCCTCTTACCTTTAGTCTAGGGATTACATAGTTCTACATTTTAGAATTATGGTTGTTGTCTTGATCTTGTTTTGAGGGTTGTTTTTCTTGAGTTGACTTATGTTTTCCATGAGTTCATTGGTATTCAATAGGTACTACAGTTTTCAAGCACTTGTCTTTGTCAGTTACTGTTACTATGGTTCCAAAGAGATCTATGTCAAAGGACACCACTGAAAGTAGCACCAATGATATTGTTGAGAATGTCCCTGTCACTATGCCAATTTTCTCAGACACTTAGCTATTCATTGAGAAAGACTCGAATATGAGATGACACAAAGTGAAAGATGTTTACATAGCAAGCAATTTTAAAGAAGATCTTGAAGATAGGAAGGTTTACATCAATGTCCAAAAGTCAATGTTACGCAAGGTTGTGTGCAAGTATTCAACCTTTTTATGCATAGACATCACCAACTATATTTGTCACATATGGATGCGAAGACCATGATTCTCAATAGTACCAATGGATGAAGGCTTGCCTCTTTTATGGCGCATGATTTTCACTCTATGTATCATTTACCGCAACCATAATATTACATGGATTCCCACTTCTATGTGACCACCAACTACTTGAGCATGAAGGATGTTATTAAAGGCCGAGAGAAAGAACCATCCAAATTCCACCAGACACCCAACAATACTTGCAAGACTGAATATGTTAGGAAGGCATTTCAGTACTTTATAGTTCTATGTTGTCGGCACTATGGCCAAAAGAGTACAAAGACATTTCCTGAAGGATGGGAATTCTTGCTACATCAGGTTGTGAAAGAAGGAAAACCATTTAACTAGTCGGACTTATTGGATCAAAAGCTGAGCACCCATGTAAATAATGCCAAGAACCCTCCCAAGGGTAAGCAAGCCAGGTTCTACATGTCTACTTGTTGGATGAAATTTTTGCTCAAAACTCTTTTCCTTCCATGGGCTGGACTTGGAAACCCAAGGAACCTGCTGTGCACATTTATTGCAAGTTGCTTTCGGATTGCAACCACAAAGGAGTCATGGAGAAGCTGACGAATCACTTCCTCATTCCATTCTACAAGGTGATCTTTGAGGAAGAGTCGCCTTGCATGTCACATGGGGCAATGGAAGTAGTGTCAGAATTAGTAGATTTATTTTCCTCACAAAATGGTACCTACCTTAGAGTGTTTTGGGTTTAGAAGTCTCCACATCTTCTACCGAGGTATGCCACTGAAAAACTATTCATGCAAGAAGTTTCTTATTATCTTTCCATAGGGTTATCAGTAGTGTTGTAGAGGAAGAAGAAAGCACCTTGGTCTACTCTTCCTTTGCGAATAAGAGTGTACGAGATCAAGAATCTGAAGGTTGCTGACACCAAAAACAAAGAGATAAAGATATTTTCACTTAGTTGAATGGATTACAATCTGTATGACCCTAGGAATGTTTGCAAAGAACACTATGCAAAGATTCATTTCCAAAGGTCAAGTGGGACCTTTTATAGGCCCAAGGAGGAAAGGATAAAGAATTGTTACAATGCCTCTAAGCCTCGCCAACCAATTAGCTTGACGGGTACATCAAATGTTGCTACGGAGCCAAAGGCAACTCTGGAAGAAGAACCATCAGTGAGGCACAACCCAGTGTGTGAAAAGGGGAAGTAGAAGGTTATGCACAATCCATCAGAAGAAAAAATTTGCAAATAGAAAGAAAATCCAACCATCATGAAAGTGACCATAGAAGCAAGGAGAAAGAGAGAACATAGGAAGAAAGAGGAAGAATGAAGTGGAAGGAAGAATAAGAAAAAAAATAACGAGAAGAAAGAAAAAGGAGATAAGAATAAGAAAGATAGAAGAAAGAAGAATAAGAAGCATCACTGAAGCAAGTTGAGGAACAGGAACAAAGTCGGCTACTGGAAAA
The DNA here is from genome assembly GCA_031772625.1 of Pinus tabuliformis. Classification (NCBI taxonomy): domain Eukaryota; kingdom Viridiplantae; phylum Streptophyta; class Pinopsida; order Pinales; family Pinaceae; genus Pinus; species Pinus tabuliformis. The sequence continues at coordinate 211,117,685 of CM062812.1, read as the reverse complement.
AGAGAGCGAGAAATTGTAGGATAAGGAACTTTCTCAAGAAATTTAAGATCTAATAGTAATCTAGGATATGGAGGTGGAATTGGAGCAACAAAACCAAGATGTTGATCTCACTTTGAGCACACAACAGATCACTATTCAGTCTCCCCCTCTTCCGATGACTGAGCAAGCTCTAAGTAGAGAAGAGTAAATTGTTCCTCTTTATCATGGTCCGGTCATGGATACGTATGATCTAACTTATCACAAGCTTCAGAAGAAGATTTTACAAGTGATAAAGAAACAATTTTCGGACAATCTCACATATCCTTCATAAATCAGAGAAAGGGTGAATGTGATAGATACCAAGAGGAATCTAGAAGCCATTGTTGTAGCCAAGTTGGCCTTTGTAGGTGCTACCAAGTCAAACACAAACTATCTCATGGCTGAGAATAGACAGATGGAAAAGAACTTTTAGGCAACAAGGCAACAAGTGGAGCAACACCAAGCAGAGGTCCAGAAACAATATCCCACATAGGTATATCTAGAAGAACCTAAGGCAGCCATACTTGGTGAAGTATAGTCATTGGGAGAGACAATGAGAAGCCTCTACGAGGAGCTTGTCACCATGCACAAAGAAGTTTCCCGCTTGCACGACATGAAATTGAAGTGTAAAGATAATGCTAAAGCTCTCAACATTGTTCATACAGTCATAATTTATACCATGCATGAGTGGGCAAGGTAGCATAAATGGGAAACTCCTGAGTTGGTGAAGAAGACAAGGCAACATGTTGAGTTAGAGAAAGAAGAGATTCAAATGCTTATCAATAGTAATAAACAACTCGACTCATTCATCGCCAACATTTAGGCCTTGTACACATGATTGTAAAATAGTGTGGATTTCATGGTGAAGTCACACAAGATCCCTTTAGTTGGCTGACTCACTGAAGCCAAAGGGAAGAACAAAGTAAGGCATGAGGTTGAAAGATACTTGGAACAGCTAAGGCATATTGCCATGAAGGAAGATATAGAGGTGAATAAGAAAAATATGTAGAAGTACATTGGTGGCCATGTCTAGATCAATACCATGTTTCTTCTATTGAAGAAGGAAACTTGGACTCGTTCCAAGTTAGTGTACCCATATGCAATGGAGGCTAGAGTCTGCTTCTAGCCTGATCCCATCACACAGTTTTGGGAAGTCATCGCACAGTACAAAGCTTGGTACCACTATGTGACTGAGAAACTACAAGTTGAAGTGGTTGAGTTGGAGTTTCCCCAAACTCAAGCTTGACTTATTTTGTCTTATTAGGTTGTCTAGTTGACTCTACCCAATTTTTTCCTATATGGGTATGAGCATATTGTAATATTCTTTTGTAATTAATTGTAAGTGAAATTCCAAGTGTCAATTGTGGAATGTGAAGAGTCATTTTGTAATGAAGTCCAAAGGTCATGGTTGAAGGAAGTCAAAGAGTCATGAGGGAAGTCCAAGAGTCACAAAGGGGAGATGATTAGTCATCTCATTTGTTATAAATATACCCTCATAACTCATGTAAAAGGCTTTTGGCCGAGATTTTTTCTTAGGATCAGAAGCTTGGGAGTTTTCTTGAGAGCCTTGGCTTCTCCTTAGCATAGAGGGAGTATCTTTCTTTAGAGGGGTAGGTGTTAGCTTCATGTTCCATTATTGGGACTAGTGGTTTGGTGATTATATATGCATGTTTGGGACTTTCACTTATAATAAAAGTGTAGAGCTGGCATGTTTTCCTGCATATGTTGTTAATATAGTAGGACTATTCTTTTTATGTTTGCAATTTATGTTATTCAATTTACATTAATGCTTATGAACTATTTCGTTTGCATTAGTATGAATCTTGTTGAATGCATGTTGTTGCATATTAAGTCATGTTTATCTTGTGAACTGTTTTGCAGGCTAACTTATGATTCCTTTTATGCTCATGTGTTCCTTTCTAGCTGTGTACTATTATAGGATTCTAAGGGGCTCACTCGCTTTCCCTTCATCATATTAAAACCTTTCATGCATTGCACTTGACTCATCACAATGTCACAAATACATCATTCTATGTGTTATTGCAACCAAGGCATACCACTAAAACTCACTATTTTAGCAACCAGGGCGTATTCTGGATGGGGCCCCTACTCCAAATGGTGTGAGGTCTAATTGGGACTTCATATTGGGGAGATCCCCTGAATGTTGGCAGGTCCAACACCATCAACAAACCATTAACTTCGAGTTTCCCAACCTAGAGCTGGTAAGTCCAGTTAACTCTCTTATTTGGTTCAATTTTCATATTTATCCAGATATGAAAGAAATATTTATGAGGGAGTCCATCCAGCAATAATGTGATTCTCTTTAGTAGATTATCCAAGTGATTTTTTTTGCCAAGTTTCATTCTAAAGATGTTGAATAATAATAAGTGAGTCCCCAAGGATAACAATCTATGTGAGTTGAATAGATTTGGGTATAAGTAGACCTTGGAACAAGTCATGCATTTCAACCTGGTCATCAGTAATATTTCCCAACCTTCATGCATGAATTGTAACCAATTTTCCTTCAAGGCTTTACAACACCCCTCCTCCTCTTACAACCCCTAAAAATTAACAAAATATTAGGTTTCAACAACACATTGTATTTACTTACCTTCTAATAATTAAATATAATTTTTAAAAGCTATATGATAAGCTAGAAGAAAAAATTATATATCCATAATAAATAATTTAAAAATCCTTAAAGAATAATATGAATCCCACAAAAGCCTACAAGGTGTAGCTTAATTGGTGATCGCCTTGTTATGAAGTAATATGTAAAAGCATGAGATTCAAAGTTCAAATCCCCGTGGATTAGACTGACAAAAAAAGAAATATGAATCCCACAAATGATATACAACAAACATTAAAAGTTGCTTTTACATAAATATTAATTATTCTTCCAAGAATAAAATTTCGTTCATGAATCATTTCCACCTAATGTCATCGTATCCTCATATGCATGAGCTACACCATCTACAACACATTTATTTATATTGATCATGAAATTTTCTTTCTTTTTTCATTAGTCCAAAATTATGGCATCAACTATAATATATACAAGTTCTATGTTCTAGGGATTTGGTACCTAATGTTGTTTTAACAATTTTTCCATGTAATTCCACAATCTAGGCTTCACCAATCAACCTTAACACTAAGAATCGACTTATGTATACTACCAAAGTAGATACCCGAGGTGATGATTTCCATCCAAATAATCTCCCATCTATCCTCATTTCATGATTTAGTGGGAATCGTATATGTATTTCCTCAACATTCTCAATAAGATTTCCATGTTGCACTTGGGTCTAACATATACTAGTTTGCCTATTACATTTCAAAATCCTTCATAATACTTGAGATACATGACATTTGTTTTTTTCCTTGTATTAAGTCAATATTCATTAGAAGATGAATGAATTGTGTCCACTATCATATGACCGTTCAAATTTTATTCAAAACTATTAAGAACACTTTTTAATACTCGACCTTATTATTCCATTTCTCTATGAAAATTAGGTAAGTCTCATTATTGATGGCGTCTTCCACATTCTTATGCATGATGAAATTCCTTCATTGAGTTCTTTTATAGTGTCCTCATTCTCTTTTCGATGTAATAAATATAGTTTACTTGTGGGAAAATTAGTTTGACCTTCATCGTCTATATACCACAAGTTGGTTGGCTCTACCCACTCAATATCTCTAATGGATTCCTTGTACCTTAATACTAATACATAATTGAGTATAATAATTAGATGTATTGGATAGTAATTAGATGTCCAATGAGTGCATTTTTTTTCCTCCTTTCATGTATACCTTAACTAAAATGTTCAATTCACACAACTTGCCGCCTAGACTAACCATTTTTTTCAATTTTGTAGTATGTATCCATCACCTCAAATAAACAATATATATATATATATATATATATATATATATATATATATATATATATATATAGATATATATATAACATGCACTTTTTAGTTGGAAGACATCCTTCCACCACTGAGGGTGTGCATCAATGGAGTGTCAAGTCAATAAGGATGTTCCATCATCATAAGAAAGGGTGGTAGGATGCCCACACTTAGAAGCCCACATAGCAAGCTCACCATCCCAATTCCGAGAAAGCTATCAACTTAATGCCATCAAACTCAATCATGCAAAAGATGATGGATTGCTTGTGGACCCATAGATTTCACTCTATAAGAATCACACATGAATTAGTGGCTCTACGAGGCTGAGGAAATCACCATTATTTCATGTAGAGGGGGATAGCTTATGCTATCACTCAAGGAAATTTACGATCAGTTATCGATGCCTTTACAACATGGAGATAGTATCAATGGACTAGCAATACAAAGTCACAACCTCCAGGCAGCAAGCACATTGTAATCCATGAGATTCACATTTGCCATCAACCCTCTAGGATCTTGGCTCTCAATCATGATTTAAGTCACATCCCCCTATCCCAAGGTGCTCTACCACTTTGGTTTGGATTTTAATTCACAAACACTACAATTCATTCTAGGATTAGATTCTTTTCATGGTATCTCTAATCTCTCCAATCTGGAATTTTGGTTATCGCTTCTCTGTTCCCTTCTTTAGTTTAGTTTTTGTAGCAAGATTCCTCACTTTAGCCTCCTTGTAATTCTAATTCTCTCCCCCTACTATTAGCCCAATGAGCTTACTCCCCCCTGGTCCTACTCTATCATCTCTATGTTCTTCCCTCCTGTGCAAAGGAACATTTTTCTCAGTGGGACCTAGTTTGGAAAATTGGGGTCTAGAAACCTTGTAGAAGCAGTTTGATGGGACTAGTAAAACTTTACTAATTTAGCATGGAACCTTAGACACATATACCTTTCAAATCACATAAGAATCATCTCAATTGGAGTCTCTATGCAAAAATTATGTCAATTGGAAGTTGACCTTCCTCTTTTGACCACCATAATTTGAGAGGATGAAATTTCATCCCTCATTATTCATGGAAAACAGGATTTCCAACAGATCGCGATGAAGAATACTTTAGAAGACTCCATATTGTAACTCTAGTTAAGAGTTGAAGGATTCAAGCTTAACCACTACTATGCTATCAAGTTATGTTATAATCGGGCCACTAGGAGGAAAATGGATTCCATTTTATGGGAGTGCATTTTGTTCCATAGATGAGTAGAGTAGATGAGAGTGGAGTAGAGAGAGGAGATAGAAAATAGATATGGTTTGTGCATTGTAGCATTCCACGCACCAGATGTCTCTCTCTTTGTACTGGCATCTATTTTCCATGCATAGAAAAATAACATAACAACCTCACCTTCTAGTTGGGTTTTCTCCTAAAAGGGTTTTTGAGGATATATCTTGTATTAATTTGTGGTTCATGAGTTTTATTTCATTGTTATCTATTTTCTACATAATTATCATTTGCATACATATGCAATAGAAACAATTAACATATCCAAGAATTTAAGGAAAAATAAATCCTCAGAGTCTAGATTTTGAATTTTCTAATATATTTTAGAAGATTTGTGTGATGAATTGGCCAATGAGATATCCACGACAAATTATAGATCAATTATGAAAATAAATTAAATATAAATATAAAAGTATACTGAATTATTAAACTTGGCCACTGAACCTTGAAAGACCAAGTATGTGATTCAACTAATAAAGTTGGCCATTGAACCTCAATTAACTCAAATCTACATTTAAAAGGATACATGTGGATCACTTCATTTGAAAATGATATCCCATTATGTCTAAATGAATATCACAAACCTTAGCATCACATTATCAAATCTTATGCTCATTTGGCTCATGTTATTGTCACATTATCCAATCCGAGTCTCGCATTAGATTGAAAAGATTGACCTCAATGCGCATTAAAGTGCATGCTATTTTTTCATGCACAACACAAAACCTATCATCACATTATGAAGCACTAGGCTCATTTGTCTCATGTGCTATTATCACATTATCATGAGAAGTGAAGATATCTTCAATGAATTTGGTGTTTCCTACTTTCATGAGATGAGTGACATGCAATGTTTGTGAATCTGCAACCCTACACTAGAGGAAGACAAAGGTGAACATTAAGGTGAGGGAAGCAAAACTAGAAGGATCACTTAGTAAAAGGACAACTAGATTGAGAATAAAGAAGACAAAGGTGAACATTTAAGGTGGAGGAAACATAACCAGAAGGGTTACTTGGTAAAAGGATAACCAAATTGAGAAATAACGAGAGAGGTCTTGGTTGCTACTTAACATTTTTAGATACATTGCAAGTGCAAATTGGCAAGCTTGCCCATTCTCGATGAAAAGGTATACATTGCAAGTGCAAATTGGCAAGCTTGGCCACCCTCAATGAAAATGTAGAGAAACCTTAAATGAATTTGGAGCTTCCCACTTCCATGTGTTGAGTGTCATATAATATTTGTGAACATCCATTATTTCACCTACCAAAAATATAAAATTATTGAGCAAAAACAAAAAGACCAAACACCAAATAAAACACAACAACAACACTATGTGAAATGAGAAGAAAAAGACAAGAAAGAGTTTAATAAAAAAACAACAAAAATAACAACCAAAAACAAAAATTAATAAGATATATATTTTATAAATTAACAATTATACAAATCTATATATATTTTAAAATAACTTTCAAATCCAAATTAACAAAATTCACATATAAAAAAACAAAATAAATAAACAAACATTAATTTTTTTTTTCACCTCCATAAAAAAAAATAAAAATGAAATATTTATAACATATACATTATTTTCCACTTTCATAAAAAATAAAAGTAAAATATGTATAATATTACATATTTCTTTTTCAATTATATCATTTTCCATTTTCCTTTTACTTACTTTTTTCTAATGTAACTAACTAAAAAGTTACTATAAAAAATACCATAAAAAATAATAAAACAATATCTATAACATATATATCATTTTCCACTTTCCTAAAAAATAAAAATAAAATATATATAACATTACACTTTTTTTTTCAATTACATCCTTTTCCTTTTCCTTTTCCTTGTTGGAATATTAATTCCAACTGCAGGCGTTGTGGACAGTGATGGCAAGCCAAATCCGCCATCAACTCAGCAAGCACGCAACACCTAAAACCGCTCAGCAAAATCACCAGAGCATATCGGACCGCTTTCGATCAGAAAGTAGTTTCCGTACTCCGATACAATGTAATGCAGCCACGTGGTCCTCTGCATACGTCATCAAAACTGACTTTTCAGACGCTAACATTCAACATGAAGTGGGCTCCCGATATTCTTGTCCACCGTCCGATGGAGTTCAACGATCTCCACCGTCCATCAGAGAAATCTGCATTCGAGCCAGCGTTAAATCCCTTGCATGGAGTGAACTCAAACATTTGTTTGACCACCAGTGCCGTCTGCAAAAGAATTAAATTGAATTAAACCTGGTCGTAGGAAGTTGGTAAAGTATTTAAGTTCTTTTTATACGGCATATATTATTTTAACATAAAAAAATGTGTTATATCTTTTTTATCTATGGCATACACATTGAAAAAGGTTAAGCCTTTTGTTGGGTTGACTATTCTGAAACAAAGCTATTCAGCACATGCACGGGTGAATAAAAAAAATAGAACGAAAATTGAAATGTAGTTTTTAATGCAGCTAAGAACGTGGACTTGAGGTGTGCACAAAAGTGCATAGGATAAGAGTGCAGTGGGTGAATTAAAAAAAAAAAATGAAGACCACCATTTGCGAGAGGCAAGATGTATAACGCACAGCAGTGCGTAGAAAAAGAAGAGAGTTTTTTTTATGACTTCTTATTTTATTTTTGTGATATCGCACAGCAGTGCGAACCAAAAGTAAACGAGGTTGAAATGTAAATTGAATGTTTTTGAGCTGTATATGTAAATTTATTTTACAGTAGTATATGTAAAATGTTTTTTACAGTAGTGAATGTAAAAAGGGCTTTTACAGCAGTAAAAGAAAAAGAGATTTTTATAAAAATTCTAAAGAGAAGACAGAGTTTCCTTTTGTTAGTTGAAATTTTTTTTGGTAAATCTTTCTGAGTGAAAGAGGATGAATATGTATCAAACATTTTATGTTTAATGAATAGCAGCATTTTTCTAGGTCTGTAATACTCTGTTCTCAAGAAATTTTATTTAAAGCTTCCCTGTGCAAAAATATCCTGTGGAGCAAAGGAAACAGAGCATTGACTCTGTGTGTTCAGTTTGTTTGTTTTTGGGATTTTACCAGAAAAATCCCCAACATTCCTTGCATTTTTCAAATGTAACTAGCTAAAAGGTTACTATAAAAAAATATCAGACAAAATAATAAAACAATTATATAATAAAATAATTCTGATTTAAGATATTTTATACTTTTTATTAATGATTTTACCAAAATTAAATCCATTAAATTACTCACATTCCTCACATTCCCTATTTGTCCATTTAAAAATAAATTCATCATTATATTCCATAGTTTGAACATAATATAATAAAGTAGTGCTATCTCTGCCAGGTTAAATCACTGCATATTTACCATTACCTGGGCACCAATTCAGTAATGGAATCAGTGGCCTTAGATCCAGATGCAGAAGCAGAAGCAGACGCAGACGCAGACGGTAGACACGGTATTTGGGGAAACATGAGAACTCACAAATTCAGGCTTGTCAATCCATCCCCAGAGTATAAAAAGGCTGAATCAAGAATGCAAAACCCCACCTTTTCTTGAATATCATAAATTAAAGCAAAAAATTTAGAAATGGGAGATGATAAGTTATTTGAAAAGGAAGCATATTTGCAACCAAGATTGTAAATCCCCATTTTCCAACAATAAAAAGGGTATAAATACAATTACAATATTGTCAATCCTATTGAAGTAAAATGAGCAGAGTAAAACATCTGCATTAACAGAGTAATGATGGTATTGAAATCTCACTACGTTCACTATGTGAGTTTGGCCATCAGTAAAAGTCTTGCTAAGCCGAAATCTGCTATCTTAGGGTTCAGTTCCTCGTCCAACAACACATTGCTTGCTTTAACATCCCATTATTATATTGTCGAGCTTTCCCCAATCAAGCTGGTTGCATGATCTGAATATCCCTGTTGAAACAGTGATAATTTTAATTTTCTGTCTACTTTCATAATAACATGGAAGCCACTTACCGAATAAGATTTGATCAAGGCTCTTATTGGGTAAGTATTCATAGACAAGCAATCTTGCTGATCCCTCTACGCAGCAGCCCAGTAGGCATACAAGATTACGATGTTGAATTTCGGCTCCAAGTTTAACTTCATTTAAAAACTCTTTTCTTCCTTGCATAGATGTGAAGGACAGTTTTTTCACGGCTATTTCTTTTCCATCTGGTGTAGTTCCCTACACAAAAGATCGGTATAAAAGTTTGGTAAATTATTAAGCTTAATTGTCTTTCCCCAATATATTGTTTTCAAACTGCTAATCTACAGTCAATTGTGCGAAGAGAAGAGCCTGAATATCACTCTATTTTAAGATAGTAAATATCATTACTGGAAGCTTACTTAACCCAGCTTACCTTGTACACAGGGCCTAATCCTCCTTCTCCAAGCTTGTTCTGATTATCAAGATTTTTAGTGGAAAATAGTAATGTTTCCATAGTAAATATTATGTGTCTATTATTATTGAGGAGTACGAGTTCTTCACTTTCATCATCATTTGTATTATGAAAATATAAAATTATATTGAACATAATATACTTGTCTTATCTAAAAACGCCCAGTCTGCAATTCAACTATTAAAACCTCAAATAACTCAAATCTTCAATCAAGACACTCACACATACACATCTAACGCCCGGTGTAATCATATATAAAGCGCCGGAGGACACTGGGCAGGTTTTACCACTTTTGCTGGGAAGAGGAAGGGGCACAAACATTCTGGTGTAAGTTATTGTATTATGGGGACATTATTATGTGCAAAATGGTTGGGTATTAAGAGTTTAAAGATTAATTTGGACTTAAATAATGTTATAGAATGGGTACATAGATTTTTTCAATTTAATCTATACATTCTTACTGCATGGATGAGGGGCATCCTGATTTTAGATTCTGGAGCAGAGCTTTCATTAAATCACATACAAGCATGTGTACTGTGAACAGAATGAGGTTGCAAACATGTTGTCAAAAAAGAGAATTGCAGCAAAAATAGGTGTCATTCACTTTTATGCATATCAACAGGGTTCAGTAGTAAATGAAAGAACTATAAAGATCTTGTAGCATAGCATTACATAATATACATTTTGTATAAATTATAATGATTTTTATTGAAACCCTAAATAGATTTAGGAAATATGATATGTAAATAAAATTTTGTATTAACCTGAAATAATAAATCTGTGACAAAAATTTTTATTAGAGGAAAAAAACAAATCAGAAACAATCAGTGCCAGAAGCTACCAAACCCCAGGTTTAGATGGGTTACGGGTATGTGCTACCTTTTAATAACATGCAGTGCCTACGAGCTCAGAGAATCGTGTGGCACCATTACCTTCGTTACCGCTTCTCAATTTGGCAAACTTTATTCTTCTCCAAGTTGCGAATAGGGATAGGGTTAACATGAGAACCAAGTCACCCACAACCCCTAAAATTATGGGTGTTTTCTTTGAAGCCTTCATCCCTCTACCATTAAAGAAAGAAGATATTTCATAACGAGCTTTGACTCCAATACTGAACTCCTGCGTATACAGAGGATGTGAATATGGAATTGATTGCGTATGACAGACATGTTGTGCAGTCTTTACTGGATATATCTCTAGTGCACTGGACCAGGCCGTAAATATTTTGAGACGACGAGTCTGTAGTACTCAAAGCAGAGCGTTTCGTTTCAAGTGCTGCTTCAGCTGATAATTTGTTTAAGAAATCTTTAACATCCGCCTGAAAGTTTTTATTTGGAATATAGACACCCGTGTCCCCCCTGAAGTCCTCAGGGTAAATAGACCCTATACTTGTGTCCATTTTTCCGATGTAATAGCGTAAGAAGCATTCAAAAGGCCAGATACTACCTCCAGTCACATGCGAACAATTTTGTTTAAGCATATAAGTTGCATATTGTGAACAATTGTAGCATTGGTCGACTGTCATGTCTTCTCTGCATTGGAGGAGGGCATATACTTTGTCAGAACTTTGGCCATACACAGAGATGTTAAATCCTGTTTGCATCGCACCTTGAACAAGCCTATCAAACACTATATTTAGATTCCTCTCAAACGTACTCCCTTCAGTATATTCAGAGCTGCCAGTGCAGTTATATCTGCGTTGCAAATCTGTCCATGAAGTGTAATATTAACAACAAGAATAATTAAACCGATCAGGAGAGAGGATGCAGAATCTCTTCCATGGATGCTGAATGCCATCGCACAATGGAGAAGCTGCACTGCGCAGACATACCAAAACTTTACTCTCCGTTCCCCATGTGATTCATCTATATGAACGATATAATGTCGCATAAACACAGACTTATATTTATCATATTATGTGGATTATAATATCATGTGCTCGGTTGGTCAATGGTCAATGTTTTGTTTATCCGTATTTCTTTTGTGTTGATTTGGTAGGGAGGTTTTTACTTTTTCGCATTGTGAGTTGAGCTACTTTATTATTAATACTTTATTATTATTATTAATGATAAATAAAAGTATTCATATATAAATTAAATATATATAATACTTAACAAAATTTTTAACTATAGAGATTTACTTCATTTTATTATGGAAATTTTGTAAATAAATCTTGTTACAATATTATGGGCAGAAATTTTGTAAATAAATCTTGTTACAATATTATGGGCAAATACTTTAGTTCATCAATACCACATATCCAAAAAACCATAACTGATTTCATATGTCAATTTTTTAATTAATGAATTTGATAGGGGGGATTTTTTTAATAAATGAATTTAATGAAAAAGAGAAAAAAAACATACCTATTTTGAAAATAAATCTAAACCTTTGATTTGTGTATACTACCAAAAATATTTTAGAATATTCATATCTACCATCCACATAATAATTATTGATAATTAAATTAAAATTATTAAATCTCAACTCGAAAATAAGCATGATTATCCATCTTTCAGATTCTAAAACTTATAAAATATAGTACTCGTTTGCAGAATGCCACGGTGTACTTGTTTGCAACATACGATTTTATGTTAGACGATCAAAAAATCCTCAGCCATTAAATTGAAACAGTTATCAAAATAGTTATAACAACCTTCTTCGTGTGGGGGAAATGATAAAGCAACACATTTGCATCTAAACTCGCAGCAGAGAGAATCGATTTGAGATCCTCGCTCACAAATTCATTGAGCTCGTCACAGCCATCATGGAATTGAAGTTACTTTACATTTCCGTTGTTTGTGGGCATGCTTCTGAAGGGGGATTCATTTTCGCGTTATCCCTTGACGCTTACGAGTGTGATGATGGAAAATCAGGCCTGGCTACTCAGCCTGGCTCATTTAGTTGCAAGGGATGAGAGAAGTGGGAGAAGGAGCCTTGGTCGTGATGGAGATGGGATACAGTACCTAAACCAACTTTACCCCATGAAAACTAAATCAAGTGCCCAAATCGCTCAGAGACGGAGAACCTGGCTAGCTGCTTGCTTGATTTTACTAGCTTTTTGTTACTTGCAGGCTAGTCAAAGAAATCACTTGAAGCGATTGGTGGTGGTTCACTGCAGTCTGGCGGGATGATCCTTTGTTAAAAGCAATATGTATTTCATGGTCTCCCCAAAGATCCAATAAGCCAGCTTCTTGACCGGGGTTTCCCTGCGACACCAAATATTGCCCAGCGTCCATCAAACCATAAAAATCCTTCCCTGTAAGGCTCAGGAAACCCTTTGGAAACCCTTTGCCATCACAAGGAAGAGTAAAACATATATGCAACAATGGAGAGATCCATGCTTTCAGGGAAGAGTTTCCTTCTTATATATTGACCCCGCACCAGGTTGAAAGGGCCTAAATCATTCTTTATTCATGATTCTTTAAATCCTCTGTTTTTTGGTATTAATAAAAATTTCCTCTGTATTTGGCTGGACGCGCTGAGGTCCATACATTACCACCATTACGACTATGATGCGCCTATTGATGAATATGGTAGGCAAGAGTTGGTGATGCCAAACTTTGTTATGCAATTAAAGAGTGTGTGGGGTTTAGGAACCCCCATCCCCCACTTTTTATTTCATTTTTTTTGTAACCTTTCTTGAAAAATCTACCCGTGGGTTGCAATGAGCATTGCAAAACAAGTATGCTTCAATTATCCTTCCACAGTCAGAAAGTTAGGAACTTTTGTAAGTCCATATTTGTATTTTATCCTTTTATTTGAAACAATTTCGTACTCCGTAACCATTGAAGTGCATACTTTGATATAGGATTCGTTTAATGGATATACAGGAACTTAGACTGGAGATTATTATGAATGGGAGTTTACAAAAATAGATAAGCCGATTACACAAGCTAAATGCTTGCCAATTAGGAAGGGTGTTCTAGTGCAAGTCCATGGATTATGGTACTAATGTTTTCAATAATATCAGTTTCTTGTCTTGTGGGCTCTGTCTAGTTTATGGCTGCTATCTGCTGCAGATCCCAATTAAGCCATATCATTCTTTGGAATTCTCAAGATCCATGGACCCTTTTGCTTACAATGAGAGCAAAGCATTTTCGCAAGACATATTACTCCCCCCAAAACTTAAGAACGTAATTAAGTCATATCATTCTTTGGAATTCTCAAGATCCATGGACCCTTTTACTATCTGTTTGGAGATTCTATGATCACACAACTTATTACAAGTTACAATGAGAGCAAAGCATTCTCACAAGACGTATCACCCCCCAAAAAATTAAAAAATAACGTTTCAACATTTTTTAGTATTGTATAAAGGTCACGACCAATTCAAATTCATATGTTAGATGGAAGGATAACACTAGAATGCTATCACGATTGATGTCTTTTTGGATTAGCCAAGACTTCACAATTGGTTTTCAACTTTCACATACATTTGAACATTGAATTTACTGAAGATTAAACCCTACATAAATTAATTAATCTATACACTTTGTTTCAACTTTACCACAAAAATAGAAAAACAACATTTCAACATAAATATGTTATAGTTCTTTTTGGCATCTCAAGCAAAAAGTGTTTGCCATTTTTCTTATTATTATTGGTAAATAGATCAAATTACAACTTTTGCAAAATGATGTTTGAACTGGGTGGATTTGAAACTTCTGATTTTTTTCGGATCGAGGAATTTATTACATTTGATAAATCTCAAAGAAGCTTTTACCAGAAGAGGCAATGGCACCATGCTGAAATATCTAGTGCAATCATCAGTAAAGCAGAATTACTACCTACTGGATCTTTCTCAAACCTTGGCTTGTAACCAATGACACCAAAACAGGCTTAAGGGAAGCAGGGTGAGAACGCACAGGCCCTCCTCTGTCTACCTCGGGAGGCTAACAACCCTCATAGTTGGTGGTCAGCTCATGCTGTGAATTGGGACATTATTTAAGCTTATCAGGGATGTTAACACCCAAGACCTTCACCAATATTTTTCAACCATGTTTAGAAGAAAGTATGTGAGGCTTTCCACTTAAACTATTTTCAGGTAAAGTTTACAGAATGGAGGGAGTGTCTCTACATTCTATGTGCATGTTTAGAAGAAAATATGTGAGGCTTTCCACTTAAACTATTTTTGGGTAAAGTTTACACAATGGATATAGTCTCTCTACATTCAATGAGATAAATTCTCCACTTATCATCAAGGACCCGAAAAAGGTGTAGCTGATGTAACCTTCTCAACAAAAACCAAAAAATAATTTTACTTTCTAATTGAAAATTTTTACCTCTTTTGCAAGTGAACAACATTCAAAAACACTTTGAACTTCTACTTTGTGTTTTCTAGGCCCCACCCAATGATTTTCCTTGGATTGTAATCATGGCATTCAGGACCAATAAAGGCCTGCAAAAGAGAAAGAACCAAATAAGGTGCAGGTCCTTATCTTCCTAAGAAGGCATTGAAATCTCAGGTCAAAGACCTGGGACCAACCTAGTAAAGCCTTTCAAGAACAAATAAAGTTAGTGCATAACCTTATCTTTAAAGGCTCAAATTTTCATGATCAATTCTGCGAGCTAGAAGGCCAATCAAAGGGTTGAGATCCATATATACAAACTTTAGTTTTAATCCAAAGGAAAACCTTTAATCAAATTATTTGTGATATATTATAGAAAATTCATAAGTTTCTAATGCATACCTCCATAGAGTTACATCCTTCCATAACCTTATGAACTACCTATCAAAGAGGCCACTACATCTACAAAATAGTTCAATATGGTCAACAGTGACTGAACCAACATCTCTATGACATTCCACATGATTTCCCCAACAAGGTCTGCAATGGCATGGAGGGCAGTACGCAGATAATCTAAAAATTCTGTAAACACAGTACCCAACAGTCACAGTATAGCACTAATTTCTTCCTGAATGAAGCTCATACACCCAAGTACTAATGCAATAAAAAAATCTATGAAACACCCAATCATATATTCCAAAACTATGGTAAGCCCCTGCATTACATTTCCCAGAATAGAAAGAATTAATTCTCCAGGGATTGTCAATGCCTGAATTAAGGCCACTGATACCACTTCTATGATTGTAAACACAACAAATGATGACAAAAGCATTTAAGGTCAAGGGTGTATAGGGGTGATAACTGGAATATCCATCCCACCAATCCATATGGGTGGCACTGCCTGCAACTACCACCCTGCGTGGAACCTTGTCAATGATGTGGAGTCCACATGTGGATGACGCAACAATCATATATATATATATCTATATCTATATATATATATATATATATATATATATATATATATATATATATATATATATATATATATATATATATATAACAAGGCCTGCACAACCCAGATGCAAAATCAATTGGGGTCTTGCTTTTGTCCAAGCAAAACAAAATTCCAATGCCCTTTCACAGAATTAATTCATCCCGTCTCATCCCCTCATGGTCACTTTGTTCTTCGCTAATGGTCTGGAAAACTTCATTAATTTTCAGCAAGATCTCATAAGTGTATGGACCCTAGCATCCAATTCCGCTCACCATGGGAATTGACCACTGCTAAACATATAATAGCAACCGTTATTGATATGCATGGAAAATCTTTTGTTGATAGCAGTCCACACCTTGATATTGAACAACTAAGGGTGTTTATCGTGGAGTGCTATCATGAAAGGGGTATGTAGCTTTGTGCCAGAACAACTCACTGTCCAAGTGCAGATCCTAATTAAGCCATATCATTCTTTGGAATTCTCAAGATCCATGGACCCTTTTGCTATCTGTTTGGAGATTCTATGATCAGACAGCTTACTACAAGTTACAATGAGAGCAAAGCATTCTCACAAGACATATTACTCCCCCAAAAAATTAAGATCGTAATTAAGTCATATCATTCTTTGGAATTCTC
The DNA here is from genome assembly GCA_031772625.1 of Pinus tabuliformis. Classification (NCBI taxonomy): domain Eukaryota; kingdom Viridiplantae; phylum Streptophyta; class Pinopsida; order Pinales; family Pinaceae; genus Pinus; species Pinus tabuliformis. The sequence goes on along the minus strand of CM062812.1, from coordinate 211,101,164 downwards.
AAGATCCATGGACCCTTTTGCTATCTATTTGGAGATTCCATGATCAGACAACTTATTACAAGTTACAATGAGAGCAAAGCATTCTCACAAGACGTATCGCCCCCCAAAAAATTAAAAACAATGTATAAACATTTTTCAGTACTGTATAAAGGCCATGGCCAACTCAACTCATATGTTAGATGGAAGAATAACACTGGAATGCTGTCAAGATTGATGTCTTTTAGGATTAGCCAAGCCTTCACAATTGGTTTTCAGCTTTCACATACATTTGAACATTGAATTTACTGAAGATTAAACCCTACATAAATTAATTAATCTATACACTTTGTTTCAACTTTACCACAACAATAGAAAAAAAAACTATCACATATAACAAAAAATTGCAACATAAATATGTTATAGTTCTTTTCTACATCTCAAGCAAAAAGTATTTGCCATTTTTCTTATTATTATTGGTAAATAGATCAAATTACAACTTTTGCAAAATGAGGTTTGAACTGGGTCGATTTGAAACTTTTGATTTTTTCCAGATCGAGGAATTTATTACATTTGATAAATCTCAGAGAAGCTTTTACTACAAGAGGCAATGGCACCATGCTGAAATATCCACTGCAATCATCAGTAAAGCAGAATTACTGCCTACTGGATCTTTCTCAAACCTTGGCCTGTAACTAATGACACCAACAACAGGCTTAAGGGAAGCAGGGTGAGAATGCACAGGCCCTCCTCTGCGTACCTCGGGAGGCTAACAACCCTCATAGCGGGTGGTCAGCTCAGGCTGTGAACTAGGACAATATTTAAGCTTATCAGGGATGTTAGAACCCAAGACCTTCACCAATATTTCTCAACCATGTTTGGAAGAAAGTATGTGAGGCTTTCCACTTAAACTATTTATTGGGTAAAGTTTACAGGATGGAGAGAGTGTCTCTACATTCTATGCGCATGTTTAGAAGAAAGAATGTGAGGCTTTCCACTTAAACTATTTTTGGGTAAAGTTTACAGGATGGAGACAGTCTCTCTACATTCTATGAGAGAAATTTTCTGGATGCCTGTGTGGAGAATTTTTAATTCTGTTCAAAGTTTAGGTGGAAACTCCACTTATCATCAAAAACACTTAAAAGGTATGGCTAATATAATGTTCTCAACAAAAACAAAAAGAACCCTAAAATGGTGGAGCTGATGTAACCTTCTCAACAAAAACAAAAAAATAGTGATACTTTCTAATTGAGAATTTTTACCTCTTTTGCAAGTGAACAACATTCAAAATAATTTGAACTTCTACTTTGTGTCTGCTAGGGCCCACCCAATGATTTTCCCTGGACTGTAATCATAGCATTCAACACCAATAGATGCTTGCAAAAGAGCAAGAACCAAATACGGTGCAAGTCCTTTTCTTTCTAATAAGGCATTGAAATCGTATGTCAAATACTAGGGACCAACCTAGTAAAGCTTTTCAGGAACAAATAAAGCTGGTGCATATCCTTATCTTTAAAGGATCAAATTTTCATGATCAATTCTGCGAGCTAGAAGGCGAATCAGAGGATTACAATCCATACATAAAAACTTTAGTTTGAATCCAAATGAAAACCTTCAATCAACTTATTTGTGATATATTATAGAAAATTCATAAGTTGCTGATGAAGACCTCCATAGAGTTACATCATTCCATAGCCTTATGAACTACCTATCAAAGAGGCCACTTCATCTACTAAATAGTTCAGTATGGTCAACAGTGACTAAACCAACATCTCTATGACATTCTACATGATTTCCCCAACAAGGTCTGCAATGGCATGGAGGGCAGTGCACATATAATCTAAAAATTCAATAAACACAGTACCCAATAGTCACAATATAGCACTGATTTCTTCCTGAATGAAGCTCATACACCCAACTACTAATGCAATAAACAAATCTATGAAACACCCAATCATATATTCCAAAACTATGGTAAGCCCCTGCATTACATTTCCCAGAACATAAAGAATTAATGCTCCAGGGACTGCCAATGCCTGAATTAAGGCCGCTGATATGACTTCTATGATTGTAAACACATCAAATGATGACAAAAGTATTTAAGGTCAATGGTTCATAAGGTTGATAACTGGAATCTCCGTCCCACCAGTCCATATGGGTGGCACTGCCGACAACTACCACCCTGTGTGGAACCTTGTCAATGACGTGGAGTTCACATGTGGATGATGCAACAATCATAATATAAAAATGATCAAGCAGTAGTTAATGATGTTCTTTCTCCATCAACCTAATGAAATTTCACACTAAAATTTTATAGTTTAATGGTTAGGAACGTCATTGAAAATTTGAAAAGTTCATTACATTTTTAATGAAATGTTTTTGCCATAATTTTATATTAAAATATATAAAATTGTGAGCAGTTAGTTAATCATTATTCGATAAATTTAGATGAGGTGTTTTGAAAGTTAGATTGTTTTGGATTCACTAAATATAATCTGAATGGCACTGGATAGTCCACTAAACATTAAAGATGGCAATGAAAAGTCTAGCAAACACTGAAGTTTTTTTTTTAGATAGTTATATTATTAGCACTTGCACCATATGTTGCAAAAGAAATGGTGACATAGGAATAGACAAATCTAAATAAGATGCATAGATGTAAAAGAAATGAAATTCTATGGTTGACCACAATTAACCATGTATCTATGTAAATGGATTCAATTTTCACTGTTCTTTTTTATGACTAGAATATCTCCACATCACAAAGACTACATTGTTGTGTACCTTACCTTCCCTCCAAGCATAAGGAAATATTAATGAATAACTCACAATATTTAGTTATGCATGATTAAAGGGTCATAGTCTTATGGAAAACCCCCGATGGAAACGATCCACTCAAATTGTTTTTGTTGAAATGGCTTGAATCATCAACAACATAACCACAAGTTTAAGATAACAAGTTATAAATCTCAACTTTGTTTTTGTTGAAATGGCTTGAATCATCAACAACATAACCACAAGTTTAAGATAACAAGGTATAAATCTCAACTTTTCTAGGACTCTGATTTTGTATATGATACCACCTCTCCACTTTGCGACGACTCTCATTTTGTACTTTATCAATAAAGTGTAAAAATCAATGAGGATGATCTGTTAGAGAATAGAACCCAGTTTATGATAAAAACGAAACATATTTTATGATAAAAAAGAAACACTAGTAAAGAAACAAAATTGCATAAAATGTTGACTTATTTCTTGTATGTTATTGTTTCCTATACCATTGCCTTATGGAGTTTTCTTTGCAACATGTGGTGCAAATGCTAGTTTAACTTATTTTTTTATTATTTGCTAGGTTATGTGAGTCTTAAGATGACTCATGAGAGTTTAACATGACTCGGATTTTTCCCACATTTTTAAATAATGATAAAGTGTCTTAACAAAATACCTTATCACCAGGACATCATTTAATTCATATTATGATAGATTAGTTAATTTTATTAAAACTTATAGTATATATAGCATTTTTTCGGCTTAGTCTAATTTTTTTAAACCATTAATTGAATGATGATAAATTATAAACTATGTTACATCGACATATGTTATTATTTATAATTCTTAATTTTTTTTTTTAAATATATAAAAGTACATTTTATATAGATTATATTTCTTATCACCATTGTCATCTCTCTTTGAAAATCAAGGCAAATATGTTTTATAAAATTTCTTGACACTCAACACTGATGATATGCGTTGGTAGCAACCTTTATTTTAATTTTAATGTTTTCACACACTAAAGCCTACTATAATAGTGACTTTTTATTTATGTTTTATAAAATTTATGGGGACACACAAGGTTGATATGCATTGAAAGCCACTTTTTATTTTAATTTTAATGTTTTCACTAACTGAGGGCTACTAAATTAGTGATTTTTTATTTATTTTTATTGAGTCAAATCTTGATTGAAAATTTAAATATTGGCTAATGGAAAAGTTAGATGTAAAAATAAAATTATAAATACTAATATTATTTAAACATTTAATTTTTAGTAATTTTGTGATTTTTATTAATTATTATTTAAGAAAAAATATTTAAACAAAACAATATTTTAGAAAATTTAAATAAAAAGAAAAATTATATTTTAAAATTTTATAAAAAATTATTACTTTATAAAGGTAATATTATTTTGAATATTGCCCACGGGGCTTTGGATTGACGGTGAATGGGTGCGCTGTTAAGGCACTCCTTGCGATAGGTCACCGGTTCAATTCCTCGTGGGTACTTAGTTTAGTCTTAACATAGAAAAAAAAATATTATTTTGAATATTATTTTTTATAAAATATAATTTTTTTAATACTTTAAAAATTATTGGTTTTTTTTAATATGCATTCTACACTCTCATTTCAGGAAGATGTGTGATTTCTTTTCTTTGCTCAACCTTGAGTTGACATATGTTCCTTTTAAAATAAAAATGAAATAGTTTTTAAATAAAAACAATCTCAAATATTATTAAAAACAAAAATGAATATATTTATGTGATTAGTTTTAATTAAAAGTCTTAAGTTGACTTATAGCCCTTTTAAAATTAAAGTTAAATACTTTTTAAATTTAAAAAAATGTCAAATATTATTAAAAACAAAAACAATATACTTATGTGATAAGTTTTAATTAAAAGCCTTATAAAATATCAATTATCTAACTTTCATTATGTTCATTAAGTTTGTTGTTAAAAACAAAATTGACTATATCTATTTGGTTAGTTTTAAATAAAAGCATTATAAAATATCAATAATCATATTTCTCACTCAATTTGTTGTTGACATTACAACCTAGAAGATATTAAAAAAAAATTACTCTTTCTCAACCATAAATATTTAGATATTAATGTGCAATTTATTTCAATATCTAATTCATTTTTTTTTGTAAATCTGTGCATAGAGATTCATTAATCAAAAGGAGTTTACAATACCTCCCTAAAGGCGAGATTTTTATAGAGAGACCAAAACCAAATTGTAAGGAGACATCTAGGTAAACAGAGTAACAAAAACAAAAGTATCACACAACTTGGGGCTGGTTTTCATATTTACTCTTTTTTCCTTTACTTTTTAGTTACTTTCACCCACCCATTTGCTGAAGGAGTAAGCACAACTTGTTGAATAATTCCCTGACGAACTACTATTTTGTCCTTATCAGATTCAGAGGAAACTAATTCACAAGCTCGCTTTGCCGCTCCCAACAAAATAGTAGTACTGTTTATTTCTTTGCAAAGTGTTAAACTTTTATTCTCCTTACTCTCCTCGTAGTCCTGATTCGAAAAGATCATTTCATCATTTGATTCACTGTCCTCTTGATCTAAAGATGAGGAGTCATCTTCCTCCATAAGGGGCAGGTTGCATGACTTCCAAGCCTTAGATTTAGTCTTTTGTTTTACTGGCTTTTGAGGGAAATAGTTATGTAGGTTTCATGTTTGATGGTAGAGGTGACAACAAAAAGTCGTGTTCTTATAGCCCAAGAGCTATATCCAGTGGAAATAACCTATTTTTAAGTTGATTTTGTGAGGCAAGCCTTTACTAATGTCGAGTTCTACACAGATCCTACCGTAAGTATAAATTCCACTTTGGCCTTGTGCAAGATATGTGGCTAGGAAGTGACCCAGGGTGTTTCTCATGCTTGTAATCACTAAATCATGATATAAATGCACCGACAAGTTTGGAAGCCGGACCTACATCGGAAGCTCTATGATTACTTTCATTGAGGGGTCAAAGTCTAGGAACCAAGGGGTCATGAAAAGTCCCCCTTTCCCAAAAACCATGGGCCCTTAGAGAAAGCACTATGATAATCTTCCCGACGGGAAAACACAACTATGAAGAAGCCCTTAGAATAGAAGAGAACCTTGAAAGATCTAGTCCAATTAGATAGTATCCATTTAATGTTGTTTGAGGCCATAGCCCATTGAAGTGGTAGATCAGGAAATTCTCTACCATTAGCTTGTGAATGTCTTCCAGATATGGATGGGAAATGTTAACAAATGGAATAGCCTTCAATTTTTCCATGATAAATGGACTAGGTACATCTTGGGTAGCTCATCCTCATAATCCAATCAGGGTTACTTCAAAACCCTTGCTCTGCTCCCTAATTATCAATCTAGTTTACGATGAAGGACTGGTTAAGTCTGGTTGTGGAGATAGGGCTTATTAGGCCCTGACCTAACAGGGTTAGATAAGAATTTCTTTTCTTTCTTTTTTTTTGTAATATGGTCATATTGTCTTAATTATCAGGCACAATCACACTGTTGACTGTAGTTTCTTTTGAAACAAGTCTAAACAAAATGTAACCATACATTTGTTTAAGTTATGCAAAGCTTTTATCAATTCTCCTAATTTTATGTGTGATATTGTAATTTAAAACTGGGCCTTTTACCATGGTCAAGATTCATGCATGTTGTTTACTTGCATAGTTTTATATCTTGAATATAAGTCATTGTATAGTGAGGTTTTGGCCCAAAATCGATACTTGTGGTTTACTATAATTTTTTCCTCGTATATGCTTTACCAATGTTAAATTCCAGTATTGTATTTGTCTCCACATGTGTGGTGCATGCAAATGTATTTAATTTTTTTTGTATACAATCATTACCTGCAAGTACATGTATATTATTTTGTTTCATATATATTTAATCACTACTAGGTCTAGAGCTCTATCTGGCCCCTTGTATCAATGGCAATGAAGATGGCATGGTGCTTTTTATTACTACATGTTTTTTTTCTACTTTTCCCTTTCCTCGGTGGCTAAATTTTTTTGATGCCCAACTGAGAAAACGTCCTGGGTATTTCGAGACTAGTCTCTCGACCCTTAAGGTATTTAGTTAGGTTACTTAGAATCTAGGTTGCCTAGGTGGAGCTCTGGATCGTCACCTCCTGCCAATCGGGTTCCCCTTGAATCTTTGTTATGAATCTTCTGTGAAGGTTAAGAAGTATACTAGTTTTCTTTTTGTCTCTCTATTTTTTTTTTAAATAAGTACTTTATAACTCGACATTTTTATTGAATATAACCATGTTACATACATCATGTAGTAATTATTTCATGCACAACATCATGATACACAAGAATTATTCTTTCCACATGCCTTTATCAACATTGGTTGTGATAAAGAAAGACCAACTATTAACTGCTACACAAGCTGTAATCCAAGAATAAAATTAAACCGAAAGTAACACTATTGCATAGAGTTCACTATTAATATATACAAAACTCCTAAGAAACTTTTATGTGTCTATCTTGACTGGTTGTTTAGCACCTAAGAAGACCAAGCCGCCCAACCACGAGTCTGGCAATGACATCCAGACTCTCCCCCCAGCTTCCTTGCTCGAGATAGTTACAGTATTCAACTGCCAAGTTAATCCATTTTGAACCTCAAGACTTACTAGTCTGGCTCAGAATTACCCATTCTCAAGGTTTCTTGTTCGAGGGTTCCACTGGCTTAGTGTCCAGGTCAAAAACACCTCAAACCTAGCAGAACTATGTCCCCTTTCTAAAACTTCTACATTGATTCTATTCCTCAAGTTTTTCACTTCTTCGTTCTCTCAATCCTCTAGCTAACTTTTAGCCATCTCCCGAATTTCCCCCACCGAGATTGGGTTTTCCTTCTTTTCCCTTTCTCTAGGAAGAGAGCAAGTGATAACTATTTCAACTTTTTAGACATTTGGAGTTCGTTACCCTTGGTCTCTTTTAATATTTCTCAAACAAACTTTTTGGTATTTGTAATCAACAAAGTTTATTAAAAAGTTCCACTAGGTTCTTCCACTGGGCCACAAGTTCCAACCAACATATGAAAATAAAAAGTACTAAGATAATTAAAATAAAAGTAACCATAGCAACTTATGTATCATGGGGTGGGTGTTACATATGAAGACCGACACTAGTTACATTCTTCAACACCATTGATAGAAGACTTCGACTTCTGTTAACTTTCTGGTTTGTGGTCTTCCTTAAACCACTAGATTTAGTGTTTGCATCTAGCCATTGGTTTTTATTTACCTTCATATTTTATCTCTCTTCTCGGACTCACATATACCTTTCAGATTGGTGAATGTTGGAAGCATAATCCTTAGGGGATTATGTAAATTGTAATATTCACTTGTGTGGAAATAAAAAAGCCACAAGTGAACATGAAGAGTTATGATAAGTCCAAGAGACCTCTTGGAATATGAAACCAAGTGACATAATCTTTTGTATTTATGTGTATCATATGAATAATATTTAAATGTCATGTTTATCTAAACTTTCAAAAGGGCCAAATGCAAACATGAAAATGGAACCATCCATGAAGGATCAAGTCAATGAGAAAAGACAAAAAGTGTATTCCTTTTGAAATGTGATAAAGAGAGGGAGATGGTTACATGATAATTTCGATGTATTCATTGTTATTATAGTGAAGATATAATAAATTTATTTCAATTTTATCATTATTTTTAAAATTTTATGTAGATCATAATGAAAATTTCTTAAAATGGAGAAAGAAATAGTTTAAATTAATTTTAAAAAAATTCATATAATCAATTCAACTTTGAAATTTCCTTTGGTCTAGCTGGAAAGGATAATTTTTTATGATCTCTGTCAAGTTCATATCTTATTTATGACATGACTAATATTTATGGTGATCCCATAAATTAAGAATTTAAAATATTTATAATTAAAAGCATTAAAAGAAAATGAATTATTGGAATTGTAAATATGAGTGGTTGAGATAAAGGATAAATGGTTAGGATCTCTATCCAAATCCGAATCTTATTTATGATATATGATGTCTCGGTAAGTTAAACAATAAAGATGTTGAGAATTAAAAGAAAATGTTATTAAAATTGCAAATATCAATGCCTAATTAGATTTAATTGCAAATTTCACCAAAAATTATGTAATTAAATATTGATATTAATTTGTTGAAAAAACGAAAAAGTTAAAATATTCATTAAATTAAATATTTAAATTTTAACACACACACACACACATATGAGAGATCAAAATATGTAAAAAAAAAAAATATTTTAATTCTTCTTATTTTCAAAAACTTGTTTGATCTCTTAACCATTCCTCACAATCTATAAACTAATATATATTAGATACATTTACACATTAAAATTTTTAAAAATTTAACTTAATTTAAACTTGTTATGATTTGAATTTTTCTTAATTATTTTTATTCAAAATTCAATTAAAATATTCAAAAATTAGTTGGAATTCTAAAATTAATAATTGAAATTACACAATCTAAAAATGATAATTTTTGAAAATATTCAATATATTTATATTTTCAAAAATATAATTTCATTAAAATTATATAACAAAACTCCAACCATATATACTTTTTTTTAAATTTTTCATATTATTATTATTAAAATTATTATTATTATTATTATACCTAATATTAAATTTACAAAAAATTAATAAACAACTTTTCATATTTACTCTTTACACTTTTAAAAAAAATTGAAACTGTATTTTACCTAATATTAAATTTACAAAAAAATAATAAACAACTTTTAATATTTACTCTTTACACCTTAAAAAAATCAAAACTTCAAAACTCCATTTTTGAATGGTTTACACCTTTAAAAAAATGTGAAGAACTCTTTATGCTATGTGCGGTCATTGGCGCGCTTGACTTAATCCATCACGAAATTGCCGATTGTACATCAAGCATTTCCACACTCAACTGCTAACGTGATAACATTTGAGGCCCTTCTTTTGTGGTATCTGCTCCATGGTGGAGTGAGAATCAAGAATTAAGAGGTGGTCGACTTACCCAGTCAACTCTTTTGGATGCGCCAAAGTCGTTGCAACTACTGGAAACTCCATTATAATGACTGAACCCGGTCCATGGAGTCATATTGCTCACACGGGAGTTTCATGTGACCCAAAGCCTGTTGAAAGGAGTCATTTTCCTCACACGGGAGTTTTGAGTTATTTACAAACAAAAAATACTAAGTTTATTTTTTGATTTAATTTGCTTAAAATTTAATAGAGATTCATTCAAATTACAACTTTTATTTATGAATTTTTGAAATCATTATTTTATTTGTGAATTTTTAAAATCACAATTTATCATCCAAATACATTTTTTGCTTATAAATTTTTCACAATCCATTTCCTTTTGAAAGTATTAAATCATATGTGCACCAAAAAAAATTGAAATTATTAAATCATATGTGCAACAACAGAAATTAAAATTTGATCACAAATTTTTTAGATGAATTCTAACCACAAATCTAAAGAGACGTGCTTAAAGACAACTCCCATCTTTGGGCAAAAGTGAGAATAAACCAAGTCATACAATGCACAAATTGAAGGCCCTTGGATGCTTCTTTTACTCATATTTTCTATGGTAAAAGTCCTTTTTTGGGTTAAGGTCCAGTAAAAAATGTTGACCTTTATAAAACCATCCAAGTTTCGTATCTTTGAAAATATGATTAATTATGGAGAGATTCCATTGGGATAGCATTGGAATTTGTATTCTTAGTTAACTCAATGATCTAGGTGGATATTGGTGGCCAGCCTCCTATTCCACTTGGACCCCCAACATTATCCCTTTCAGTTTTTTAGTTTCCTTAATTGTAGCACAATTTACTATTTTTGGCAGTTTTTTGGGTCCTAAATTTTCAGATCTATTTCGAGCCCCTAAACGACGTTTTTAGGGAAAACAAAGAGACTTCTAAAATCCATTTAGGCCTACTCTTCGATATTTTCCAAACGAGGTATTATGATAGCCAAATAGAGATCGTATGCCAAAGTTACGACCCCCGGAAATTGATGTACCAATTTAACCAAACGGGGCCCACAATTTTGGCTTTTCATCTCCTAGGGTTAGGTTTTTGATGTTTAGGGCTTTCCATTTTTTATCAATAATAAATAGGCCTTGGAGGCTCATTGTAACATAGTTCAGAGGCATGTAGCCGCCACATCTCTTCTGAGAGATAAGCTACCATCGCCCAAGCTAGTTTATTTCCATTATGTTTGTAAGCATATTTCAGTATTCTGATATTAATGAAATGAAGTGTTATATCTGCTGCATTTTTGTATTTATGGTTATATCTATAATTTGTTGTGTTCCTATTTAAGTTTGGATTAGTGGTATTAGAGGGGTCTGCTCTTTCTCTATTTTTCATTACATGTCCCCAATGAGGTTAGGGTGTAAGGAGTTAGGGCTCGATCTGGTTAAACCTTTGCAAGACCAGCCTCACAAACCCCGATGGTCTCACATGAACATAGTTACCGATCAAACGAGAAAGTGAACTAGTACAAATTTTTTTGAGGTAGCAAAAATCACCCGATTTTGAAAAGTGGTGATGCCGAAACACATTTTTTTTTTTTAGCATGTTTTTGGAACTTCAAATTTTCGTATGTATCAAGTATGAACATCTTTTTTTTGATGTTGGTGATTTTCATGTTGATTTTGAAAAGTGTTGATGTAGCGTCAACACATTTTTTTAAATGTTAGTGATTTTCATGCTTATTTTGAAAAGTGTTGATGCAACATCAACACATTTTTTTAGAGGACTTATATTTGACATTTTAAATTTTTTTATGTATCAAGTGTGAACATTTTTTTTATTAGTGATTTTCATCTTGATTTCGAAAAGAGTTGATGAGCATCAACCCTTTTTGTTTAAAGGGCTTAGTTTTAACACTTTATTTTTTCTAATGAATTAATTGTGGATAATTTTTTTTAAATGTTGGTGATTTTCATGTTAGTAATAAAACATAAAAATAAAAATAAAAAAAAGATGACAAAAAATTTCAATTACAAAAAAATTAAAAAAAAAAAAAACAAAAAAACTATAAAAATGTAAATAAGAAATAAAAATTAACTCATAAAAATAAAAAGATTGAATAAAAAATTAATGGAAAAAAAAAAAAAATGAATAAAAAATTATCAAAAATAAATAAAAAATGTTTTTTTTTCTAAGTATATATAATTTAAAGAAAAAAAAATTAAACAAAAAAATTAAATAATAAAAAAAAAAGAATTTTTTAAAATTAAAAAAAAAAAAAATATATATATATATATATATATATAATTCTAAAACTTATTGATTTTTTTTTTATAAAAAAAAAAACAACAACCATTCAAAACAAATTAAAAAAAAATAAATTTATATTAAAATTTAAAAGATAAAAATAAATTAAAAATAAAAAAAAAGAATATATATATATATATATATATATATATATATATAACAATTCAAAAAATATTAAAAAACAAAGTTAATAAAAAATCAACTAAAAAAATAACTTCAAATTAAAATTAAAAATAAATAAATAAAAATATTAAAAAATATATAAATAAACAATTAAACATAAATAAATAATAAAAAAATACCCTCCTCCGCTGACCCGACCCCGCTACCCCTCACCTTGTCCCTTCTTCGCTCCCTCAGCCCCACCCTTTTCCACAACACCACCCGCGTCCCCTCGTCCTCCCCTAACCCTCATCCCTTGTTCCCTGTTGCTCCCCCTACCCTCACACTCATCACTTCTTTCCTCTCCCTCCCTCTCCCTGTCCCCCCCATCATCCCTCCCTCCCCCCCATCATCCCTCCCTCAGCCCCATCCCTTCTTCCTTCACCCTGCCCCTCCCCCAACACCCTTCCCTCACCCTCCTCCCTCACCCCCCCTCAGCTCACGACTTCTCCCATCGCCCTCCCTCTCCCCCATCATCCCTCCCTCACCCTCGTCCCTTCCTCCCTCCGTCTCCCCCTCCCCCAACACCCTTCCCTCACCTGCCTCCCCTCTCCCTCACTCCTCTCCCCTCCTCCTTCCTCATGCCCCCTCACCCTTCCTCATGCCCCCCCCTGCCGCTCCCCAACCTGTGGCCTGACCGAGAGGGGACAGGGGTGAGGGATGGGGGGTGGTTGGAGGGGAGGGCGATAAGGGAGGCAGGCAGGGGGAGGATCGGGGCCCCAAAACCCCCCGCCTCCATCGCCCCTCTCCCTTCCTGGCCGCCAGCCAGTGGCCTACAGGCAGATTGGGGGGAGAGGGGCGAGGCCCCTAACCCCCTCGCCTTCCTCACCGCCCTCCCCTCCCAGCCCCGACCTAGTAGCCTACAGGCAGGGAGGGGTGCAAGCCAGGGCCCCAAGCCCCCCTCCGCCACCCCTCTCACCCCCCTCGCCTCCCTGCTCCTAGTTAGCGACCTCCCCTCACCCCCCTCCCCTCCCTACCCCTAGCTAGTGGCCTACAGGCCGCTGGCTGGGGGCTGAGTGGGGAGGGGGGTGAGGGAGCGGGGGCGGCGGGAATGGGGAGTGGGGTTAGGGCAGGGGGTCGAAGGGGGTGAGAGGAGAGGGGAGGGGGGTGAGTGAGGGGAGAGGGTCGGGACAGGGGAGAGAGTAGAGGGGTGAATAGGGGAGGGGGTTGAGTGAGGGTGAGGGCGGCAAGAGATGGGGAGAGGGGGGTTAGTTTTTTTATTATTATTTTTATTAATTTTTTTAATAATTATTTTTTATAAAAGAAAGTTTAACTGCCTTTTTTTAATGGTTTTTTTTAATTTAAATTTAAATATAAATATATTTAATTTTTAGTTTTTTTTATAATGTAATTTTATTTGTTTATTTTTTTAATTTGTTTTATTTAAATTTATTTGCTGGTAATTATTTAATTTTTTTTAAATGATTTTTTTTTATCTTTTATTCTAAACTTAAAAAAATAGTTTATATATATATATATATATATATATATATATATATATATATATATATATATATATATATATATATATATATATATATATATATATTTGTTTATTTAAATTTTTTCATTTTTACAACTTAATTTTGATTTTTTTTATTTTTTTTTTACATTTTATGGTTTTTCAAAAAAAAAAAATTAATATATTTTATGAAATTTAAATTATTTTTTGTCATGAATCGTCCCCTTGCCACCTCTGGCCAGTTGGCCTCGGGGTGGCCGGGGAATTTTTTTTCTTTTCTTTAGGTTTTTAATTTTTTTATGTCATATTTTATTTTTGTAATTTTTATTTTTTTTTTTGGTTTTTATTTTATTTTACTCTTTTTTCTTCTTTTTCCCCGGAATCGGCCTGCCCCTAGGTGGGGTAGGCTGCATGGGTGGCCGACTATATATATATATATATATATATATATAGAGAGAGAGAGAGAGAGAGAGAGAGAGAGAGAGTTTTTATTAATTTTTAATTTTTATTTGGTTTCTACTTTTTTTTGTTAAATTTACATTTTTTAAATATTTTTAATTTTAATTTTTAATTATTTTGTTATTTTTTTTTTTTTGTAATCTAATTTAATTTAATTTTTTAGTTATGTAATTTAAAAAATGTTCTTTTATTTTTATTTTGTTAATTTAATTTGTTTTTGTTAAATTATGTCTATTTTTGTTTTTGTTTTTTAATTATTTTATGATATTTTTATTTTTTATTTTTTATTTGTCTAATTTTTTTTATATTTATAACTTAATTTATTTTATTTTTTACTTTTTTTTCTCTTTTCTTTTACAGTTGATTTTTTTGTCGTATTTTAAAAGTTTTTTTTAATGATTTATTTCTTGTTATTATTTTAAAAAGAAGTTATATTATTATTATTATTATTTTGTTTCTATATTCGAAATTTTCGTGTCTTTTGCATTATTTTTTCAGTTTTTAACTTTTTATAAATTATTATTTTTTTTATTATTTTTTGTGCTTTCTTTTTTAATTGTTTTTATTTTTTTTCAATATTTAAATTTTGTTTTATTTTTATTATTTTTTTGTGTTTTTTTTCATTGTTTTTCTTTTTATCAATATTAAAATTTTTGTTTTCTTTTGTATTATTTTTTTGTGTGTGTGTGTGTTTTTTTATTGTTTTTATTTTTTTTCAATATTTGAATTTTTGTTTTTTTTTGTATTTTTCATTTTTTTTCTTTATACATTTATTATTATTATTATTATTATTTTTTTTTTTTTCGTACAGGGTTCGTGTTGATGCTCATCTAGCAACCCGAGCCTATTATGGGCAATTTGATAGTTGATTTTAAAATTTTCGTTATAATGAATCGAGTCTGCCCCCACAATGTATCAATTTCATGGTTGGTCTTTAAGTTTTCATTACAACGGGTTGAGTTCACATACACCGCATGTCAATTTGATGGTTGATTTTTAAATTTTTTTTGCAATGTATCGAGTTGTCTTAGGCTAAGATTTTAAAATCGCTATATATTTAGCATTTAAAAAATAAATTATTCTTGGGTGTTCATTTTTAAAGTTTTTTGTCATAAATTTTTTCCATAATGTCATGCTTGAAATATTTTGAAAACTTGAGATTTTTTTGTAATCATAATCTTTGGTTTTGATTGCATGGTTGAAAACTTGTCAAGATTTTAATGTTTTTCTAAGTCATGATATTTTATCTTTAATGCTATAGTGGAAAAAAATTACAAATTCAGGGTTTTTTAGAGTCAAGATATTTTATCCTTAACAACATTAATGAATATTGTTAGAATTATCAGAATTTGAGATATCATATTTTATCTTTAACATCATGTCCAAAAATTGTTGGAATTTTATAGTTTTTCAGAGTCCAAATATTTTATCTTTAATTCCATTGCTAAAAAATTTCAAAATTGTAACTCAATTTTTTTTTGTTATTCCAGAATCAACACTTTTTTTTAAGGGTGTTTTTTCATCCATTTTGCCAAAAAAAAAAAAAAAATGGTTTTTACTTCTATTTTAAAAAAATGTTGAAAATCTACCCTAAAAAAAAACATCATCTGGAATACACAAATTTCATTTTTGGGTTGTTCTTTCTTCATGTTTTTTTAGGGTTTTTGGGCTAGAGTACCCACTTTGAGGTAATAGTTCCCGTTTGATCGGTAACTATGTTCATGGCGAAAGAAAAGAAAGATGAGGGGGCAGGAGATCCTTTCAAAATATTGCTCGAGGAAGCCCTCGAGCGACAGAGGAATGCGATGATGGATAACTTTGCCTAGATCCTTCGACAACTACCCACAAGCGACACATCTTCATCCAACTACCATTTTGGAGGCACCACTCCTTTCAAGGTACAAGTTAACTTCAATATTCCCATATTTAAGGGCAAAATTGATGATGACGTCGTAGATAAATGGTTGAATATGTTGGAAGGATATTTTTTAGTTCATGACTTTTCCAATCGGGAAAAGATTAGTTTTGAACTTCTCAAAGCCGCCCAATACGTCAAGGAGGGAAACCTACTTTGAACAAAAGTACGAGAGGGAATCCTCACTTTTTTCAGCCACACCCACTTGGGATTCTTTCTGAGACACCATGAAGGAATAATATTACCTTGTCGGGAGCTATGAAGATAAATACATAAATTGGATCACGCTACGATAAGGAAGGGACCAAGATGTGTCGGAGTTCACAAATATTTTCCATACCCTCTACACTAAGTTGGGTATCAAGGATTCTGAGTGGAATTTGGTACTCAAGTACCACAACTATCTATACAAGTACATCTAAGATGAGATGGAGTTCCTAGACATCTCCTCGCTCGGCATGATATACCGATACACTGTCAAGATTGAGAAAAAATTTCAATAGAAGAAGCGAGAATTTGGATCTGCGAATCCGAAGCAAGGAAAAGGCGCCCCCAAACCACAGAGAAAAGGCCAAAGCCAAAGTGGGGTGGCCTAGTACAAGCCGTTGAAGCTGTAAGAAAAGAACAACACCACGAAGAAAAATAAGGACACGGGAAAAAGGTGTGAGTACCAAAACAGCTCCACTCACAACACAAGTGAGTGTTAAGCCAAGCAGTCACTAGCGACCAAGTTGAAGGCTTCTGAATCAAACACATGTTTTGACTTTGAGTTAGAACTCAACAAGGGGAATGAATAAGGGAACTAGATCATTGACACGGAGCCCAATGCCACTGTGACCACCACCAAATTCCAGAAGAATGAGCCTGAAGATCTAGAGGAGGGGAAATGCATCTTCCACTCGCAAATGTGGGTGAAAGGTTCTCCGTTGCAGTTCATTGTCGATAGCAGGAGCCAAAAGAACCTCATTTCAGCAGAGGTCGTGAAGTAGTTGGGCCTACCGACGATAACACATCTACAGTTGTACACCATCGGGTGGCTTCACCAAGGACGAGATCTCCACGTCAGCCAACAGTGTCGCCTTCCCTACAACATCAAGCCCTTCACAGATGAGGTATTGTGTGATGTTGCTCCTCTTGAAGTTTGTGATGTATTATTAGGAAAACCATACTTGTGGAAGTGGCATGCTATATATGAGTCTATAAATCACACTGTGATTATTACTTTGGGAAATAAGTTGTACAGGATACTAGAGGTAGCCCTGCATACTACCATCTCTTTGATCATTACAAAGTAATGCAATAAGATCATCTCGCAGACTAGGAAATTTGCTTTCCTAATGATTCACCCTCAGGGCAAGAAGAATGTTGTGGCCATGGATTCCATACAAGGCTCCTCCACACAACATTAGCAGATGGACAAGGTTGTAGAGTATAGGGACATTTTCGCCTCACCTAGATGGATACCTATGCACTATCAGGTCAAGCACTCCATCACTCTAACCCCAGGTGCACTGCTACCCAATGGACCGATCTATTAACACTCCGTTATGGAGAATAATGAGATCAATAGACAGATTTAGGAGTTGTTGTAGAAAGGGCACATCAGGCCAAGGTCATCAACCTATGGTAGCCTGATTGTATTGGTACAAAATAAGTATGGGACCTGGAGACTCTGTATTGACTATTGGGTGATGAACAAGATCACTCTCCAGAATAGGTACCCAATCCCATGGATTGATGACTTTTTGGACCAGGTTAAGGGGGCCAAATATTTCAGCAAGATTGACTTGAAGTTTGGTTATCACCAAGTGCCTATCGAACCCTCTAATGTGTGGAAGACTGCCTTCAAATCCAAGGAGGGCCTTTTCAAATAGTTGGTCATGCCTTTTGGGTTGATGAATTCCCCCACAACCTTCATGAGATTGATGGACATCTTGCGACCCTTCACCAATGCATTCGTGGTGGTGTATTTAGATGACATCTTGATCTTCAACTAGAGTTGGGAAGACCACCTCCACCATATTTGATAAGTCCTTCAAATCCTGCGACAGCACAAGTTATGTGCTAATTTGGAGAAATGAACTTTTGGCATGACCTAGGTTCAATATATGGAGTACATCATTGATGAGAAGTGTGTGCATGTTGACCCAGCCAAGATACAAGTCATTCAGGATTGGCCAGCCCCAACCACTCTAACAAAGCTCCACAAATTTTTGGGTATTTCCAATTTCTACTGCAGGTTCGTGTTGGGGTTCTCTCATATCACCTAGCCTTTAATTCAAGTCACCAAGGGCAGAGTGAAAGCAAAGTTTTCTTGGTCCAAAAGCCAACAGAAGGCATTTGTTGAGTAGAAGCATCGCCTCTTCTCTGCACCATTTTTCACATTACCAGACCTGAAACAACCATTTGAGATTGAGACAAACACGTCTGACTATGCTATTAGTGTAGTTATTACTCAACAGGGGCATCCATTGGCTTACCACAGTGAGACACTTTCAAACACAGTCTGAAATTATCCCACTTACGAAAAAGAAATGTATTCCATTGTGTAGGCATGTTGTTAATGAAGCATTACATTATGGGGAAGGAAATGATCATCCATGTAGACTGTCGACCCCTGTAGTTCATACAAACACAAGGGAAGTTGTAGAACATTTTCCATCAGAAATGGTCCACATACCTACAATAACTCCATTTGAACATTAAGTACAAGAAGGGAAAACCCAATAATGTTGCAGACTGTCTCATCTAACCACCAGTCGTGATGTTGATCACTGTGACCGGCTCCTGTAGGCATGAGACTTTGGGGTGGACGCATCTTTATAAGAGTGATCCAGAATTCGACAACACATACTAGACACTCTTGGAAGGTAAGAAAGTTCCAAATTTTCACCTCCAGGATGCACTGTTATGCCACCTATGACACGTTTGTGTTCTTTCAAGCGAGAGTCCAAGATAATTTGGGAGGAGCACTACAGCCGGGTTGCTGGAAATTTTGGAGCAGAGAAAACAATGGTAGTACTGTAGAAGTATTTATTATTATTATTAATGATAAAGAAAATTATTAATATATAAATTAAACATATGTACAACATGCAACAAGATTGTTAACCAAGTAGATTCACCTTCATTTTATTATGGAGATTCTTAATCTGTAAATAAGCCTTGTTACAATATTATGGGCCAATACCTTAGCTCATCAATACCACATGTCCAAAAAACTCTAACTGATTCTATATGACAATTTTTTAATCAATGAATTTAATAGGGGACATTTTTTTAATAAATGAATTTAATAAAAAGGAGAAAAAAAGACATACCTACTCTTAAAATAAATCTCAACCTTTGATTTATGTATACTACCAAGAATATTTTAGAATATTGATCTCTACCATCCACTTAATAATTATTGATAATTAAATTAAAATTATTAAATCCCAATTCCAAAATAAGCATGCCTATCTGTATAATAACTTTCAAATTCTAAAACTTATAAAATATATTATTATAATATATCCTTATTTAATTTAACTTCTTTTTTTTATTTGCTAAGTTATGTGAGTTTTAAAATGACTCATCAAAGTTTAATATGACTAGATTTTTGCCCACATTTTTGAATAGTGACAAAGTGTCTTAACAAATACCTTATCACCGGGACATCATTTAATTCATATTATTATAAATTAGTTAATTTTATTAAAACTTATAATATATATAGTATTTTTTGACTTAATCTAAATTTTGGAAACCATTAATTGAATGATGATAAACTATAAACTATGTTAACTCCAAATACGTTATTATTTATAATTCTTAATTTTTTTAAAATATAAAAAAATAATTATAATAACATATTTTTCGAATAATAATTATAATAACATTATTTTATTTTATTTTAAACTATCTTTCGAATAATAATTATAATAACATATCTACTGAGTATTAAAATTTTCTTTCATTTTAAAAGAGATTTAATCAAATTAAAATATTTTATTAAGGAGTAGTCTACCTAGGCGGAAGAATGGCCCGGTTTCCGGCGCCGCCTGGAAAAACCTCCGGCTCCGGCCGCCGCCAATTCTTCCGCCCAGCTCCGCCACCCTCCTCGAGCTCCGCCCAGCGCCGCTGCGAGCTCCGCCCAGCTCGATTCCGTGAACTTCCAAAGATTAACAAACAGGGATCCGTGGCGCAATGGTAGCGCGTCTGACTCCAGATCAGAAGGTTGCGTGTTCGATTCACGTCGGGTTCAATTTTGCGAGTTCGTTTATTTTTCGCCCAGATGAGGATTGCAGACAGGACAACCAGAGCCAATTTCCTGTGCACATTGGCATCAAGTTGCGCACTGTGTGACACCTCGTGGTTTTAGGAAAGTGTGACTATTGAGCTGGGTGTGGGTCAATTAGCAGAATCCCGTGAAGGAGGGGCGATTACAAACATTGTCCAGTTGCGTGTGACAATGAAGCGCAAATTTGCAGTGTGAATCGTGAGAGCCAGTGTGCTACCTATGGAAAGCCAGATGGGTTCGTCCATGGTTCATTAAGTTGAGAGTTGAAGCAACCACTGCGTGACTTTCGACCGGTGGTCTTTTGTGCCAACTGCAAAACATGCTAGCAACCTTGTGGCGTATAGTCGACCAGCTGATCTTTTTTTTGAAGAAACCATTGAAGGTGAGAAGGATTGGATCGCTTTGGTTGTGGCCATCTGCCAACACCTTTGTTCATGGAAAATCGTTACAAGAAAAATGCGTTAAAAGGTAAGGGGATTTTTCATGCAAAATTTTAATTCCAAGTATTGATTGGTGAATGCGTTCTAATGGATGCGCGATTCCATTGGGGATGGGTATGGTAGAAATGCGGAGATTCTCAATTCCACCATCTCGTCCCCCAGTGTTCATGGCCTGCAAAGAAGAAGGCCATAGTAAACCACCACAGCAGCAAGCCCAGAGGATGGGCTGTTTTTACCATGGGTGATTAGCAGTTACCAGTTGATGGATTTTTCAAGGAAATTGGCTCTGGTTGTCCTGTCTGCAATCCTCATCTGGGCGAAAAATAAACGAACTCGCAAAATTGAACCCGACATGAATCGAACACGCAACCTTCGGAGCTGGAGTCAGACGCGCTACCATTGCGCCACGGATCCCTGTTTGTTAATCTTTGGAAGTTCACGGAATCGAGCTGGGCGGAGCTCGCGGCGGCGCTGGGCGGAGCTCGAGGAGGGTGGCGGAGCTGGGCGGAGGAATTGGCGGCGGCCGGAGCCGGAGGTTTTTCCGGGCGGCACCGGAAACCGGGCCATTCCTCCGCCTAGGTAGACTACTCCTTTTATTAATTATAAATGTAATATTGATAATTATAATTATTATCAATATTAAAACATTATAATTATAATTAATGTATTTTTTCCAAGAGTTTTTCAAGAGTTGACTTATACAGTCAACTCTTTTGGATGTGTCAAAGTCGTTGATGCACAAGATTATACAATGCATCTAGACTCTTACTTTCTAACATTAATAGAATGCATATTATTTTTAAGTTTCATCTCACTTTTTAAGTTATTAACTAAATCATATATTATAATTTTTTTGGGTCAAAATACATTATTTTCCAGCTTTGAACATAGATCAGATTTTCTTGATGGCCGTGTCTACCCCTTGATGAAGTTAGGGTCAAGAGAAAAGTCCCATCATATTTTGTGGATTCTGCACCATGGTGGAGTCAGAATCAAGAATTAAGAGGTCAACGACTTATCCAGTGAACTCTTTTGGATGTGCCGTAATATGCACAATGCATCTAGACTCTTACTTTCTAACATTCACATAATGCATCTTACTTTTAAGTTTCATGTCACTGGTTAAGTTATTAACTAAATCATATATTACAAATTATGTTTTTGCCAAAATACATTATTAACCGCAGGCATAGCATTATAATAGCTTTAACTTTTAATCAAAAAAATTATAATATATTTTTTTATAATTTGATTTAATCTTGGTTTTTTTATTTTTAATAATATGAGTTTTTATTTTTATGATGGTTATTGGGTGTACTGTTAAGATATTTTATAACGTGAAAATTACTCGTTCGAAATTCTATAGATAGAGCGATGTTAAGAGCCATGTGACCAAGCCGGGTGCAATCTCCAAGTGATTTTGATGACTTAAATGCCCTTAAATCATAGTTTCTCGAGCGAACTATTAAATGTGTAATCATCTCATGACTCACAATTTAAAAAACAAAAAAATATAAATTTTTACTTTCATTTCCAATCAATTTAATGATATGATTTTATCTTTTAATATTCATATAATAAAAAATAAACATAAAATTTATCATACCTTCACAACTATTCAAAAAATAAAATATCTCAATTTAGTATAATTTTCAAATTCCGAAAAATATATAAAAATTATAATGATATACTTTTTTATAAGTTAATCCACATTGTAAATTAATTAATATTAATAGATTGCATCTTAAGAAAAAGTAACCAAATTATTATTATTATATTTTAATGATATTTTTTCACTAATTAATTAATATCACTTTTATTATATTTATTGCACATCACACTTATTATAAAGTAATATGCAATTTAGTCACTAGATACTGTTAGAATTCTTAGAAACTCACAAACATACTTTTTTAAACAAAATTTGTGATTGATCTCGAAGAGCTATTTCTCTAAACATTATGAATCATAGAAGAATAAGTTCAGAAATAATAGTGGAATTTTATTAATTGAAATATGTTGCCAAAGCTCACAATAAATTGACATCTAAAAAAATTGTAGCTTTGGTACGTTCTATAGTAATTTGGACAAAAACTAGAGCATCTAGTGAATAAAAAAATTAAGATCTATGTATTCCAAAAGCTTATAATAATATAAATTCTATAATAGACACCAAAAAAATTACATACTATAGATAACATTTATTTTATCATGGATAAGAAACATCACTAACCCTCTAAAAATCATCTTAGTCTACTCCTCGTACCGAGGCATTCAGGTAAGGAAGGACTTGGTCCATCTGCGAATGCTTTGGAGTGAAAAAATGAATGGAGGAGGGTGAGGAGAAAAAATTCGAGAGCTATATAGATTTACCACTTCTAATTGATTCTTAATCCAATCTAATTCATCCTTGAATTGATGTCGATGTTGAATCAATATATCCATTGTTATTGTGAGCTCAACCACTAGCTACTCAATTTACATTTGTAGATGCCAAATGGAGTCATGGAAATCGTCAAAGATCATATTAGAGACCAAGAGGGAGATTCCTCCCATACTTTGAGGCATGGTATGCCATGGTTTTATTGGAGAAAAAATAAAATAGAGTTAAATACCATAGGAAGAAAAAGATGTCCAATCAGAGTTGTTTTGAGAGACAGTAGACACCCCAAACTACCATAGGTGATAAAAAATGTGAACAAGCCCCCATCATCATAAAAAACATGGTCCTTCTTATGGAGCTAATATGAATTTTCTAACATAGCAACTTGTCCTTTATTGCTAATGAGATCTACCAACCAACTCCATTTATTATATCATTCATGTGTGATAATATTACAACCTATGGAAACCATCGAGAGTAGGTATTATGCTAATTCCCCACTTGTTTCATCCATCATATGACATCTCATGAAATTAATTTTATCATGGAATGGGATGCATGTATATGTGAGAGTTAATATGTATGGAGCGCTATGAACATGCAACTACTATATTCACTAGAGAATTAGTGTTAGACTTGAGGTACCTGTGCACATGAAGGAAGTCCACAATCAAGAGGAGGAAATCCCCAATCGAATATGCCTAAAGGTTAATATTAGCTTGGGATATCGAGGGGTAGAGCATGTTATTAAGTGTCGAATCAGGTTCTTTTAATCACCAATGAATCGTAGAATGTCATGTTTTATGATGGTTTCTAGGTTCAATCCTTGAAGTAGTGAATATGATTTCACTTGGTTTCTAGTGACTAGACCTAAACTCCAAGAAAAATAAAGTATGCATTTTCCTTTAAGGCATAGAACTACCCACACACCACCCCCTTCGCTGACATTACCCCATGGTTCAACTTAGCGGCTCCATTATAATGGAGGACATAAGCTTCCTTCTTCTTTAACCATATTTGAGAGTATTTATCAAAAAGTGAAAACTCCAAGGAGGATTATGACTAGAGAAAAAGAGTTAACAAATCATTAAATCAAGCGTTTTTTAGAGGATCTAACAATTTCTTGTTAGAAAGTAAAAGTTGTGATGTCGTGAGACGCTTTTTTAATAATGACCTTGCTCTCAATGCTACTTCTATTAAATGACTTCGACGATCCTAAAAATCATCTATTTCATTCCAACTAGACTTTCCAATGAACATATTTTTGAAGGATAACCCATACACAACTAGACTTTCAAATGAACATATTTTTGAAGGTTAACCCATACACACCTGAAAATAGAATTTTAAAAGAAAGAACTCAAGTAGATCTTTAGCCAAGAATCAAATAATTGGTTCACAAAGTTAGGCCATTGAACTCGATAAGAAAGACCATGGATAGAATTTTTCCATACTAATTTTGAAAAATCACATTTCAAAAAAGGTATGTTGATGTTTCAGAGAAGAGGCGACACAATGCACAAATTGAAGGCCCTTGGATGCTCCTTTTGCTCATATTTTCTATGGTAAGAGTCATTTTTTGGGTTAAGGTCCAGTAAAAAATGTTGACCTTTATAAAACCAACCAAGTTTCGTATCTTTGAAAATATGATTAATTATGGAGAGATTCCATTGGGATAACATTCAAATTTGTATTCTTAGTTAACTCAATGATCCAGGTGGATATTGGTGGCCACCATCCTATTCCACTTGGACCCCCAACACTGTCCCTTTCAGTTTTTCAGTTACCTTAATTGTAGCACAATTTACTATTTTTGGCAGTTTTTCAAGTCGTGAATTTCTGGAGCCGTTTTGAGGCCCTAAATGACGTTTTTAGGGAAAAAAAGAAAGACTTGAAAAGTCCATTTAGGCCTACTCTTCGAGATTTTCGAAACAAGGTATTATGATAGCCAAACAGAGATCGTACGCCAAAGTTACGACCCCCAGAAATTGATGTACCAATTTAGCCAAACAGGGCCCACAGTTTTGGCGCTTCATCTCTTAGGGTTAGGTTTTTTGATGTTTAGGTTTTTCCATTGTTTATCAATAATAAATAGGCCTTGGAGCCTCATTGTAACACAGTTCATAGGCATGTAGCTGCCACATCTCTTCTGAGAGATAAGCTACCATTGCCCAAGCTAGTTTATTTCCATTTTGTTTGTAAGCATATTTTAGTATTCTGGTATTAATGAAATGAAGTGTTATATTTGCTGCATTTCTATATTTATGGTTATATCTGTAATTTGGTGCGTTCCTATTTAAGTTCAGATTAGTGGTATCAGAGGGTTCTTCTCTTTCTCTATTTTTCATTGCATGTCCCCAACGAGGTCAGGTTGTAAGGAGTTAGGGTTCGATCTGGTTGAACCTTTGCAAGACCAGCCTTGCAAACCCCGACGGCCTCCCATGGCAGAAGAAAAGAAAGACAAGGGGGGAAGAGATCATTTCAAAATATTGCTCGAGGAAGCCCTTGAGCGACATAGGAAATCTATTATGGATAACTTTTCCCAGGCCCTTCGACAACTACCCACAGGTGACACATCTTCATCCAACAGCCATTTTGGAGGCACCACTCCTTTCAAGGTACAAGTTAACTTCGATATTCCCATATTTGAGGGCCAAATTGATGAAGACATCATAGATAAATGGTTGAATATGTTGGAAGGATATTTTTCAATTCATGACTTTTCCAATCGGGAAAAGATTACTTTTGAACTTCTCAAAGCCACCCCACACGTCAAGGACTGGTGGGAAACCTACTTTGAACAAAAGTACGAGAGGGAATCCTCACTTTTTTCAGCCACACCCACTTGGGATTCTTTCTGAGACGTCATCAAGGAATAATATTACCCTGTTGGGAGCTATGAAGATAAATACATAAAATGGACCATGCTACGATAAGGAAGGGACCAAGATGTGTTGAAGTTCACAAATATTTTCCATTCTCTGAGCTAAGTTGGGTATTAAGGATTCTGAGAGGAATTTGGTACTCAAGTACCACAACTATATATACAAGTACATCCATGATGAGATGGAATTCTTGGACATCTCCTCGCTCAGCATGTGTTATGCTCTTAACCTGCAAAAGATACCCAAATACAAAATATGTGAAGAAAGATACCCAGAAAATAGAAAAGTGAGAGACAACAACAAATATTTTATTATTCATAAAGCAATGTTCACTGGCCTCTTTGAGGGGGAAACCTCCAATAGAGCAGAGCTCGATACAAAAATAAGACACGATGCTCCTCGCAGGGAGTCTCTATCCTTTATATATGACTCATACATGCAATACCAAGGATCAATACCATGGGTTTTATTAATACCATCTATCTAATACTACAACCCATTTGCAGCTAACTGTGGTCCCGTCATTAATTGCGGGTTAACCACTTATAATTATTAATATGGGTTTTATTGACTCTCGACTATGACTTGATCCCATTACATAAATAAGGGAGTTAGGGTGGGACCCTAACATGACCTCCCCCTTAAGACTAGCCTTGTCCTCAAGGTTGAAGCTGCAGAAACTGCTGAAGAATAGTGGCTGGTTCCCAAGTTGCATCTTCTGGAGAGGTGTCTTTCCACTTGACGAGGACTTCCCTAATCATGCAGCCCCGCAAGTGCCTGTGTCGTGTGTCTAGGACCTGTTCAGGTTGGAGCCAGATGGACCCTTCTTCATCCAATTCAGGTAGATTGGTTTGAATTCTGCAATTGTTCCCAATCACTTTCTTGAGGCATGAGACATGGAAAACTGGATGAAGTTTTGCAGTAGGTGGCAAAGCCAACTTGTAAGCCACTTCTCCAATGCGCTGAAGTACTTGATATGGTCCGTAGAATTTTGGAGATAGTTTCTGACAACCCTTGTCTTTGAGTGATGTTTTCTTATATGGTTGTAGCCTCAAAAAGACCTGATCCCCTTCTTGAAATTGGCACTTTGAGCGATGCTCATCTACCTGTTGCTTCATGCAGTTTTGAGCTTGATGAAGATTCTCTCTAAGATGGGTGAACATGGTTGCATGGTGTTGTAGGAGTTCATCCACTTCTTGTACTTTTGAGCACCCCTTGAGATAAGAAGTAGGGGAAGGAGGGAGTTGACCATATACTGCTTCATAGGGAGTCATTTTGGTGGTGGCATGATAGTTGGTGTTATACCACCATTCAGCCAGAGGTAACCACTGTACCCAAAGATGTTGCTTTTCTGAAGTGAAACACCTAAGGTAGGTTTCTAGACATTTGTTGACGGCTTTAGTTTGACCATCCATTTGCAGGTGATAGGAAGTACTGAGTTGTAGTTGAGTGCATTGTATCCTGAAGAGTTCCTACCAAAAATTACTGGTGAAGATCAGGTTGCGATCGGACACAATAGAAGTGGGCATGCCATGCAATTTGAAGATCTTATCCATGAAAGATTGAGCGACCAAAGTTGGTGTAAATGGGTGGGGTAGGGCACCGAAATGAGCATACTTCGAAAGTCGGTCCACAACCAGCATGATGGCTGACTTGTTTCCTGACTTTGTAAGACCTGTAATGAAATCCATAGAAACCTCCGTCCAAATTGATGCCGGGATGGGCAACGGTTGTAATGTGCCTGGTGTGTTGACGGTCTCCCCTTTGTGGCATTGACAGACATCGCATTCTGCTACAAAAGTAAGGATGTCCTTTTTCATGCCTGTCGAAGAAAATGACCTTCTGGTGCGAGCCTACGTCTTCTGAAAGCCTGAGTGTCCTGCAATGGGGGATGAGTGCAATTCTACCAAAATGCGACTTTTGAGGGTGGATGTTGCTGATATTACAACTCTATCCCTGTAGCGAAGAATATCATCCTACCCCGAGTAGCCCTTGGTGGAATTTGGATCTACCTGCAATTGAGAAATGAGTTGGGAGAGCCCGGGATGTGAAAACCATTCCCTGCGAGCCTCTTCAATCCATTCTGGAATGGGGAGGGAAATTGCTAGCAGTGTACTTTCCTCCTCAAATTGGCGAGATAAGGCATCTGCTACACTATTGTCTTTCCCTTTCTTGTAAATGATCTCATAATCATATCCCAGCATTTTGGCAAGCCATTTATTTTGTTGTGGGGAGGATAGGCGTTGCTCCAAAAAATATTTAAGACTGTGATGATCTGTGCGGATTTGGAAACGTCGCCCCAATAAGTAAGGTCGCCAGGTCTCTATTGCATGTAAGATGGCCATCATTTCCTTCTCGTAGGTAGATAGGGCAAGATTCTTCCCGCTTAGTTGTTGGCTTGTGAAGGCCAAAGGTCGCCCTTCCTGCATTAAGACCGCCCCAATACCCGTACTCGAAGCATCACATTCAATGACAAAAGATTTGGTGAAGTCAGGTAGTGCTAAGACTGGAGTGGAACACATGGCATTTTTTAGAGCTGTAAATGCATGTTGTGCCTCCTCATTCCAGAAGAATGAATTTTTCTTTAGGAGTTGAGTGAGGGGCTTCGCTATGTGACCATAGTTGCAGAAAAATTTACGATAATAGCCTATGAGACCCAAAAATCCTCTCAAGCTCTTCAAGGTCCTAGGTTGAGGCCAATCCTACATTGCCTAGATTTGTTTGGGGTCCACCTTGACACTTTCACACCCCACAATGTGGCCCAAATACTCAACTTCTTCCATGCCAAACGAACACTTGGACATCTTGACAAATAACTTATGCTTGCGGAGTAGTTGCAAGAGTATATCTACATGCTGAAGATGTGTGGCCCAAGTGCAACTATAGATGAGGATGTCATCGAAGAAGACAAGGACAAATTTCCTGAGATATGGTTTAAGAATGTGGTTCATAAGGCTCTGAAAAGTAGAGGGGGCATTACAAAGACCGAATGGCATGACGAGGAACTCATAATGGCCTTCATGAGTTCTGAAAGCGGTCTTTGGAATGTCGACCTCCTTCATGCGAATTTGGTGGTAGCCTGAGTGAAGATCCATCTTAGTGAAGAATTGAGCCCCATTGAGTTCATCCAGCAAATCGTCAACCACCGAGATGGGAAATTTATCTTTGATTGTCAACTTATTGAGGGCCCTGAAGTCTGGACACATCCGCCACTCCCCATCTTTCTTGAGCACCATGACCACCGATGACGAATAAGGACTAATGCTGGGACGAATGACACCTACTTCCAAAAGTTCCTTGATTACATTTTCTATTTCATTCTTTTGGGTGGACGGATATTTGTATGGGTGCACATTTGGGGGTTGGGCCCCTGGAACCAAGGTGATGCTATGATCATGTTCCCCTCTCAAGGGTGGAAGCTCATGAGGCTTATCAAAGACCGGTAGATGGTTATTTAAAATCTGTTGCATCTCAGGATGAATTGGCAGAGGCTTGGTTTCAACTGCCTAGATGGCATTAAATTGAGCTATAACTCCATGATGGCCCTTTTTTAGCAATTTTTCCATCCTATGCGAGCTGATGATAGAGGGAGCTCCCGCCTCGAGTCCACGGAGGGTATGTGTGTAGTTTTTTTGCTTAAAACTCATATATAACTCCTGGAAATCCATTGTGATTGGCCTAAGAGTGCGGAGCCATTCAGTGCCGAGGACAATGTCGCAACCTCCCATGTGTATGGCAAGCATGTGGGTTTTCAATTGAAAATCCCCCATTTAAAGTTTGACATTTTCACAGCAGCCTTCACATTTCATTGTGCCCCCATCCGCAATTTGGACTTGGAAGTAGAAACTTCTCGTACAAAACAATGCACTGCTTCTGTGACTTTTTGATGGATGAAATTATGTGTACTTCCACTATCAATCAGGACCACTACTGGGCGATGTTTAATAAAACCTCTGATTTTGAGAGTTTGAGGTGAAGAAATCCCTGCCAAAGCATGCAGCGAAATAACTAGTTCGTCAGAGACATTGTCCTTTTGGTTGTCCTCTTCTAGCGCCTCATGTTCCTCAAGTGGTGGATCTTCCTCTGTTGAGCTGTAGTCAGTGGCATCAATTTGAAAAAAATTGAGCTCCTTGCATTTATGACCTGGGGAGTATTTTTCATCACAGTAGTAACATAATCCTTGCTTTCTTCTTTCGGCCATTTCTGCCGGTGACACCTTTTGGACCTTAAGTGTTTGAGTCGTGTTGTGAGCCTGTGGGGGGCGACCTTTAGCTGAGAAGTTTGGGCGACTGTACTAGGCTGCTAATGCACGTTCCATGTTACGGGCTACCTTGCAAGCCTCCGTCCATGTGGGAGGGTGTTGCAGTAGGACT
Source organism: Pinus tabuliformis (assembly GCA_031772625.1). Taxonomy (NCBI): domain Eukaryota; kingdom Viridiplantae; phylum Streptophyta; class Pinopsida; order Pinales; family Pinaceae; genus Pinus; species Pinus tabuliformis. The sequence goes on along the minus strand of CM062812.1, from coordinate 211,070,755 downwards.
TGGGCTTTGATGGCTTCTTTAAGACCGCTGATAAAACATTCCGTGTAGAACACATCGGAGAGACCCCAAGTGCGGAAGACTAAGGCTTCAAAAGATGTAATATATTCATCCACTGTGCCAGTTTGTCGGAGCTTAGTAAGACGACCCAAAAAAGAAGATTCCTGGTCAAAGCGGTCTGAAAGAGCTTTTTTGAATTTGTTCCAAGCCAGAAAAGGTCCATTGCAACGTTGATGCCATTCCCACCATTGCCACCTTTCATTGTCCAAGTACATGCTCCCGACCATAAGCTGAGTTGCATCATCTAAGATGTTATTCAGATTGAAATACTGCTCCCTTTGTGCTATCCATGCTGCCAGGTGAGAAGCGTCAAATTTATGCATATCCAACTTGGGAGGTCGCTGACGGGATTGTTGGATACCAGGTGGTGGCTGGGTGCACCAGACGTGAGGGGAGTGGCTAACTCACCCTCACTGTGTCCATTTCCATTATACTCCTCCTCGTGGGGTGCCTCCTTGCCCTTCAGGATTATGCTCGTGATCAGGGTATTTAGTCGTTCAAACTGAATGTGGAGGGATTTCAAGGATTCGTCAAGTTTGTCCATCCTTTCATTGGCCATAGCTTGAGCTCTAGTTTCTACCATGCATTGACCTGATGTTTTTTTCTTAAATTGGGACCGCCTAAATTTTTTTTTTCACTAAGAATTGAATGGTACCACCGTGCTCAGCTCGTCGTCCTGATTCTGATGGGCTAAATCACCAATAAGCGCCCCAGAAGATCTCAGACTAGGATCTTAGAGATCTGAATGGTGGATCGGATAGCTTTGGGCGATAGAACAGACTGTTGCTGCGGATCTGATGGATCTAATAGATCGGAATGGCTGGTCTGCTAACTCAGAACTGCGGGACTGATGTTTGATGCTACTGCACCTCTTTGCGTGCTGATCTGGCAAATATGATGTGTGATCCCCAGATAGAAAAGGGAACTATGGTCTCGAGGAGTGTCAGGTGCTACAGATTGCAATATACATAAGGGTCTGACAGTAGTACTTGGCCCAATGTTTCAGGGCTCTAACTAAGGAGGATCAACCGTACCGTTAGCCGTACAACTCGACTACCCTATCATACGGGCAAGAAATCTCTCCGAGTGTTGTTCTTGGTGTACTATAGCAGCAAGACGGCCGAAGGTTTATCTATGGCGAGGTTGCAGAGGAGCTAAGGGGCTTCCGATATACCTAGAAGGTACTTGGAAGACAGTCCGTACGCGGTTACGTCTAATGCGCTACTACTCGAAGGGGTACCCACAGCGGTTACAAGGGAGTCCAACAAGCGTGACCACCTCTTGTATTTCCTGCGTGCATGCCTCCCCAAATCTGCAGGTTTATGCACTCAACGACAGATCCCATGGTTTAAAGACGCTGGAACATGTCTCTAGCCAAAAAAAAAAATCTATGAAATGGAGATCCCACCGGCCCTGGAAAGTGCTCTGATACCACTTGCTATGCTCTTAACCTACAAAAGATACCAAAATACAGAATATGCGAAGAAAGATACCCAGAACATAGAAAAGTGAGAGACAACAACAAATATTTTATTATTCAGAAAGCAATGTTCACTGGCCTCTTCGAGGGGGCAACCTCCAATAGAGCAGAGCTCGATACAAAAATAAGACACGATGCTCCTCGCAGGGAGTCTCTATCCTTTCTATATGACTCATACATGCAATACCAAGGATCAATACCATGGGTTTAATTAATACCATCTATCTAATACTACAGCCCATTTGCAACTAACTGTGGTCTCGTCATTAATTGTGGGTTAACCACTTACAATTATTAATATGGGCTTTATTGACTCTTGACTATGACTCGATCCCATTACATAAATAAGGGGGTTAGGGTGGGACCCTAACAGCATGACATATTGATATACTATCAAGATTGAGTAGAAGTTTTAACAGAAGAAGAGATAATTTGGATTTGCGAATCTGAAGCAAGGAAAAGACACCCCCAAACCACAGAGCAAAGGCCAAATCCAAAGCAGGGTGGCCCAGGACAACCCACTGAAGCCGCAAGAAAAGAACAACACTACGAAGACAAAGAAGGACACGGGAAAATGGTGTGAGTTCCATAAGAGCTCCACTCACAACACAAGTGAGTGTTAGGCCAAGCAGTCACTAGTGGCCGAGCCGAAGGCTTCTGAATCAAACACATGTTCTGACTCTGAGTCAGAACTCGACAATGGGGAATGAATAAGGGAAGCAGATCATTGATGCGAAGTCCAATGCCACTCTAGCCACCACCAAAATCCAAAAGAATGAGCCTGAAGATCTAGAGGAGGGGAAACACGTCTTCCACTCATAGATGTGGGTGAAAGTTTCTCTGCTGCAGTTCATCGATAGCGGGAGCGAAAAGAACCTCATTTCAGCAAAGGTCGTGAAGCGGTTGGGTCTATCGACGATAACACATCCACAACTGTACACAATCGGGTGGCTTCACCAAGGACGAGATCTCTACGTCAACCAGCAGTGTCGCCTTCCCTATAGCATCAAGCCTTTCACAGATGACATATTGTGTGATGTTTCTCCTCTTGAAGTTTGTGATGTATTATTAGGACAACCATACTTGTGGAAGTGGCATGCTATATATGAGTCTAAACCTCGCTATGTGATTATTACTTTGGGAAATAAGTTGTACAGGATACTGGAGGTAGCCCTGCTTACCACCATCTCTTTGATCATTGCAAAGTAATGCAGTAAGATCATTTCCTAGACCAAGAAATTTGTTTTCCTTATGATTCGCCCTGAGGACAAGAGGAAGGTTGTGTCCATGGATTCCATAAAAGGCTTCTCCTCACTGTGAAAATTCTATCACTGGAACATTTGATTTACTTTTCCTACTTATTTTCCAATAAGTTATTTATGAAATTCCTTCAATAAACATTAAAATAAATTATGCTGCAGATATCACACCATAATACAGAAACAAACACATGCACAAGAATCAACACATCGACATAGATATTTTGGACAACAGTCCCCAAAAAAACCCAATATGGAAAAATTGGTGCAACAATGGAGGATTTCATTATTGAACAATTCTTCAGTACAACAGGGTGCCAAATTGGCTTACCCAACACAGAGAAAAAATTCTCCAGCACTTCTCCCAGTACTAGCATTAGCCTCGCTGACCTCTGTGTAGCTCCTAAACACCTTGCTTCTCTGCATCAATCCTGGTCCTCTTTGTGTCACCCACACAGGCCTTCTAGTTCATTGTATCCTCCAACTGACACTCAAACCTCTTCTTATACTTTTCTCGTTGGTCCATTAACGGCCAAGATTAAATCTCTAATCAACAACTAAGATTAGATTTGGATTGATCCATGGCTTTTGGACCATTCTAACCCAGTTTTTTATTAGTGCCCATTAATATTTTATTTTTCCAAAGTTTAGACTTAGGAACTCAATTAAAAATATAAATTATTTTAATATCTCCCAAATTGGTTAGAATCTTCCCAAACCATTTCTAGGTCTTGGAGATCTCATGTGCTTTATCCTCTCCACCAATTTTCATGGCTAGATCACATCCGATGCTACCGAAAATAAATACTCCCTCTTAGTGAGGATTGTGCTCTAGTAATACTCCTCAATGAGTATCACCCTAATCATCTAGCATCGGTCCCTGTGTTGATGCTAAGCCTCCCTACCCAACATCCTCTGCACTTTTGCATCCTATACTGCTACCCATGGCTCTGATACTGCCACTGCTACATCTGTATGGTATCTCCCTCTACATCTATACGATATCTCCCTCTGCATCCATACTACTATTGGTCCTTTCTCCCAACAATGCATCTGCACTCCAACTCCGTCTACATCCGTCCTGCTAACACCCCCATTTCTGCTACTGAAATAGATTCTTTATCGTCCCCATCTTTTGCCTAAAATAATCAAACTTTGTCCTTCCAAGGGCCTTGGTGAGGATGTCTTCCACCTGTTCTCCTGTAGGAGTGTAACTCAACTATACAGTTCATTGTTGGACAGAGTCTCTAACAAAGTGACACCGGATATCAATAAGCTTTGACCAATCATGGAACACTAGATTCTCAAAGAGCTTGATGCAGCTCTGATTATCACACATGATCCTGGTCACCTCCATTTTTCTTCTAAATAGGTTCACAAGCAGTTTTCTAAGCCATATGGCCTCACACGAAGTTGTGTTTGCCTCCATATATTCTGCCTCAAATGAGCTTAGAGACACAAACTTCTGTTTCCTACTGGACCAGGAAGTGATTCATGATCCAATGTTGAAACAATACCCAAAGGTACTTTTTTGATCCACTGAACTTCGTGCCCAATCTGCATCAGTAAATCCACTCAATCTGATATCCTTACTCCTTGTGTACAAATTCCGTAATCGACTATTCCTTATAAATACTTGAGAACATGTTTTTCTACTGCCTAGTGTGCCCTATTTCGTTCCACCATGAACTAATTGAGGGTGTTGACAATGTAGCAAATGTCTGGCCCGGTATTGACCAGATACATTAGAGACCCTATGAGCTACCTGTATAAGGTGGGATTAACATACTTGTCTTCTGATGCATCAATATTCTTCCAGGATGTGATCATTGGAGTAGCCATGGGTCTATAGTCCTCCATCCTAAATATTTTCAGGATTTCTATAGTATACCTCCCTTGCCTAAGGAAGATCTCTCCCTTTTGCTGCCAAACTTCCAACCCTAGGAAATAATGCATTCGTCCCAAATCCTTCATATCAAATTATGTGGCTAGATTCTTCTTGCAGTCCCCAATGAGACTAGATGATCTTGTCAGAAAGAGATCATCCACATACAATAGTAAGATTAGAGGCTCATTCTCTACAACCAGATAGTAGAGATTTGGATCTGTGTCATTATTGACAAATTCCATCTTCTGCAAGTAGCCATCGATTCGACCATACCATGCTGTAGGTGCTTGTTTTAGCCCATACAAGGAATTCTTCAACCTACATACATGAGACTTCTTCTCATGTGTCTCAAAGCCCTTTGGTTGTTCAATGTATACCTCTTCTTCTATTACCCCGTTCAGAAAATCCGTTTTGACATCCATCTGATGATTCAATCTCCCACCCCATCTGTGCTACAAGAGATATCACAGTTCTAATAGATGTATACCTGGCTACCAGGACGAATGTCTCCTCGTAGTCATTTCCTTTCTTCTGAGAATACCCCTTAGCCAAAACCTGGCCTTATATTTCTCAACACTACCATCTGCAGCATATTTGATCTTGTAGATCCATCTCAAACCTACCATTGATCTATCTTGAGGCCTTGGCACTACCTCCCAGACATTGTTCACCATTATGGAGTTGTACTCCTATACCATCACATCTAGCCAAACTTGATGTTGAGCTACCTCCTGGAAACTGGCAAGCTCCCCATCCTGAGCTACTAATGCCTGATATCTATTTGGTTATTTTCACTCCCTCTTATTGTTTCTTGGCACACCGATGAAGTCCTCTGCATATCGCAGAATCTGACGAAGTTCCCAGCTAGTTCTTCCTCTGGAAGTAGGTTCTTCTGTTAGCTCCTCCTCATCCTGTGAATCTTCCTGATCTGAGGAATAGTTCTTTACATCTATTGGTTGAAGAGGTTTAACCAATGGCTCCTCTTTTGACTGCTCCTCAGAAGGCATCTCACGAGATTTTATGACACCCCTGTCCTCCATGAACTTCACATCTCATCGAGCCACTACCTTCCTTCTCCCTCAAAGATAGATTATATATGCCTTAGTGTTCTTGCTATATCCCGCTAGATAACGTTTTTCTGTAGTTTGATCCATCTTTTTCCTCTTTTCCTCGGGTACATGACAATATGCTAAACTCCCAAATATCCTAAAATGACTGACTTCATGTGTCTTCCCTGTGAAAAATTTCTCTGGAGTAATCTTTCCCAATGCCCGATGAGAAGTCCTATTCTGAACATAGACTTCTGTGTTGCATGTTTCTGCCCATACAAATTTTGGCATATCCTGGTCATACATCATGGCCCTAGTTGCTTCTAAAATAGTCCTATTCTTCCTTTCTGCTACTCCATTGTGCTTCGGATTTTAAGGAGATTTCTACTCTCTTCTGATGCCCTCCTTAGCACAAAAATTAGTGAAGTTCTTATCGACATACTCTCCACCATTATCTGAGTGCAAATCTTTTATTTTCTTTCCATTTAGATTCTCCACTAGAGCCTTGAACTCTTTGAATTGACAGAAAACCTTGTCCTTGGTTTTTAGAAAATAAATCAAAGTTTTCCTTGAGTGGTCATCAATGAAGGTAAGGAAGTACTCGACCCCACTAAGAGATTTAGTGGACATAGGTCTATAGATATTTGAGTGTATCAATCCTACTACACTCTTGGCCTTGTTTTTACTTCTAGGAAATGCTGCCTTGGCATACTTTCCTAGAGCACATCCTCCACATACATCATCTCATTTTGTACTAAGATCCATAACTCCTATTACAGTGCTCCTAAGAATTCTCAAAACCCCATGGTGCAAATTTCCCATTATTCTGTGCCATAGTTCATTCAAGTCCTTGTCTCCATGACTACCTATTAGTGCCATTGGTGATTCTAGTTCTAGTCTATACAACCTGTTACTTGTGATCCTGATCTGCACTTTCTTTTTCCAACTCGGGTGTTTGATGTACACATTCTCCTTGATGAAGAAGATGTCATAGACCTTGCCTTGAAGTTGCGACACAGAAAGTAAGTTCATCCCCAATCTTGGTACATGCAGCACATTGGTAGCACACAACCGTTCTGCCAATTCTGTTTGAAAAACTATGGTACTCATCCCTACTGGAATACACTTTGCCTTGTTCCCCATGGTGATCTGAAAGTTCATCTTCTCCTCTTGATAATATGAGAAACATTCCCTGATTCTTGTCATATGCCAAGGGGCTTCACTATCTATATACCATACCTCTGATCATGCATAACTAGTCATGCAAGCCACTTCTTCTTCCTGCCTGGAAGCCAACATAGAGAAATCAAAATCACTTTCTCTTATGTAATTTTTTGAAAATCTGTGCGAGTCTCCTGGCGTGGATTCCTCTGCATCATGGTTTCGACCCAATTTTTGATTTTCCCTTCCTCTCTCTAATTAATTGCTCAGATACTATGTTAAAATTCTATCATTGAAACATTTGATTTACTTTTCCTACCTATTTTCTAATAAGTTATTTATGAAATTCCTTGAATAAACATTAAAATAAATTCTGTTGTAGATATCACACCATAATACAGAAACAAACACATGCACAAGAATCAACACAACGACACATATATTTTGGACAATAGTCCCCGAAAAACCCAATGTGGGAAAACCGATGCAGCAAGGGAGGATTTCATTATTCCACAATTCTTCAGTACAACAGGGTGCCAAACTGGGTTACCCAATAGAGAGAAAAAATTCTCCAACACTTCTCCCAGTCCCAGCGTCAGCCTAGCTGACCTCTACGTAGCTCCCAAACACTCTGCGTCAGCCCTTGCTTCTCTGCATCAGCCCTGGGTCTCTTTGTGTCACCCATGCAGGTCTTCTAGTGACTGCGCAGTCTGTTGCTGCCTCTGCATCTGCCTGAGAGGCTCTGCATCTACCTCTCCTACCTCTGCACTGGTCTTCTAGTGTTGATCCCAACTCTCTATTTTGTACTTGCTGCCTCCTGCTCCTCTCCAGACCACTAGTTCGAATTTCTCAACTAACCCCACTCCAAAAATCGAATTGACTTATCTCCCTCAGTGTATCCTCCAACTGACCCTTAAGTCTCTACTTATACTTTTCTTGTTGGTCCATCAACAACCGAGATTAAATATCTAATCAATGGCTAAGATTAGATTTGGATTGATCCATGACTTTTGGACCATTCTAACCTAGTTTTATATTAATACCCATTAATATTTTATTTTTTCTAAGTTTAGACTTAGAAACTCCATTAAAAATATTAATTATTTTAATATCTCCCAAACCGGTTAGAATCTGCCCAAATCATTTCTAGGTCTTGGAGATCTCATGTGCTTTAGCCTCTCCGCCAATTTTCATGGCTAGAGCACATCTAATGCTACCCCAAATCAACATGCACAACATCAATAGATGGACAACGTCATGGAGGAGTATAGGGACATTTTCGCCTCACCTAGAGGGGTACCTATGCACTGTCAAGTCGGGCACTCCGTTGATCTAACCCCGAGTGTGCTACTACCCAATGGACTAATCTATCAACGCTCTGTTATGGAGACTCTGTATTGACTATTGGGCAATGAAGAAGATCACTCTCCAGAATAGGGACCCAATCCCATGGATTGGTGACTTTTTGGACCAGCTTAGGGGGGCAAAATATTTCATCAATATTGACTTGAAGTCTAGTTATCACCAGATGCCTATCGAACCCTTCGATGTGTGGAAGACTGCCTTCAAATCCAAGGATGGCCTCTTCGAATGGTTGGTAATGCATTTTGGGTTGACGAATTCCTCCACAACCTTCATTAGATTGATGAACGTCGACTTATCCAGTTAACTCTTTTGGATGTGCCAAAGTCATTGCTAGACTCTTACCCATCTGGAAGCTCCATAATATGGAGCAAGTTTATACAATGCATTGAGACTCTTACTTTCTAATATTCATAAAATGCATGTTAGTTTTAAGTTTCATCTCACTTTTTGAGTTATTGCGTAAGTCATATATTATAAATTATGTTTTTGTCAAAATACATTATTAACCATAGGAATAACATTATAATTGTTTTAATTTTTAATTTAAAAACAATTATAATATATTTTTTATAATTTGATTTATTTATTTATTTATTTTTAATAATATGAGTTTTTACTTTTATGATAGCGATTGGGTGTATTGTTAAGACACTCTATAATGTGAAAATTATTTGTTTGAAACTTAAGAGCGAGTGTGACCAAGCTGAGTGCAATCTCCAAGTGATTTTGATGACTTAAATGCCCCTGAATCATAGTTTATCAAGCGAAAGATTAAATGAGTAATCATCTCATGACTTACAACTTAAGAAACAAAAAAATATAAATTTATACTTTCATTTGCAATCAATTTAATGATAAGATTTTATCTTTTAATATTCATATAATAAAAAATATACTTAAAATTTATCATATTTTCACAACTATTCAAAAAATAAAATATCTCATTTTAGTATAATTTTCAAATTCCAAAAATTATATAAAAATTATAATAATATATATTTTTATAAGTTTTTTTTTTTTTTTTTCCAAAGAAAAAATCGAACTTTTTATTACCAAGATAAAAAGTTACATAGCATATTCTGAAGCATTCATTTGCTGTATGATTTGAAAATCATAGAGCTCATAGGATGAGTAAACTCAGTCCTGCCCCTAAACATGAAAAGAAAAAACTACCAACTGAACAGATGCACAGGCCTCCTCATATATGAGGAATTGTAGATAAACTCTACGATTTCCCCACTTGTGCCTGTCGAGATGGTGAACCAGAAGCTAAAAACAAAAACCCCAAAGAGGGTGTTTCACTACAGGGGAAACTGAGATGATATTGGGGGGTATTTCAAGTTTTCTGCCCCTTTTTCTTATCAACCTTGCGCCACTCTCCTTGGGACGGTACCATGGGGAGGAGTTGAAGTGGATTCCCATCACCTGATTGGGGGTTTTCCTTGTCTGAGTTGGAGGTGTCTGATGAATGTTGCCTTTTGGTTCCACTGATTTCCATTGAGTTTGGCTTCTTTTTCGGTTGCATTTCCTTAGGCTCTTGTGGGGGTGTCTTTTGTGTTTCTGTTTGGTTATTCTCATTTGGGAGGGGTTCTTCCTCCTCAAAATCTTCCTCATCTTCCGATTCTGGTGGATCAAACTTCCATCCCTTTCGCTGTTTGACGGACTTCTTCTTCCTACGGCTGTCCTTTTTGTATTCTAGGCATGCATTTTGAAGATGTCCAGTTTGTCGACATATTCTACATCTGAACGTTGTATTTTCATAGTCTAATGACTGCGTCCAGCAGTGATCTTTGTGCTTCAGTTTTATGTAGTCTGGTAGGCCTTTGCTGAGGTCGACTTCCACATAGATGCGTGCAAAGGTAAAAAATATTTCCTCCAGTATTTGTGTATCCATTTTAATGTATCTGCCAATAGTGTTGCTTATTCATTCCAGGATCTTTTGGTCCCAGAAATGTGGAGGAAGATTATGAAGATGTACCCATACAGGCATCCTGGAAACAATGAAAGTGTTTGAATCGAACTCTGGGAACCAAGGAGTGATAAAGAGGCCTGAAGATCCCCAGAACCAAGGTCCCTCCTGAATCACAAGATCTTTGACATCTGTTTTTTGGAACTTTACTATAAAGAACCCTTTGGAGCAAAGATGGATCTCACAGTCTAGAACCCAGTGTGTGAAAATCCAATGGAATAGGTCAAATGGTTTCGGCCAAAAACCGTTAAAATGGCAGATAATGGCTAGTTTTTCATAGCTATTACATACCTCCTCTACTTTTGATATATCTATCATTAGTTCTGGTGTATGCTGTAGTTGCTCCACTATGTATGGAATAGGTTCTGATCCGGCTTGCTTTGGAGCAGCTGTAGAAGATTTTCCCCTTTGTAGAACATGCTTGTAAGATATTCCTTCGCTTCTATGCTGCTGATGTGAATTTGGGTTGAGATTTGATTTGGACGCACTGCCTCCTTCTACTTGTTTACTGTTTGCTCCTTCTGCTAGTTTACTAGTTGCTGCCCCTCCTCAAAGTCTCATATTAAGTATGATTGTAGATCTGGGCTTGATGTTGTAATCTTTAATAGATCTAGAATCCTGTAGCGATCTGCCCTCATATATTAAATGTTGTTGATTAACCAGGATCCAATATGGTTGGTAATGTTTTGCTTCAAATCTGTAACACTATCTGTAGCCAGTGCCCACAGAAATGTTGTTTTTCCGGTGGGGGCTTTAACAAATATTTGAAATTGATTAAATCTTGTCCCATCGGAGCCAAGACTAGTGATTTGAGGCCATGCTTCAGTCTTGGAACCCTTTTTCAAATCGATTATATCTGTCTCGATGACCTTATAGAGATCAGGAGAGTTCTTTTCATTCGGAGTCTTCTGCTTCCAAATAACATACTTGATCATCTTTGAGAGCTCACGTGACCAGAGTTCCATGATGCTATTATGATCCATCAAAGATCTATGTATATTCACGCTTGGCACCTAGACTGCCCTTAGGTCCTCCGTATGCTCCCGCCCATCTGTCATAAAACTATCTGGCTTCTCCAGAGCTATGATGGCAATCCCGTCATGCAAGAATAAAAATTCTTTGGTTGTTCCCATGTTTTCCTTCTCTACCAGATCCAAGCAGGGCACGACGGCACCAGATCTAGGGCGGAAACCCAGACCTCGTCTTCTGGCTATGGATCATCGGCCCTCCCTCGAAGCCTGTTCTTTGACAGTCAAACTCTACCTTGATTACAGTTCCGGAATAGTGGAGAAAACATACCTTGAAGAGACTTGCCGCACTTGGCCTGTGAAGGTTTCGATCCGCAGAGTGGTATCCATTTTTTACTTTAGATCCATAACACAGCCCTGTCAATGTTTCGAAATCCCTTTGTCCATCTGCTTGAGGGCTTCGATCTGAGCCCGATCTTCTCCCTTCCTTGGTTTGCAAGAAGGCGTTGTCATAGATCATCCATCCTGAAACCATAGCCATTTTCTCGCAGATTAGAGCCTCTTCTCGCAGATCTTTTTATAAGTTACTCCACATTGTAAATTCATTAATATTAACAAATTGTATTTTAAGAAAAAGTAATCAAACTGATGGTCAAATTGAATTACAAACACACTAATGTAATTATTATTAATTAATTGATATTTTAAATATTCATTATTGTATAAATTCATTACAAACACATTAATTTGATTATTATTAATTAATTTAATTTTAAATATTCATGGGAAACCATTTAAACATATCATAAATTTAACTCATTTTAAATTACCAAACTCAACTTATTTATCAACTTATTTTAATAAATTGATTAAAAATATTATAAATAAAAAAAATTAATTTACAAATTTCATATGTTTCCGAATAATTTAAATTATTGAATTCAATAAAATTTAAAAAAATATATTTATTATTATATTTTAATAATAATTATTAACTAATTAATTATTATCACTTTTATTATATTCATTACACTTCACACTTATTATAAAGTAATATGCGATTTAGTCATGAGATATCATTAAAATTCTTAGAAACTCACAAACACACTTTATCAAACAAAAAATTGTGATTGGTCGTGAAGAACTATTTCTCTAAACATTATGAATCACTGAAGATTAAGTTCAAAAATAACTGTGGAATTTTATTAATCGAAATATGTTGCCAAAGCTCACAATAAATTGACATCTAAAAAAACTATAGCTTTGGTATGTCTAGGAAGACCATTGAGTGTTATAATTACAAGTTCTTGATTAAGGGTGGATTCTCTAATTGCTTGAATCTAATTTCTTATTTGGGAAATCCTTACTAAGTAAGAAGCCACAGTATCATCATTAGTCATCCTTCTGTTTAGAAGTTCATTTTTCGAGCTCATTAATTGACCAACATTCTTGATTGTGTAGAGATTCATTAGAGCATCATACATCTTCTTTGAGATATCAAGTTTTGTAATGTAGGGAACCAAATGATCCCTAATGGAGTCCACTATGATGTTCATAGCATTGATTTCATCCTCCTTGAAATTTTATTTTCCTTCATCTTTTGGTGCAACAACCTTTCCCTTCACAATGTCCAAAACCTTGTTCTTGGCAAGAAGAATATATATTCTAAATTTCCAAGCTGTGAAATTAGATACTCCCTCTAGCTTGTTTTCAGATTTCATAGAGGAAGTCATAGAAACCAATCTAAAAGAAGAACTTGAATACAATTTTCTCTAGGGTTTTGTCAAGGTGATCTCAATGTTCCATTCTTTCCTCATCAAAGCTCTGCTTTCATCTTGATTTCCTTAGTGCAATTAGGGTTAGCACAATATTTCTGAAATTATGATAATTAATTTTGACGTAGATCTTCTTTTAGCTTATTCCAACATTTCATTCAACAATTATACTTCATAAATTCAACCATAAAGACAATAGAACAATAAATATTGCAACACACAAGATTTACCCTAGGAAAACCCATTGCAGGGAAAAAACAAGTAACCTTTTCAATAGATAAATTCTTCTTTTTCAATGAGAGACACACCTAAACCTATGGTCAAACCTGGTCTTCTCCTCTAAGTCAAGTCACCTAATATGATCTTGCACTTTTCTCTTGATCCTGCACTTCCAAAATTTTGTCCCTCCTGCAATAGTCATTTGCCCTAGAATTTTGGCCCTGCAATAGTTGCCCTAGTAACAAAAAGATTTCGCCCCCTGCAATAGTTGCCCAAGAAAAATGTGAGCCACAGAGAGAGAAATTACCCCACACGTGTGAGTTGCTAGAGAGACAGAGAAGAGAGAAAAATTGGCCTTCTTTTTCGTCCTTCTTCATCCTTCTTGTCCTTCGCTCACTTGCCTAAAAATTATCTTGCGTGAGAGAATGTGAATGTGTCAATGGAGAAGATTGAGCTGACTTTATATAGCAATCTATTTGAGGTGAATGGATGTGTCCCTTGGCTAGGGCCAACTTGACTTGGAGGGACGCTGATTTGTCACTTTTGGAGCCAAATTTACATTTCAAAAAATTCAAATTTTCATCTTTTAAAATTCACAATGGGACTTTGGCTCAAAATACATTTTTCTTTTGACTCAAGCATTTAAAATATGCTTTACAATGATAAATACAATTACATCAAGTGATCAAAGGTACATTATGAAGACCAACGATACTTACAAAGTTGACAATTCCTAGAATCAAATATGACTATTTAAATGATGATATATTTAATACTCATTTTATGGTTAGTAAAAAACCAAAATTTTGCATCATGTCACTTGAAAAGTATACTATTATAAAATATGAAACATCTATAATAATTACTTCATTATATTTTCTTGAGCTTCCAAAATATTTTCTATTTGAAACTTCCACAAAAGAAACTATAGCAAAATGCTAAAATGAGTCATTTTAAAGAGTGAAACCAAAGGATCATACATTCTAAAACCAAATGTTATGAACTAAAATTTATGCTTTGAGAATGATAAATATGCATTGAATAAGAATTCACTTCAAGGAGACAACCTCCATTTATAATATATCTAATGCACAAGATAAGACGCCTATAAAAATGAGTCTCCTTTAATATAAATAGGAGATCAAGTGAGCATGATGTAACCTACCACTAAGCCAACCAAACCATAACTAATATACTAATAGTAAATGAGATTAGAGCCTTAACAATAATTGTGGGAACAACATGTAGCTCATCATATACTTTTATAATCAATTGTAAACAAGACAACAAGGCAATGCCATTTTGTGAAATACACATCCAACATTTTTAAGTGGGTGCTAAAATCCATCAAAACTATTATATAGAAGAAAAACCACCAACAACCTAAGATGAATAGATTATTGGTCATTAATGGTAAAATACCTCATCCTAATAAGAAAATTGTAATAATCATACTTGTCAACATTTCAAATCCCAATAGGGATCCATCATTAGGACAATTACTGAATGATGAGAAAAAAAGCGCTGAGTGAGAATATAAATAGTATTAAGATAATTTGATTTCAAGGAGATGAGGTCGGCTTTAAAAAATTTTATTTATCTTTTTTTATTTTTATTTTTTTATTCATAATAATTATTAACAATGTTTAAAGTTTTATTATAATTTTATAATAAATCGTATTTTGTTATTTTCATTTTTCTTATTAAAAGATCTTTTAATAAATAATTATTATTATTATTATTAGATTTTGTATAGTGTTATTATAATGTGCCAATTTTGTAATGTTTAATTAGATCAATTAGTTAAATAGATTCTATTAAAATTTTTAGTTATTATTATATCTTAATTCTGATTAACAAATAAATTAATTGATTCATAATTATTATAATAATCAAATTTATAAATATATATATATATATATATATATGTATTACAGAGGAATCGACAACTGGAGCAGCCTCGCAACTCGTGTTACACGGGGTCAATTCTGACCGCTACCACTATAACCCCTGGCAAACTGCGCCCGCCCCTCTCCACAACTTACAGGGCTAGTCCAGGGGATTTGAACTCGTGACCTTCAGTACGGAGCCCGCCTTTCTAACGAACTTCACCGCATTGTGATTACCAACTTGCCTACCCCCGTGGGGCTATTTAATAATGATAATTAATTTTTAATATTATTATTAATAAAAGATAAATTTATTTTATTTTAATTATTATAATAATATAATTAATTTTAATAGATTTAATTAATTAATTAGTTACTAGATATTATAATTAGATACTAATTACTATTTTAATTGTTTAATAATTAATATTGATACTTAATTATTTTATTTTTAATATAGGATAAATTGAAATTATTTTATTATAAATTAATTGATTAATTAATTAATTAATAATATAATGACTAATTGTTAATATATGTTAATTCTAAAATGATTGATTAGTAAGCTAAATGATATTATAATAATTAATTGTTAGTATAAATATTTAATGATACTAATAATAATAATTATTATTATATATGAATTATTCCTATTATTATTATAACTAATCTTTAAATACTTATTATTATTTAGTTATAACATTTATTAACTAATTAATTTGGGTTACATGTCTATGTGAAAATGATTCGGAGCTTTGGTTCTAGGGTTTCACGAAACAAGCAGCAAAGAGTTCCAAGTGTAAGGACTCTGGACACCACATATCTCCACAATGGTATGATATTGTCCACTTTGGGCCTAAGCCGTCATGGATTTGCTTTTGGACTTACCCAAAAAGGCCTCATACCAATGGAGATATTTGTCCATCCTTATATATCCATGATCCTCCCCACCTCTAGTCAATGTGGGACTTTGGTCGTATATCCAACAATCCTCCCCTCTAACAAAGGACCATCGAGCCTCCCCTCAAACGATTATCCATTCGTCCACTCTCTACCAACCAGGATTCTCTGCTCCAATGCGTTGGAAGCACACTCCTTACATGGAGCACCACCTGCCTCGAGAGCTTGCTCTATCCCAGGTCAACTCCTCTTCACCGTGTTGGAACTAGGACACATCCATGAAGAATTCAGAGCACACCGCCTGTCTAACCGAGCTCATCCACGGATCCCATCGTGATATTACCGGGGCCCACCACCTTCGTTCGGTATTCTGAGGATTCATCCACTTGGCTAACTTTGGGGCATGGCTCTGATACCACTTGTAAGGACTCTAGACACCACATATCTCCACAATGGTATGATATTGTCCACTTTGGGCCTAAGCCCTCATGGATTTTCTTTTGGAATTACCCAAAAAGGCCTCATACCAATGGAGATATTTGTCCATCCTTATATATCCATGATACTCCCCACCTATAGTCAATGTGGGATTTTGGTCGTATACCCAACACCAAGCATCTATGGAGACATAGGGAGGAGGGAGCTCCACTGCCTCCTACAGTTATATGGTAGCAAACAGAGGAAGAGGAGGGAAAAAGAACAAATCTCCATAGCCCTTGGAGGTCAAGACAAAAGACACAGAAACTCAGAAGGCGGAAGCTAGCAAAACCAATGCAGATCAAGGGGCCCACGAAGAAGACTATCAGGAGGATAAATAGGAAGACAAAGGTCAAGGGTCAAAGAATGGAGCTAGGATGAGGCCCTGTAAACCCAAGACCATAACTAAACCTCGGGTTATTCTGAACGATCCAGCTCTGCAAGCGCACAGGGATCACATGGCTAACTATGCCATCATATGTAAATTTATGGGAATCTGGCCATCAGAGAAAGCATTGTACACCTGGATAAAATACAACTGGAAACCAAAGGGGGATTTAAATATTCATCTTGGATCCAAAGGTTTTTTCATTGTGGTTTTTATGAACATGGAAGACAGGGACAGAATCTTTGAAGGAGGGCCATACTTCTTTGCAGTTGCTGGACTCTATATGAGGCCATGGATGATGAACTTTGTGCTAGAACAAGAAACCTTCACTTCAGTACCGGTATGGATTTGACTATACTTCTTACATTTAGAATACTAGTTTCCAGAGTCTTTAAAAGCTATAGGTAATAAATTAGGTCATTTCTTAAAAATTTCAGAGGCAACTCTAAGGGGGAAATATACATCCTATGCCCGTATATGTGTGGAGATGGACCTATCAGGAGCCCTTCTAGATGAGGTCATTCTAGAAGTCTATGATGAGGAATGGGTTCAAGTAGTTGACTATGAACATATCCCGTTCAGATGTCACAAATGTCATGAGCATGGGCATCTATCGAGAGACTATCCTCTCAATCGAAGGGAGGAAAACCTAAATACCAACAAAGGAAAAGACGAGACAGGTTTCACCAAAGAAGGAGGAAAAGGAAAAGGAGGAGCAAGGAAGACACAGAAGAACCCTAGTGTGAATGATAAAACAAAAAGTTACAATAGTTTTGAGATCTTAGGAGAAAAAGAAGTTGAGGAAGGGGATAAAGAGAGTACAGAGAATCAGACAGGAAGGGGGACAGAAAAAGAGAACATCATGGAGTACACTCAGGAACAGAATGAACACATGACAAACCATTTGAGTACCATGTAAGTAGAAAAAGACTAGGAAATGACTCAAAGTGAAAGTGGTACAGAGGATCAAGATTTACAGGAGATCCTAGAAAGGGAGAACCTAGTGCTGGAAAAGTTTCTAGAACAAGGAGGCAACCTGGGAAAAAACTCCATCCCTTAGGAGGACGTGGACAAAGTCCAACAGATATTACTTAACAAGACACATCAAATAGCTGCAGGACTCAAAAGAGGACATGATAACCAGGAAAACAAAGGGACTTCCTCAATAGGATTAATAACAGGAAAACTAACAAAGAATCTAGGCAAGAGGAGGAGAAGAAAAAGACAGAAAGAATTACTACTGGAGTGTGGCAAGCTCGTGATTGATTTAGGAAGGATGAAAGACCTTTCTAGTTACTCCTTTATAACCCCACCTCAATGAAAATCACAACCTGGAATATTAGAGGACTAGGGAACAAAAGAAAACAGAGGAATCTCGGTAAAAGGATTAGAGAGGAAAAACCTGACATAGTATTCAGTTAGGAAACAAAATGCTCAGTGGAGAGGATTCGAAAAAAACATAGCAAATGGGTAAATAGATATGAATACCTTGAATTTAAGGCAAACAAATCTGCTAGTGGTATTCTCACTCTCTGGGATCCACAAAAATTTGGTGTGATTGATGCGGAGGCATCCAGACATCACCTTTCTCTGATTTTCCAACCGGTGGGTGACAGGCAATGTTACATGACCACCAATGTCTATGGTCCACAACCAATGGAGGACAAACTTTGACTTCTCACAACACTAGAGGATATGAAAAAGAGATACACAGCTCTACCATGGATTCTTGGAGGTGATTATAACATAACAAAATCACTCATGGAGAAGAAAGGAGGAACTAGAATACTTGGGAGAGACTCAATTGCCTTCCAAAACTTCATCACCAATATGAAACTAGTTGATATGGAAACAAGAAATGGAATCTTCACTTGGAATAACAAAAGAGGGGGCCTTACCCAAGTGGCCTCAAAATTGGACAGATTTATGGTTTCAGAGGAACTTCTTCTCAGGGGACACAGCATCATTGCACTCATACTACCTTTTGGAGGTTCAGATCACTGGCCTATCCAATTGAAAGCTGCCCTTTTTGGCAAACCAAGGAACACCCACTTCAAGTTTGATAATTCTTGGATCACACATTCAAATTTCCTCACTAATATTGAACAATGGTGGAAGGAAGAGCTTCACCTTCAAGGTACAAAGATGTTCCTACTTCATTGCAGGCTCAAACACATTAAAGGTAGACTCAAAGAGTGGAACAAAAAGGAATTTGGTAACATCTTCAAAGCTAAAGAAGCGGTGGAAAAGAAACTAAAGGAAATAAACCAGATTCTTATCACCGAAGGCTACACAGATGAAAGGAAATAGATGGCAGAGTCACTCTAGCAGGAGTGGGACAATAGATGCCTTCAAGAGGAAATACTCTGGAGACAGAAATCCAGAGTATAATTTATTAAAGAAGGGTAGAGAAACACCAAATTCTTTCACAGATCCACCATAGCTCACCGAAACAACAATAGAATTGTGAAACTTACAGATTAGCATGGTATAGAGAGAAACACTCATGAAGAGATGGAGAAGGTCCTACTCCAGCATTTTTAGAAAATTTCCTAGGAAACCTCGAAAGATAGATACCAGTTTACAGAAAAATTCACTGAGTACATCCATAAACTGGTTACCAGAGAAGATAATTTCAATCTCAATAGACCAGTGACAGTGGAAGAAATTGAGGAAGCTGTGAAAGAGATGCAAAATGGGAAAGCACGAGGCCCGGATGGCTTTAATGTAGAATTTTTCGCAGCTTGTTGGAGGATAGTGAAACAGGACATCCTGGAGGTAATGGAAGACTCTCGAAGATTTAAGAAAGTCTTAAAGGCGCTCAATGAATATTTCATAGCCTTAATCCCCAAACACGAGAAGGACACCTCTCCAGATAGATTTCGACCTATATCATTATGCAATGTGATCTATAAAATTATATCCAAAGTCATTGCCAACCATCTCAAACCTCTCCTCCCAACCCTAGTGTCAGAGGAACAAACGGGCTATGTGGAAGGAAGACAAATTCTAGATAATATAATTCAAGCACATGAAAAGGTTCATTCACTCATTACCAACCAACAGGCAGGAATGATAATGCAACTGGACATAGCAAAGGCCTATGACAAACTTAGCTGGTTGTACATAAGAGCAATTTTAAAAGCCTATGGCTTTGATCATAATTGGATTAGATGGGTTATGGCACTAGTTACTATATCCAGCTGTTCAATTCTTCTCAATGGTGCTCCTTCCAAAACCTTCAAGCCTTCTAGAGGTCGCAAGCAAGGAGATCCTCTTGCTCCTTTCCTCATCATTCTAATGATGGAAGGGTTAGGATGAGCTATTAGAGTTGCTAAGGAGGAAGGGATAATTCAGGGTCTGAGACTCACTCATGGTGGGGACACGGTGACACATCAACAATTTGTGGATGACACTATGCTTCAAGGCACACCCACTGTTAAGGAAGCCAAAGCATTCAAACAGATTTTGAGTGAGTTTGCTATGGCAGAATGCATTGAGGTAAGTCTCACTAAGTCAAATATATTCTTTTTCAATACAGATATTTCAATTCAAAGAAATCTTTCCAGAATTTTGGGCTTTCAAAGGGAGTCACTGCCTATGAAGTACCTGGGAGTTCCTCTCACTAAAAAAACTCTTCATAAGGATATCTGGGAGCCTATTCTTAATAAGCTAAAAGATAAGATCAGCAAATGGACAAACAGAGCACTAAATCTAGCAGGGAGACTAGTTCTCACTAAGGCTATCCTCCAAAGTATCCCTATCTATATGCTATCTGCCATTCCAGCACCAGCCGGTGTAATGACCAATATAAGAAACATTCAAAGAGACTTTCTCTGGGGGAAAGGTGAAGAAAAGAAGAAATGGGCCCTTGTGGCATGGGACAGAGTTTGCAAACCTAAGTCCCATGGTGGCTTGGGTCTTCATGACCCAGGAATTCTAAATAGAGTTCTTGGCACCAAAATCTGGTGGAGATGGCTGAAAGAAATACAAGCCCCTTGGAAAAAACTCTAGAAGCACAAATATTCTAGCGAATGGCAAGATGAAAATCTAATCCGAATGACAGGACAAGTAAAAGGTTTTGAAATTTGGAATAGAGCATAGGAGAATAGGGCCCTAGTCCAAAACCATAGTTTCTAGGAGATCAGAAATGGGAACCTCGCTTGGTTCTGGGAAGACAATTAACAACAGGAGGATAATATCTGAAGAGAAGAATTAGCAGACATTCACATCGATACCATCAACAAAGGACGAAGGTGGGTAAGTGACTATTGGGACCAGGCAAGGAATGATAAGAAATGGAGAACTTGGAAACTTCCAGATTACGGTGGAATGGGCTTGTTGCATACACAAGCTACAACCCTTCAAGGTCTTTTAGACAAGAGACAAATCTTGAACTCAAACTTGAATGATCAACTAAGATGGGGAAAGAACAGGATAGGTCTCTTCAACCTTAAGGAAGCGAGAAGAATAGATGCAGGGCTAAACCTTCCAAACACTGATAAGACATGGAAAGACATCTAGAAAAATCCTCATTGGATGAAAATAAAACTATTCAAGTGGCTGGTTTAATAGCGCAAGATTCTGACATGGGATAACCTAAGAAAAAAAGGCTTTGTTGGCCCCTCAAGATGTCATTTATGCAAACAACAAGAATAAACTACAAATCATCTACTGAATAGATGCACTTTCACCACAATACTGTGGAATTGGGTTGGAGAAGTCTTTGAGCAGACAGACATAAACGTTAATGATATCACTACTACATTGAAGAATTGGCAGAAATTTTTTTCGGACAATGAGATCATTAACTCCGCCTGGATGCTAACCCCAGGATTCATAATCTGGAATGTCTGGAAGGAGGAAACAACAAGATTTTCAAGGAGAAAATTATTCTGGTGAGCAGCATCCTTAGGCTAATCCTTAAATAACTTAAACATACTATTCATATCTTGGGAGGTGCAGCTACTGGCAAACCCATCGGTCAAAGAGAGGCCAAAATCTTGGAGAAGTTAGAGCTCAAGGTTCATGCCCCTCAGGGTTCTATGGAAATTAACAAGAAGACCTTAATAGACAAGTCTTCTTGGCAACCCCCTTCTCATGGATTTTTAAAATTCAACATAGACAGGGCTTCAGAAGGGAATCCGGGAGAAGCTGGTTATGGAAGGGTCTTGAGAGATGATGAAGGAAACATACAAATCATCTTCCACATTTATCTAGGAGAAGCAATCAACAATATGGCTGAGCTCATGGCGATGGAATCATGCCTGGAAATACTGCTCAAGCACAACATTCACAATGTCATCATTGAAGCTGACTCAGAATTAGTCATCAACTCAGTGAAGAGGATAAATGCTGGTGCTACTCCTGAGAAAATCTCAGAACATTGGTGGCTTCTGCAAGTCTACCAAAGAATCCAAGTGCACCTATGAAGGCTCAGAACTCTTAGGTTGGTGCATGTTTGCAGGGAATCCAACAAAGTTGCAGACTGGCTCGCAAATGAGGGAGTACGAAATAAGCATATCGACTTGTGCTGCTGGTGGGAGGAGATTACAAATGATAGGTTGAAGGAGGGATGCTCATTCACGGCCATCAATGATCAATAGCAGCATCAAGAAAGATCTAGAGACAGAATTTCTGAAGCAGAACCACACAGAAGGGGTCTCGTCGATCTAGATTCATTATGAAATGTTATAACATATGTGAGGTCCTTTTTAGAATGCAGGTCTATGTCGATCTCCTTAACCCAGGTAACAAAAAATCAACAATCTCAGAGGGATGGCTGGAAGGAGGGATCTTAATCTTCCGTTGGCCCCTGCGCCAGAATCCAGACTTTCTCGGCAAGCGAAAAACTCTCGTTTGTTTTCCAGTGATAGCTTTATTACCCCCGGGGTGGTTTCTGGTTTATCGCAAGCTCTTAAGACTGGAAGCAGTTTTTCTCAATCAGGAGAGATTCCACTCACCACGCGACACATGGCTGTGGGTGGGGAGGAAATATCGCCCTCATTGCATGCTGACCATCAGTGGTTTTAGTCTGCACGATATGATCTCGAACCGTTGGATCAAGCGAGGGCATTCAATGGCTAGGATTGAACATGCATGTTGGTGGGACCAATACAACAGTTATATTTCGAGCTGTTTGCATGAACCCATGGGAATCATGCACAAATGGTGGATTTCAGGTAGAAAAAGTGATCACTGGTTATGCCAAAAATGGACCCGATATGATTATAAATTATGGTTTACAGGGTGCATCGGGTCCGATGTGTTGGTTAAAAGGTGAGCATGTTGGCCTCCCGATATGTTTTTCATCTGCTAGATCTTTAGCTTAGGATCCAACGGTCTGTTTTGGACGGCTGGTTTGTTTTGGTGGGCCGCGTCCCTGGGTTCATTTTGTCACCTCGCGACTGTGGATTGGGGTGGGCCTGTCCTTTTTGTGAGCCCCATCGCCGAGGTGGCTGATTGTACACTATTTCTCTTTTTAATTGAATAAGAAGGATCCGCTCTTGCCTTAGCAAATATTATTATAACTTAATATAGAAGCTCTAATAATAATAATTATTATTCTAAATGAATTATTCCTATTATTATTATAATTAATCTTTTAATAATAATTATTATAAATACTTAATAATAATAATAATGATAATTATTATTAAGAAAAATAATAATAACTATTTTAATTTTTAATTTTTAATTTTATCTTTAATATGAGATCAGAAAATTATAATAGGAGAGGAGCAGTTACCTGATTACCTAAGATGTACTAGTGGTCCTAATCCCTTTGATTAAAGGAAGCCAAATTCCACTAATCTTGATACCATTGTCTCTGTTGAGATTCTGTGGGTGTTTTATAATTTCAAGAGCCTCCCTAATCTTTCGTCTATAGTATTGTTCTTCTCTTGCGATAATTGAGGTGCTCTCCAAACAAACCTAGTGTTTCGTTTTTGAGGAGTGCTCCACAAGGGCCGACGTACGAGACGTTCCATTCTTAATATCTGCTCCATGCTCCTTTAGTCTTTTCTGTAGACAGCGCCTTGTTTCACCAATGTAACATTTTCCACAAGAACAATCAATTTTATAAACTCCTTTGAGTTGATGTCTATCAATATCATCCTTGACAGACCTCATACCTTGTTTTATTGTTCCAGGTGCTGAGAACTGAGTGACTATGTCTTTCCTTTTCAAGATTTTGGCAATCTTATCTGTCACCCCTTGAATATATGGTAGGAAAACTCTACCACACTAAGGTGGGTTTTGGGCTTTAGGTTGCTGCGAAAACACTCTCCTTTCCGCTCTTTCTATAGCTCTCCTAATATCTTTTTCTTTATATCCTATACCCTTAAATACCGAAGACAAATGCTTTTTCTCTTCCTCAAGATGCTCAGAGTCAGAAATTCGAAGGGCTCTAATGGCAAGAGTGTTAAGGACAACAAGCTTCTAGGACAGGTGATGGTATGATTCAGCGTGGAGATAGCTTTCTGTGTGAGTTGATTTCCTAAAAAAATACTTAGTACAAAAACAATATTCAAAAATTAATTATCATTATTAAATATAAATTTGATTATTATAATAATTATGAATCAATTAATTAATTTATTAATTAGAATTAAGATATAATAATAACTAAAAATTTTAATAGAATCTATTTAACTAATTAATATAATTAAACATTACAAAATTGGCACATTATAATAACACTATACAAAATCTATTAATAATAGTAACAACTATTTATTAAAAGATCTTTCAATAATAAAAATGAAAATAATAAAATACAATTTATTATAAAATTATAATAAAACTTTAAACATGGCTAATAATTATTATAAATAAAAAAAAAAAGTAAAAAAGATAAATAATTTTTTTTAAAGCCGACCTCATCTCCTTGAAATCAAATTATTTTAATACTATTTATACTCTCACTAAGCTCTTCTTTGATCATCATTCAGTAATTGTCCTGATGATGGATCCCCGTTGGGATTTCAAACGTTGACAAGTATGATTATTACTTTGGGTACTTCGAGATTCAACTTAAAAGAAATGAACCACAGATGCCTGAAATCCAAAAGAAAATTGTAGTTAAGGGAGTAATCTAGAATTTTTGGCATGAAAATACTAGGCCTTCATCTAATTAGAAGGATGTGAAAAAGTTTAGAAGATGTTCTAGTGACTATGAACTCCACATTAACACTTTTTTGATACGATAGACAAAACTCTGAGAGATTCAATAATGAACACAAAGAATTGAGCTAGGTCAGATATCCTTCAAAAAATTGAAACTTTGGTATGTTAGAATATACAAAGATTGAAACACATATTGTTGTAGATACCACATAGAATTTGGTTATTATTATGACACATATATACATATTTATTTTATTTTTTATTCCAATTTCCTTGCTTCATTAACTTATTGGATTGTTGAAATATCCATATATGTTTTTCAACATTCAACTAGTCCATGGCGGTTCTCTACAAAGTCCATGATCAGGAAACATTCTAATTTATATGTTTGTTTACTATGATGAGTAGTATCATGATTTATCCTTTACACTCATTTGGAACTATGTTACATTTGAGGATATGTAGATCACTTCATTTGAAAATGTATAATTCATTATGGCTAAATGCTCCACTTTAATGGACATTGGAACACATTGTAAATTTCAATGTTAGGCTTTACCTGCATATTGAAGTGCATTGTAAAATTCTAATATTTGTTTTTACAGGCACAACACAAATTTTGTCATTTGTATATCAAGCTCTAAGCTCATTTGTCTCATGTTCTATTATTACATTATCACGAGGAAGAAGTGAAGAGACCTTGAATCCATTTTGGGTTTCCCACCTCCATGAAACAAGTGGCATGGAATATTTGTGAGCTTCCATCCTTACACCTAGAAAAAAGACGAGATTGTAGAAACCAATCACAAGACAAGACGACCATAGACTAAATAAAATACAAGAGAAGACATGTAGAATGAGAAAAAGAAGTTAAAGGTGAACAAAAAGGTTTCAAAGACAAAATAGTGGTTTGGTAAAAATACAACCAGATGATTGCCACTTAATATTTTTAGACAACTTGCAAGTCCAAATTAGTAACCTGGCCCATCCTCAACTAAGAAGTGGAGAGATGTTAAATAAATTTGGATTTTTCCACTTCCATATCATGAGTGTCATCGAATATTTGTGGGCTTTCATTATTATACCTACCAAAAATATTAGACTATTGAGAAAAAGTAAAAGCAAGAAGACCAAACAGTAAACAAAAAACAAGGAAAACACCATATAGAATTGGATGAAAAAAAAAAAAATACTTAGTACAAAAACAACAAATATAACAATTAAGAAGACAAATTAATAACTATTTAACTTTTTTATAAACTAACAATTTAAAAAAAATTAATAAATATTTAAAATTTTAAAAATAACTTTCAGATCAAAATTAACAAACTTCCCATATACAGAAATAAATGATTTTTTTCCAAATAACCAACCAACCAAAAAGTAAAAATAAAAACAAATTTGTAAAGTAAATCTTTCCTTAGAGCTGAAAAAGGTCCTAGTGCTAAGAAAGATACCAAGGATCGATTTTCTGGTGTTCATCTTCCTTTTATCCAAGGGACGACTAACCAGATTGCAAGGATCCTAAGGAAGCATAAGGTGGCTTCAACCTTTCGGCCTTTAAATACCATCTCGAGCTCCCTTAGATCTGTAAAATACACAGTGGACTCCAAGAATATGAAGGGTGTTTACGTTATCCCATGCTCTTGTGGGACTCCCTACATTGGTGAGACTGGTCACTCAATTAATCAAAGGATTCATGAGCATGCTGCTGACATCAAGCATGGCAGGACCCACTCCTCTGCTTTGGCGAAGCATGCAGATAAATCTAAGCATCACATCTACATTGAGGAGACCCAAGTCGTTGCTAAGGTTAGTCATTTCCATCATCGTAAATTGAGGGAGGCACTAGAAATTGAAAAAAGACCCAATAATTTGAATAGAGATGATGATTTGAATATTAATAGAAGTTGGGTCCATGTGTTGTCCTCCTATTTTTTTTTTTTTAATCTATGTAGGTATTGGCATCCTTTTTATAGTATTTGTTGTTGATTTATTCTTCATTAGAGTTTATTTTCTTGATCCTTCATGTTTTTTATGTATTTTATCATTCTATTTGTTCTTAACTTCTTTTAGTATTTTTGTTATTTGTTTAATGGGCCTGAGCCCCATATTTTATTGTTGACCCCGTTTTATTTATTGATTATTTTTTCTTTGAGTATATATGTATGTTTTTATTTTTTATTTTTTTAATTTTATTTATTTATTTATATATATTTATTTTGACTTGTGTATATTTTTGTTTTATTTTATTTATTTTTCTGTTAATTATTTTTAATTTATTTTATTTGATTTCCGTTAGTTATTTTATTTATCAAATGATATTGTCTCGATTAGGGTCTTCACTCGTTTTTATAATTTTTGACTCCCCCCCTTTAAAGTTTGACTTTGATTATTTATTTATTTATTTTAAAAACTAGTTGTTTAATATAATGGTTACTTATTAATATTTGTTTTTAATAAATTAATAAACTAATATCACAGTTTAAATATTATTTTTCAAAAACTAGTAATATTTGGTTTTAATAAATTAATTTAAATATTATTTTTCAAAAACTAGCCGTTTAATATAACCGTTACATATTAATATTTTTAATAAATTAATGAAATATATCATTATTTTTTTTTTCAAAAACTAGTTGTTAAATATAGCCGTTACATATTAATATTTTAATAAATTAATAACCTAATATCATTATTTAAATATTATTTTCAAGAAATAGTAATATTCAATTTTAATAAATTAATTTAAATATTGTTTTTCAAAAATTAGCCATTTAATATAGCACTTACTTAGTAATATTTGCTTTTAATATATTAATAAATTAATATTATAATTTAAACATTATTGTTCAAATATAGCTGTTACTTGAAATTATGTCTCTATATTGCTCTCTATTTAAGTCTTTGCCATGATTTGCCTCTTCATCCAGTGCTGTTGATGAACCACACTTGTTGGTTCGAAATGCATCAGCCAAAAAATTCTCTCACGTGACTTCAACCGAAAGAATTTTTTTAATTCATTATGGATCACAGAAGCTTGAATATAGAAAATACATTCATCATTATATTCCATCATTGAACTTATTATAATAAAGTGATGCTCTATGTGCCACTTTGGAACATACTGTCGTAAATCTTTTTCTTAAACCACTGCAGATTTACCACTACCTTGGTACCAATTCAGTCATGCAAGCATTGGCATTAGATGGAGTTGCAGACGCGGGAGTGAACCCATGACTTGTAGACTTGGTATTGGGGAAACACGAGAACTCACAAATGTAGGTTTTGTGGGATATGGATGTCCATAACGAAATCGGTTGAAAGAATCTAAGTGACGGTCGACATTGGTGGATGAAGTACCGATTCAGCTTGTGTACACAAAAGACCAACCTCAATGCATCTCACCGCTTTCTTTTCATCGCATATTCCAATAATTTCTCGATCAATTATCCCCACAATGTTTCTTGCTTTGTATGACCTCCATACCTGCATAATCACAGAGGGTTCGTCATTCTTATCAGATATATATACACAGTGGACACATCCACATGAACTAAATAGCATGGTATTAAATTAAAGGCAGATATGCATCTCACCCATCCTAAAAGAATCTGCATTTCAGCTGACAAATTGTAGGCCGTGTTCTTTCTTCCTATGATAATTTCGAGGACAAGAATGCCAAAGCTATAAACATCAGTTTTTATAGATACTTGCCCCAACATAGCATACTCTGGTGGCATATAATCACTGCATATACAGAGTACAATTTCAAATATCATAAATTAAGGCAAAAATTTAGAAATAGGAGATGATAAGTTATTTGGAAAGGTAGCATAGTTGCAACCAAGATTGTAAATCCCATGACCATAAAAAATCTTAATCAAGAATATAAATGTACCCCATAAAAAGTACCCCATTTTCCAACCAAAAAAGGGTATAAATGTTTGACGTCTTGGGTAATTTAAGGAAACGACATATGGTTAGTTATATGAAGGTAAAATATATGCATGGAAAATGTTTGACGTTACTAGATGGTATATTGGAGATGGGTTTAAGGTTATAATCAGGATGGACTCTATGGTCGGTATGAAGGAATGATTCACTTTGTGGGCTCCTTTACTGCAACACATCCATAATAAGGATATTCTTTATATGAAGCAGATACATAACATACAGTCAGGGCTTTTGTTTGGCTATAGATGGAGTTCAGCATATGAACCAGACATCCAGGAAGGTCTCACACAAGAATGGGTACATTACACTAAAATTTTAATTGAAACGGGTATCACTTTAGGAACAACACGATAAACTGATATGGAATGGCAAGACTAAGAAAGAAGATCCAATGGTAAAAGAGATATATAAGCACTTATATCGGAAACCGCTGATACAAAATATAGATAAGTGGATTCATGTCATGTGGAAGTGGGATATCCCGTTCAAGATGAAAACTTTTTTCTCGCTGGCGATGAATAAAAAACCTACAACAAATAAGTATGATTGGACCTGGTATATGTGGTCTCTGTATGAACGATTTGGAAACATCAGATCGAGTACTTATATTTATATAAGTGCTATTATGCATAAGAGGCATGGTCAGACACTCTTCTTTCTTTAGGTATAATGCAAATTTAGTGCAATGGTAACTTGTCCAATTTTATCAAAAGATGGTTTCTTACCAAGAAAAGACATAAGGTTCTCCCTTTCTTTTTTATTTGGACCATTTGGGGCAGCAAGAATGCGGAAATATTTGAACAAAATATAGGGAAGCCTCAGATAGATATATACAAGATAGTATCAGCTTATGTGAAAATGAGGCCTAAACATAGATACAAATTTTAAGGTATACAAAGAACAAGACGTATGGGGTAGTTATAGTGTGCAATTTTTTGACGGTGCATGTAAAGAGAGACTTTGTGGTTGTGGGGTGGTCATTTCCATTAATCCTAATCATTTTTGGTGGGAAAGTGGTAAGGGATCAAATAATAGGGAGAAATTTTTAGCACTTTGGAGAGTTCTAATTGTAGTGAAATGGATTAGGATAGACAATATCTAGATCTTCGGCGATGCAAAGGGAATTATAGAATGAATGATGCACAATACAAATTTCAATCCACTCATTCTAAAAAATTGGATGAATGGGATTCAGGTGATGATGAAAATGTTTCGAGAAATACATTTTGAACACATATTTAGTGAACACAATTGGATACTAGACATGCTATCAAAGAGAGGGATGAAGAAGCCAATAGGGAACTTTTTTTCTCAACATTTCAATAGGAATAGATGATCAACTTAGAAAGCATCAATTATGCATAGTGTTAAAGGGAGGATCCGAATTTCGCCCAAGAAGGACAATCATAAAGAGAACAATTGAACTTTTCTTTTTTTTTACAAGATGATGGTAATCTGTTTTGTTTAGAGTTAATACTAGTATGTAGAATATGTAATTTTAAAGTTACAAGTAACATAGATGATTAAAGATCAAAAAGTGACTTAACAGTCCTTTATTGAACAGTTAATAACTTAGACAAATCAAGTCAGTTTTTTTTATAAGTAAATGAAAAAGAAAAAACCTAGACAATGTACTACTCTTTTCTTAATACAAAAAGGTACAAAAAGGTAGCGTTTTTTTTTTTTTTAATCTGCTAAAAAAATACAATTACAATATTGTCAATCCTATTGAAATAAAATTAGCATAGAGTAAAACATCTACATTAACAGTGTGTGAGAGTAATGATTGTATTGAAATCTCACTAAGTTCCAACAACTCTTGCAGTACTGATGTGAGTTTGGTTATCAGGGAAAAGCCTGGCTAAATCGAAATCTGCTATCTTAGGGTTCAGTTCCTTGTCCAACAACACATTGCTTGCTTTAACATCCCGATGAATAATGCATGGTCTCGAGTCTTGATGAAGATAGAGAAGCCCACGAGCTAGCTGCGTTTGATTGGGTATGTATCCATGCATGACATTAATAAATTTGGCATAATCTGAATATCCTTGTTCAAACAATAATAATTTTAATTTTCCATCTACTTTCATAATAAAATGGAAGCCACTCACTGAATCAAATTTGATCAAGGCTCTTATTGGGTAAGTATTCATGGACCAACAATCTTTTTGATCTCTCTATGCAACAACGCAGTAGGCATACAAGATTTCTATGTTGAATTTCGGCCCCAAGTTTAACTTCATTTAAAAACTCTTCTTTTTTTTTTTGCCAAGATCCATTCTAAATATGTTGAATAATAATAAGTGAGTCCCCTAGGATAACAATCTTTGTGACTTGAACAACTTTTTCTATAAGAAGAACTTGCAACAGGCCATGCATTTCGACTAGGTCATTGGTCATATTTCCCAACTTGCATGCATGACTTGTAACCAATTTTACTTCGAGGCTATACACAAAAATCCCATGAGGTGTAGCTCAATTGGCGATCGCCTTGTTATGCATTAATATGTAAAAGCATGAGATTCAAATTTCAAATCCTTGTGGGTTTGACCGACAAAAATATAAATATGAATCTCACAAATGTTATACAACAAACATTAAAAATTGCTTTTACATAAATATTAATTATTCTTCCAAGAACAAAATTTCATTCATGAATCATTTCCACGTAATGTAATGGTACCCTCATTTCTATTTATTTTTTCTTTATTCCCAAACTATGGCATCAACTACAATATACACAAGTTCTATGTTCTAGGGATTTGGTACCCACTATTGATTTAATAGTTTTTCGATGTAATTCCATGATCTAGGCTTCACCAATCAACCTTAACACAGATAATTGACTTATGTCTACTACCAAAGAAGGTATCTGAGGTGGTCATTTCCATCCAAATAATCTCCCATCTATCCTCATTTCATGATTAATGCGAATCATATATGCATTTCCTCAACATATCCAATAAGATTTCCATGTTGCACTTGGGTCTATCATATATTGGTTTTCCTATTACATTTAAAATTCCTTCATAATACTTGAGATACATGACATTTTTAATGCTAAGAATAGGGGTTCTTTCCTTGTCTTAAGTCAATATTCATTGGAATATGAATGAATTATGTCCACTATCATATGATCATTGCAAATTTTATTCAAAACTATTTTGCAAATTTTATTCAAAACTATTAAGTGTGAAAATTTCTGAATTTAACACATCAGAAACCCCTATTGCAATTTCTGGTTTACTATCTCCTACTTGTTCTTTACATTAACAAGCTATTTAATTGCATAAATGTAGTAGTAAACACAAATGAAACCTTCACAGATACACAGTTCATGCAGTGAAGTAAACAGAAACAATAACACAAGGGACATCATTATTTTTGGACAATCAACCCAAGAAAAACCCAATGAGGGAAAATCGATGCAAAGTATATGAGGGTTTTATTATTAAGCAGATTTTGTAAATACAACTAGGGTGCAAAAAATGGCTCACCTAATAGAGAATGTACTCGACAGTATTACCTCTATCCAGAGAAAAATATTCTGGCAAATCAGCAACTAGATGATCAACCCCACAGTGACTCTAACTGTGCCTTGTGCTGGACAACAAAAGCTACTCCAAGCACTACTGTAGAACTGCGTCAACCTCTCTGGAATTGTGTCACCCTCTCTCAGCTTAGGATCTGTTGATCAGCTCCCAATCTTCCCCACAGAATCTCCCAGTGCTACCTCTGAAGCCCTCTACGTCCTCTACGTCAGTCTCTACGGATTCTATGTCAGCCCCTATGGCCCTCTGCATCCTCTGCACTGGATCCTACGACCTCTGCGTCAGCCCTCCTTGGCCTGCGTTGTCTCTCCCGACACTTTACTGCCTCTCTTCTATGTATTCTTCAGCCTTGGATCGAAATCCCTTGCTTAACTTCCCCTCACTACAACTGATCTCTAACTCGATTTCCTCAACAAACCCAACCCCATAAAACCGAATTCTTGATTTCTCTTGGTGTATCTCCAACTGACCCTCAAGCCTCCTCTTATACTTTTCCTATTGACAATTCAACGGCCGAGATTAAGTCCCTAATCAACGACTAATATTAGATCTCACTTGATCCTCATTACTTAGAACTTTCTCACCCATTTTATATTAAGACACATTAATATTTTTATTTTCCTAAGTTTAGACTTAGGAACCCATTAAAAATATTAATTATTTTAATATCTCTTCATCTGGGTGGAATTTGTCTAAAGGATTCTTGGTCTTGGAGATCTCATGTGTCTTAGCCTCTCCACCAAATTTCATGGCTAGAGCATATATGATGCCACCAAAAATAAACACTCCCTATTAGTGAGGAATGTGCTCTAGTAATGCTTCACCATAGAAGCATCACATTGATTCTCTGTATCAGTCCTCCCATGCTGATGCTAGACCTGCTACCCCACATCCACTATGTTGTTGCTTCCTGTACTACTTCCCATGACACTGCCACTGCCACTGCCACTACTACATCTATACTACAACTCCCTCTCAACATGCTACCCATAGCACTACCACTGCTAACTGTTGCACTGCAACTCAGTTACCGAGAAGTAAGTAACTGACTTCCCCCAAAT
Source organism: Pinus tabuliformis (assembly GCA_031772625.1). NCBI lineage: Eukaryota > Viridiplantae > Streptophyta > Pinopsida > Pinales > Pinaceae > Pinus > Pinus tabuliformis. Next base: position 211,037,215 of record CM062812.1, on the reverse strand, counting down.
ACTAACATCCTGATCAGTCTGGAAGCCTCGTGATGTTGAAGCCACCTCTGCTGCTATCATGTGCTCCCTCTGCTGCCATTGTGTTGCTACAACTTCTTCTGCCCCTCTCGCATGGCTGCAACCTCTATTGCGCTGCTACATACTTCTGCACTCAAACACTGCAGTGTCGCTCCATCACACCTTGCTCCACCCGATACCTGTCATCATGCTATTGTCATTAAGGGCTCCAGTAGCCGGATGTGATCCAATAGTTTGGGTACCTCAAGGATCCTCCTCCTCTTCTGTAGTCCTCTCAACTACAACTCAATGTATCCCAACCTCTTCTCTAGAGGTGCATGAGCACTCATGGCACAATCATCATCAGTCTCGACATCCTTCTCTGCCTTTGCTGGAGCAACCTTTGAGTCGGAAGCTTCCCTCTTGCCTTTCTTCCTGGGGCACTGAGATGCATAATATCCCAGCTCCCCACAGTTGAAGCACTTGACCTTGGAGATATCTTTATTCTTCCTCTTCTGAACCCCCTACTGTCCCACAGATCCTAGATCTGCATCCTCCTCCTCCTCTTTCTTGATTTGAACTCCCTTACTACTACTTCATGCCTTAGTCAACCTCCTGATCTCTTCCTGCCGAAGAGCTGCCCGCATCTCCTCTCAACTAGGGAGGGTCACTATGCCCAAAATGCTTTGGACAAATGCCTCCCAGTCCTCAGAGACTACATTCAGAGCAGTCCTGACTATAAACTCTGGATTTGGTGTAGACCCCACGAAAGTAAGTTGGTCACGAATTCCTTGCAACTTGAGAAGGAACAAATCTATCTCTTCTCCTTTCTGCATCTGATATGAACTCAGTTGATTCTCTAATAACATCTTCTGCTACATGAAAGAGCCCTGGTATAAGGTGGTTAGCGTCTAACACATCTCCCTTGCTGTGTTCTTCTCAACAATATGCAGTATGACATGATCCTTGACCCCGTCTAGAATCATGCATTTCGATTTCGCTTCGGCCTCCTCATACCTCTCATTTTCATTCGAGTCAACTGGGACAACTATGGTTTTCAAGGCATAGTCCTTGATGCGATGTTTATCTAGGATTTCCAGGATCCTAGCCTTCGAGATGACAAAATTGGAAGCCCCATCCAATCTGTCTTGATCCCTCAATCCATTTACTACCATCTCTACTCCTCTTCTCTATACTCCCTCTGAGTCTCGACCTCCCTCCTAGAAATCCTCCGGCCAACTGTCGAATCACTCCTCTCCAATCCTCCTTTTCCCCTGCAACTTGGATCTAGATTTCTTGGCTATAAATCTGTTGAGGTAGTGCTTCCCTCTAACTTGGTTCAGCCCCCTTAGACACTATTCTGCATAGACAGAAACAACATCCCACCAGCTCCTCAAATCATAATTTGCACAACTCCCTTAGCCCCGAAAACTAAAGAATCTGAGCCCTTCAGGCTCTGCGCAATCACGGCTTGGGCTAAATCTTCTCCTCATATCCAACTGCATCAATCCTTCCTGGCTCAAAAAGATGATCTAGCTTTGCATAAGCCTATTCTGCCACACTCTGCCTCTGTGCTGGCCCTTCTCCTAGCTCAAAATGCTGACGCAGGCTCTATGTGAGCCTCAACGTCACCCTCTCAGCACTGCATCACTCCTCCTCTTGCCTCTTCAATGCTGGAACAACATTGTCTCTCAGGACAATTGCTTCTTTGCTGCAAATTCTCAGATTTATTTGGCTAGTGTCTCCTTAATCTCCAATCCCTCTGATACCATGTGAAATTTCTGAATCTAACACATCAGAAACCCTTACTGGAATTTTTGGTTTACCATCTCCTACTTGTTATTTACATTAACAAGCTATTTAATAGCACAAATATCGAAGTAAACACAAATGCAACCTTCACAGATACACAGATCATGCACTGAAGTAAACAAAAACAATAACACAAGGGACACCATTATTTTTGGAAAATTGTCCCTGGAAAAACCCAATGCGGGAAAACTGTTGTAGCATATATAAGGTTTTATTATTAAGTAGATTTCGTGAATACAACTAGGGTGCTAGAAATGGCTCACCCAATAGAGAATGTCCTTAGAAGTATTACCTCTATCCCGAGATAGATATTTTTGAAAATTAGCAATCGAATGATCAACCCCACAGTGACTCTGATTGTTCCTTGTGCTTGATAGTGAAAGCTACTCCAAGCATTACTTTTGAACTCGTCACCCTCTTTGGAACTGCGCCACCCTCTCCCGGCTCAAGATCTACTGATAAACTCCTAGTCTTCTCCACAGAATCTCCTAGTGTTGGTTACGAAGCCCTCCATGTCCTCTGTGTTAGACTCTACGACTTCTGTGTCAGCCCCTATTGCCCTCTGCATCCTCTTCGCTGGCTCCTACGGCCTCAGCATCAACCCTCCTTGGACTGTGCTATCTCTCCCGACACTTTTCTGCCTCTCTGCTATGTATTCTTCAGCCTTGGATCAAAATCCCTTGTTGAACTGCCCCTCACTGCAACTGATCTCTAACTCGATTTCCTTAGCAAACCCAACCCCAAAAAATCCAATTCTTGATTTATCTTGGTGTATCTTCAACTGAACCTCAAGCCTCCTCTTATGCTTTCCCTGTTGACAATTCAATGACCGTAATTATGTCCCTAATCAAGGGCTGATATTATATCTAGTTTGATCCTCGTCACTTAGAACTTTCTCACCCATTTTATATTAATACACATTAATATTTTTATCTTCCTAAGTTTAGACTTAGGAACCCATTAAAAATATTAATTATTTTAATATCTCTTCATCCTAGTGGAATTTTTCCAAACGATTGCTGGGTCATGGAGACCTCATGTGCCTTAGACTCTCCACCAAATTTCATGGCTAGAGCACATCCGATGTTATGAAAAATCAACATTAAGAATACTTTTTCAATACTCTACCTTATTATTCCATTACTCTATGACAATTAGGTAAGCCTCGTTATTGATGGTGTCTTCGAAATTCTTATGCATGATCCAATTCCTTCATTTATTTCTTTTATTGTGTCATCATTCTTTTTTCAATGTAATAAATATAGTTTACTTGGGGGAAAATTAGTTTGATCTTCATTATCTATATTCCACAAGTCAGTTGGCTCTAACCACTCAATATATCTAATGGATTCCTTGTACCCTAATACTAAGACATTATTGATTATTATAATTAGATGTATTGGATAGTAATGAGATGTCCAACCAGTGCAATTTTTTACTTAGCTCATGTATATCTTAAATAAAATGTTCAATTCACACACCTTGCCACCTAGAATAACCATTTTTAAAAATTTTGTATTATGTATCCATCATTCCACTCAAGGAAATTTATGATCAGTTATTGAACCCTTTAAAACATGGATACAGTGTTAGTGGACTAGCAATACAGAGCCACAACCTCTAGGCAACAAACACATTTCAATCTATGAGATTTACGCTTGCCATCAAACCTCTAGGATCTTGGCTCTCAATCATCATTTAAGTCACTCTTCCCCCCCTACAGCAAGGTGCGTTGCCACTCACGTTTGGCTTTTAATTCAAAACCCTTGCAATTCATTCTAGGATTGGCTTCTTTTCATGGTATCTCTAATCTCTCCAATATGGAATTTTGGTTCTCGCTTCTCTGTTCCCTTCTTTGGTTCAGTTTTTGTAGCAAGATTCCTCACTTCATCCTCCTTGTAATTCTAATTCTCTCCCCCTGCTATTAGCCCGATAAGCTTAATCCCATGTGAATCCCCCCTAGTATTACTCTATCAGTGCTATGTTCTTCCCTCCTACACAGATGACCATTTTTCTCAGTGAGACCTAGTTTGGCGAACTAGGGTGTAGAAACCTTGTAGAAGCAATTTGATGGGGCCAGTAAAACTTTGCTACTTTAGCATGGAACCTTATGCACATATACCTTTCCACTGACATAAGAATCATCTCAATTGGAGTCTTTATGCAAAAATTATGTCAATTGAAAGATGGCCTTCCTATTTTGACCATCATAATTTGAGAGGATGACATTTCATCCCCTATTATTCATGGAAAAGGGGCTAACCACCTCATCACGATGAATAATCCTTTAGAAGACTCCATATTGTAACTCTAGTTAAGAGTTGAAGGATTGAAACTTAACCACTAGTAGGCTATCAAGTTGTGTTATAATCGAGCCACTAGGAGGAAAAGGGGTTCCATTTTATGGGAGTGAATTTTTTTCCATAGATGAGTAGAGTAGATGAGAGTGGAGTAGAGAGAGGAGAAAGAAAATAGATATCGTTTCTGCATTGTAGCATTCCATGCACCACAAGTCTCTCTCTTTGTACGTGCATCTATTTTCCATGTAGAGAAAAAGTGCAGAGAAACCTCACCTTCTAGTTGGGTTTCCTCCTAAAATAGTTTTTGAGGTTATATCTTGTGTTAAGTTGTGGTTCATGAGTTTTATTCCATTTTTCTCTATTTTCTACATAATTATACTTTACATACATACGCAAAAAACAATAATTAACAGATCCAAGAATTTAAGGAGAAATAAATCCTCATAGTTTAGATTTTGATTTTTCTAATATATTTTAGAAGATTTATTGTGGTGAATTGTCTAATGAGATATCGATGATAGTTTATAGATCAATGATGAAAATATAAAATATTGAAAATAAATTAAATATAATATAAATGTATATTGAATTTTTAAACTTGGCCACTAAACCTTGAAAGACCCAGTATGTGATTCAACTAATAAACTTAGCAATTGAACCTCAATTAACTCAAATCTACGATCAAAAGGATACAGGTGAGTCACTTCATTTGAAAATGTCATCCCATTATGTCTAAATACTTCACTTTAATGGAGATTAAAGGATGTTGTAAACTTTGATATTAGGCTTTACATGAATATCACAAACGTTAGCATCACATTATCAAACCTTATGCTCATTTGGCTCATGCTATTGTCACATTATCCAAGCCTAGTCTCGTATTAGATCGAAAAGCTTGACTTCAATGGGCATTGAAGTGCATGCTATTTTTTCATGCGCAACAAAACACCTATCATCACATTATCAAGCACTAGGCTCATTTGTCTCATGTGCTATTATCACATTATCAATGGTCAATGTTTAGTTTAACCATATTTCTTTTGTGTTGATTTAGGAGGGAGGTTTTTACCTTTTCACATTGTGAATTGAGCTACTCTAAGTGGAAAGTTGTATTTATTATTATTAATAATGATAAAGAAAAGTATTTATATATAAATTAAACATATATATGACACCTAATAAAAATTTTAATTATAGAGATTCACCTCATTTTATTATGGAGATTCTTAATCTGTAAATAAGCCTTGTTACAATATTATGGGCCAATACCTTAGCTCATCAATACCACATGTCCAAAAAACCATAACTGATTTTATATGACAATTTTTTAATTAATGAATTTGATAGGGGGCATTTTTTTAATAAATGAATTTAATGAAAAAGAGAAAAAAGACATACCTATTTTGAAAATAAATCTAAACCTTTGATTTGTGTATACTACTAAGAATATTTTAGAATATTCATATCTACCATCCACATAATAATTATTGATAATTAAATTAAAATTATTAAATCCCAATTCCAAAATAAACATGCCTATCCATTTTTCAAATTCTAAAACTTATGAAATATATTATTATAATATATCTTTATATAATTACGCCGTAAGGCATTTCCCTTTGAAAACCATTCCCCAAACTGCCACGGTGTACTTGTTTACAGCGTAAGATTGGTACTTGTTTATAGCATAAGATTTTATGTTAGACGATCAAAGAATCCTCGGCCATTAGATTGAAACAGTTATCAAAATAGTTATAACAACCTTCTTCGGCTGGGGAAAATGATAAAGCGGCACATTTGCATCTAAACTCTCAGCAGAGAGAATTGATTTGAGATCCTCGCTCACAAATTCATGCAGCTCGTCACAACCATCATGGAATTGAAGTTACTGTACATTTCCATCATTTGTGGGCATGCTTCTGTAGGGGGATTCATTTTCGCGTTAGCCCTTGACGCTCACCAGTGTGATGATGGAATATCAGGCCTGGCTACTCAGCTTGGCTCATTGAGTTGCAAAGGATGAGAGAAGTGGGAGAAGGAGCCTTGGTCATGATGGAGATGGGATACAGTACCTAAACCAACTTCACCCCATGAAAACTAAACCAAGTGCCCAAATTGCTCAGAGACAGAGATATTGTAGGCAGCTTCGAGGAGAACCTGGCTAGCTGCTTGCTTGCTTTTACTAGCTTTTTGTTACTTGCAGGCTGGTCGAAGAAATCACTCGAAGCGATTGGTGGTGGTTCACTGCAGTTTGGCGAGATGATCCTCTGTGAAAAGCAATATGTATTTCCTGGTCTCCCCGAAGATCCAACAAGCCAACTTCTTGACTGGGGTTTCCCTGCGACACCAAATATTGCCCAGCGTCCATTGTACCATAAAAATCCTTCCTTGTAAGGCTCAGGAAACCCTTTGGAAACCCTTTGCCATCACATTATGCAACAATGGAGAGATCCATGCTTTCAGGGAAGAGTTTCCTTCTTATATATTGACCCTACACCAGGTTGAAAGGGCCTAAATCATTCTTTATTCATGATTCTTTAAATCCTCTATTTTTTGGTATTAATAAAAATTTCCTCTGTATTTGGCCAGACAAGTTGAGGTCCATACATTACCACCATTACGACTATGATGCACCTATTGATGAATATGGTAGGCAAGAGTTGGTGATGCCAAACTTTGTTCTGCAATTAAAGAGTGTGTGGGGTCTAGGAACCCCCATCCCCCACTTTTTTTTTTAACTTTTCTTGAAAAATCTACCCCTGGGTTGCAATGAGCATTGCAAAACAAGTATGCTTCAATTATCCTTCCACAATCAGAAAGTTAGGAACTTTTGTAAGTGCATATTTGTATTTTCACCTTTCATTTGAAACAATTTCATACTCCGTAACCATTGAAGTGCATACTTTGATATAGGATTGGCTTAATGGATATACAGGAACTTAGACTGGAGATTATTATAAATGGGAGTTTACATTCGATAAGCCGATTACACAAGCTGGAATGCTTGCCAATTAGGAAGGGGGTTCTAGTGCAAGTCCATGGATTATGGTACTAATGTTTTCAATAATATCAGTTTCTTGTCTTGTGGGCTCTGTCTAGTTTATGGCTGCTATCTGCTGTAGATCCCAATTAAGCGATATCATTCTTTGGAATTCTCAAGATCCATGGACCCTTTTGCTTACAATGAGAGCAACGCATTCTCACAAGACATATTACTCCCCCAAAAAATTAAGATCGTAATTAAGTCATATCATTCTTTGGAATTCTCAAGATCCATGGACCCTTTTGCTATCTGTTTGGAGATTCTATGATTAGACAACTTATTACAAGTTACAATGAGAGCAAAGCATTCTCACAAGACGTATCGCCCCCCAAAAAATTAAAAAACAATGTTTCAACATTTTTCAGTACTGTATAAAGGCCATGGCCAACTCAACTCATACGTTAGATGGAAGAATAACACTGGAATGCTGTCAGGATTGATGTCTTTTGGGATTAGCCAAGCCTTTACAATTGGGTTTTAGCTTCCACATACATTTGAACATTGAATTTACTGAAGATTAAACCCTACATAAATTAACTAATCTATACACTTTGTTTCAACTTTACCACAACAATAGAAAAACAAAATTTCAACATAAATATGTTATAGTTCTTTTCTGCATCTCAAGAAAAAAGTATTTGCCATTTTTCTTATTATTATTGGTAAATAGATCAAATTACAACTTTTGCAAAATGAGGTTTGAACTGGGTCGATTTGAAACTTTTGATTTTTTCCAGATCAAGGAATTTATTACATTTGATAAATCTCAGAGAAGCTTTTACTACAAGAGGCAATGGCACCATGCTGAAATATCCACTACAATCATCAGTAAAGCAGAATTACTGCCTACTGGATCTTTCTCAAACCTTGGCCTATAACTAATGACATCAACAACATTCTTAAGGGAAGCAGGGTGAGAACGCATAGGCCCTCCTCTGCATACCTTGGGAGGCTAACAACCCTCATAGCGGGTGTCAGCGCATGCTGTAAACTGGGACATTATTTAAGCTTATCAGGGATGTTAGAACCCAAGACCTTCACCAATATTATTCAACCATGTTTAGAAGAAAGTATGTGAGGCTTTCCACTTAAACTATTTTTGGGTAAATTTTACAGGATGGAGAGAATGTCTCTACATTCTATGTGCATGTTTAGAAGAAAGTATGTGAGGCTTTCCACTCAAGATATTTTTGGGTAAAGTTTACGAGATGGAGACAGTCTCTCTACATTCAATGAGAGAAATTTTCTGGATGAATCTGCGTGGAGAATTTTTAATTCTGTTCAAAGTTTAGGTGGACACTCCACTTATCATCAAGGACCCAAAAAAGGTGTAGCTGATGTAGCCTTCTCAACAAAAACTAGAAAATAATTCTACTTTCTAATTGGAAATTTTTACCTCTTTTGAAAGTGAACAACGTTCAAAAAAACTTTGAACTTCTACTTTGTGTCTGCTAGGCCCCACCCAATGATTTTCCTTGGATTCTAATCATGGCATTCAGGACCAATAAAGGCTTGCAAAAGAGAGAACCAAATAAGGTGCAGGTCCTTATCTTCCTAAGAAGGCATTGAAATCTCAGGTCAAAGACCTGGGACCAACCTAGTAAAGCCTTTCAAGAACAAATAAAGTTGGTGCATATCCTTATCTTTAAAGGCTCAAATTTTCATGATCAATTCTGCGAGCTAGAAGGCCAATCAAAAGATTGCAATCCATATATACAAACTTTAGTTTGAATCCAAAGGAAAACCTTCAATAAAATTATTTGTGATATATTATAGAAAATTCATAAGTTTCTAATGCATACCTCCATAGAGTTACATCCTTCCATAACCTTATGAACTGCCTATCAAAGAGGCCACTGCATCTACAAAATAGTTCAATATGGTCAACAATGACTGAACCAACATCTCTATGGCATTCCACATGATTTCCCCAACAAGGTCTGCAATGGCATGGAGGGCAGTACGCAGATAATCTAAAAATTCTGTAAACACAGTACCCAATAGTCACAGTATAGCACTGATTTATTCCTGAATGAAGCTCATACACCCAAGTACTAATGCAATAAACAAAATCTATGAAACACCCAATCATATATTCCAAAACCATGGTAAGGCCTTGCGTTACATTTCCCAAAACATAAATAATTAATGCTCCAACGACTACCAATGCCTAAATTAAGGCCACTGATATGGCTTCTATGATTGTAAACACATCAAATGATGACAAAAGTATTTAAGGTCAACGGTGCAGAGGGGTGATAACCAGAATCTCCATCCCACCAGTCCATATGGGTGGCACCGCCGACAACTACCACCCTGTGTGGAACCTTGTCAATGATGTCGAATTCACATGTGGATGACGCAACAATCATAATATCAAAATGATCAAGCAATAGTTAATGATGTTCTTTCTCCATCAACCTAATAAAATGTCACACTAAAATTTTATAGTTTAATGGTTAGGAACGTCATTGAAAATTTGAAAATTTCGTTACATTTTTAATGAAATGATTTTTCCATAATTTTATATTAAAATATATAAAATTGCGAGCAGTTAGTTAATCATTATTTGATAAATTTAGATGAGGTGTTTTGAAAGTTAGATTATTTTGGATTTACTAAATATAATTTGAATGGCACTGGATAGTCCACTAAACATTAAAGATGGCAAGGGAAAGTCTAGCAAACAATGGATAGTCCACTAAACATTAAAGATGGCAATGAAAAGTCTAGCAAACACTGAAGTTTTTTTTTTACATAGTTATATTATTAGCACTTGCACCATATGTTGCAAAAGAAATTCTGTAAAGCATAAATTGAGGAATAATGGTGACATAGGAATAGACAAATCTAAGTAAGATGCATAGATGTAAAAGAAATGAAATTCTATGGTGGACCATGGTTAACCATGTATCTATGTAAATGGCTTCATTTTTGCCATTCTTTTTTATGACTAGAATATCTCCACGTCACACAGACTACATTGTTGTGCACCTTACCTTCCCTCCAAGCATAATGAAATCTTAATGAATAACTCACAATATTTAGTTATGCATGATTAGAGGGTCATAGTCTCATGGAAAACCCCCGATGGAATCGATCCACTCAAATTGTTTTTGTTGAAATGGCTTGAATCATCAACAACATAACCACAAGTTTAAGATAACAAGTTATAAATCTCAACTTTGTTTTTGTTGAAATGGCTTGAATCATCAACAACATAACCACAAGTTTAAGATAACAAGGTATAAATCTCATCTTTTCTAGGACTTTGATTTTGTATATGATACCACCTCTCCACTTTGCGAGGACTCTCATCTTGTACTTCATCAATAAAGTGTAAAAATCAATGAAGATGATTTGTTAGACAATAGAACCCAGTTTATGATAAAAACGAAACACAGTTTATGATAAAAAAGAAACACTAGTAAAGAAACAAAATTGCATAAAATGTTGACTTATTTCTTGTATGTTATTGTTTCCTATACCATTGCCTTACGATGTTTTCTTTGCAACATTTCATGCAAATGCTAGTTTAACTTTTTCTTTTATTTGCTAGGTTATGTGAGTCTTAAGATGACTCATGAGAGTTTAACATGACTCGAAGTTTGCCCACATTTTTAAATAATGACAAAGTATCTTAACAAAATACCTTAATATCGGGACATCATTTAATTCATATTATGATAAATTAGTCAATTTTATTAAAAGTTATACCGTATATAGTATTTTTTGGCTTAGTCTAATTTTTTTAAACCATTAATTGAATGATGATAAATTATAAACTATGTTAGATCGGCATACGTTATTATTTATAATTCTTAATTTTTTTTAAATATATAAAAATACATTTCATATAGATTATATTTCTTATCACCATTCTCATCCGTCTTTGAAAATCGAGGCAAATATGTTTTATAAAATTTATTGACACTCAAAGCTGATGATATGCGTTGGCAACAACCTTTATTTTAATTTTAATGTTTTCACTCACTAATGGCTACTAAATTAGTGATTTTTTATTTATGTTTTATAAAATTTATGGGGACACAGAAAGTTGATATGCGTTGGCAGCCACTTTTATTTTAATTTTAATGTTTTCACTAACTGAGGGCTACTAAATTAGTGATTTTTTATTTATTTTTATTGAGTGGAATCTTGATTGAAAATTTAAATATTGGCTAATGGAAAAGTTAGATGTAAAAATAAAATTATAAATATTAATATTATTTAAAAATTTAATTTTTAGTAATTTCGTGATTTTTATTAATTATTATTTAGGAAAAAATATTTAAATTCTAGAAAATTTCAATAAAAAATAATATATATTTTAAAATTTTATAAAAAATTATTACTTTATAAAGGTAATATTATTTTGAACATTATTTTTTATAAAATATATTTTTTTAATGCTTTAAAAAATTATTGGTTTTTTTAAAGATGCATTCTACACTCTCGTTTCAGGTAGATGTGTGATTTCTCTTCTTTGCTCAACCTTGAGTTGACATATGTTCTTTTTAAAATAAAAATGAAATAGTTTTTAAATAAAAACAATCTCAAATATTATTAAAAACAAAAATGAATATATTTATGTGATTAGTTTTAATTAAAAGTCTTGAGTTGACATATAGCCTTTTTAAAATTAAAGTTATATAGTTTTTAAATAAAAAAATGTCAAATATTATTAAAAACAAAAATGAATATACTTGTGTGATAAGTTTTAATTAAAAGCCTTATAAAATATCAATTATCTAACTTTCATTATGTTCATTAAGTTTGTTGTTAAAAACAAAATTGGCTATATCTATTTGGTTAGTTTTAATTGAAAGCATCATAAACAATAATCATATTGCTCACTAAATTTTTTTTTGACATTACAACCTAGAAGATATTAAAAAAAAAATTACTGTCTCTCAATCATAAATATTTAGATATTAATGGGGAATAACATAATTTATACCAACTTTTAAAAGTGATTATCTATACATATATATATTATTCTTATATTCTTTAAAAATATATCAATATAGGTAAAATATCTATATTAACTTTATTTCAATATCTAATTAATTTTTTATTTTTTTTGTAAATATGTGCAGAGAGATTCATTAATCAAAAGGAGTTTACAATACCCGCCTAAAGATGAGATTTTTACATAGAGACCAAAACCAAACTATAAGGAGACATCTAGGTAAACAGAGTAACAAAAACAAAAGTATCACCCAACTTGGGGCTGGTTTTCATATTTACTTTTTTTCCTTTATTTTTTAGTTACTTTCACCCACCCATTTGCCGAAGGAGTAAGCACAGCTTGTTGAAGAATTCCCTAACAAGCTACTATTTTGTCCTTATTAGATTCAGAGGAAACTAATTCGCAAGCTCACTTTACCACTCCCAACAAAATAGTAGTAGTGTCTTTTTTCTTCCTCCATAAGGCGCAGGTTGCATGACTTCTAGGCCTCAGATTTTGTCTTTTGCGTGAAAGAATTATGTAGGTGTCATGTTTGATGGTAGAGGCGACAATGAAAAGTCATGTTCTCATAGTCCAAGAGCTAGATCGAGTGGAAATCACCTATTTCCAGGTTGATTTTTTTAGGAAAGCCTTTACTAATGTTGATTTTTACACAGATCCTACCGTAAGTATAAATTCTTCTTTGGCCTTGCATAAGAAATGTGGCTAGGAAGCGACCCAGGGTGTTTCTGATGCTTGTAATCACTGAATCATGATATAAATGCGCCGAAAAGTTTGGAAGCCAAATCGACATCAGAAGCTCTATGATCACTGTCATAGAGGGGTCAAAGTCTAGGAACCAAGGGGTCATCAAAAGTCCCCCTTTCCCTAAGATCATGGGCCCTTAGATAAAGCACTATGATAATCTTCCTGACGGGAAAACACAACTATGAAGAAGCCCTTAGAATAGAAGAGAACCTTGCAAGATCTAGTCCAATTAGACAATATCCATTTGTAAAGATTTGTTGTTTGAGGCCATAGCCCATTGAAGTGGTAGATCAGGCCATTCTCTGCCATTAGCTTGTGAAGTTCTTCTAGATATGGATGGGAAATGTGAACAAACAGAATAGCCTTCAATTCTTCCATGATAAATCGACTAGGTACATCCTGGGAACCTCATCCTCATCCTCCAATCAAGGTTACTTCAAAACCCTTACTCTGCTCCCTAATTATCAATCTACTTTACGACGAAGGATTGGTTAAGTCTGCTTGTGGAGATAGGGCTTACTAGGCCCTGACCCAACAGGGTTAGATACGATTTTTTTTTTCTTTTTTTTGTAATATGGTCATATTGTCATAATTATCAGGCACGGTCACACGATTGACTGTAGTTTCTTTTGAAACAAGTCTAAACATAATGTAACCAGACATTTGTTTAAGTTATGTGAAGATTTTATCAGTTCTCCTAATTTTATGTATGATATTGTAATTTAAAACTGGGCCTTTTACCATGATCAGGGTTCATGCATGTTGTTTACTCACATAGTTTTATATCTTGAATATAAGTCATTGTATAATAAGGTTTTGGCCCAGAATCGGTACTTGTGGTTTACTATAATTTTGTCCTTGTATATGATTTACCAATGTTAAATTCTAGTATTGTATTTGTCTCCACATGCATGGTGCATGCAAATGTATTTAATTTTTTTTATGTATACAATCATTACCTACAAGTACATGTATATTGTTTTGTTCCATATATATTTAACCATTACTAGGTCTAGAGCTCTATCTGACCCCTTGTATCTATGCTAATGAAGATGGCATGGTGCTTTTAATTACTACATGTTTTTTTTTACTTTTCCCTTTCCTCGGTGGCTAAAATTTATTGATGCTCGACTGAGAAAACGTCCTGGGTATTTCGAGACTAGTCTCTTGACCCTTAAGGTATTTAGTTAGGTTACTTATAATCTAGGTTGCCCAGGTGGAGCTCTAGATCATCACCTCCTACTAACCAGGTTCCCATTGAATCCTTTTTATGAATCTTCTGTGAAGGTTAAGAAGTATACTGGTTTTCTTTTTTGTCTCACTAATTTTTTTTAAATAAGTACTTTATTACTCGACATTTTTACTGAACATAACCATGTTACATACATCACATAGTAATTATTTCATTCACAGGATCATGATACACAAGAATTATTCTTTCCACATGGCTTTATCAACATTGGTTGTGATAAAGAAAGACCAACTATTAACTGCTACACAACATGTAATCCAAGAATAAAATTAAACCGAAAGTAACACTATTACACAAAGTTCACTATTAATATATACAAAACTCATAAGAAACTTTTATGTGTCTATCTTGACTAGTTGTTTAGCACCTAAGAAGATCAAGTCGCCCAACCACGAGTCTGGCAATGACATCCAGATTCTCCCCCCAAATTCCTTGCTCGAGATAGTTACAGTATTCAACTGCCGAGTTAATCCATTTTGAACCTAAAGACTTACTAGAGAACGTCAGAATTACCCATTCTCAAGGTATCTTGTTCGAGGGTTCCATTGGCTTAGTGTCCAGGTTAGAAACACCTCAAACCTGGCAAAAATATGTCCCCTTTCTACAACCTCTACATTGATTCTATTCCTCAAGTTTTTCACTTCTTCGTTCTCTCAATCGTCTAGCTAACTTTTAGCCATCCCCTAGATTTCCCCCACTGAGATTGGGTTTTCCTTATTTTCCCTTTCTCTAGGAAGAGAGCAAGTGATAACTATTTCAACTTTTTGGATGTTTGGAGTTTGTTACCCTTGGTCTCATTTAATATTTTTCAAACACTTTTTTGTATTTGTAATCAACAAAGTTTATTAAAAAGTTCCACTAGGTTCTTCGACCGAGCCACAAGCTCCAACCAACATACGAAAATCAAAAGTACTAAGATAATTAAAATAAAAGTAACCATAGTAACTTATGTATCATGGGGTGTTACATATGAAGATCGACACTAGTTACATTCTTCAACACCATTGATAGAAGACTTCGACTTCTGCTACCTTTCTGGTTTGTGGTCTTCCTTAAACCACTAGATTTAGTGTTCGCATCTAGCCATTGGTTTTTATTTACCTTAATATTTTAGGTCTCTTCTTGGACTCACATACACCATTCGGATTGGCAAATGTGGAAGCATAATCCTTAGGGGATTATGTAAATTGTAATACACTTGTGTGGAAATAAAATAGCCACAAGTGAACATGAAGAGTTATGAGAAGTCCAAGAGATCTCTTGGAATATGAAACCAAGTAACATAATATTTTGTATTTATGTGTATCATATGAATATCCAGATGCAAAGATGAAAATGGAACCATCCATGAAGGATCAAGTCAATGAGAAAAGACAAAAAGTGTATCCCTTCTGAAATGTGATGATAAAGAGAGGGAGATGGTTACATGATAATTTCGATGTATTCATTGTTATTATAGTGAAGATATAATAAATTGATTTCAATTTTATCATTATTTTTTAAATTTCATGTAGATCATAATGAAAATTTCTTAAAATGGAGAAGAAAGAATTTAAATTAATTTAAAAAAAATCATATAATCAATTCAACTTTGAAATTTCCTTTTGGTCTAGCTCAAATAGTGGAAAGGATAATTTTTTATGATCTCTGTCAAGTTCATATCTTATTTATGACATGACTAATATTTATGATGATCCCATAAATTAAGAATTTAAAATATTAATAATTAAAAGCATTAAAAGAAAATGAATTATTGGAATTGTAAATATCAGTGGTTGAGATAAAGGATAAATGGTTAGAATCTCTTTCCGAATTCAAATCTTATTTATGATGTATGATGTCTCTGTAAGTTAAACGATAAAGATATTGAGAATTAAAAACATTAAAAGAAAATGTTATTAAAATTGCAAATATCAATGGTTAAGATGCCTAATTAGATTTAATTGCAAATTTCACCAAAAATTATGTAATTAAATATTGATATTAATTTGTTAAAAAAACGAAAAAGTTAAAATATTCATTAAATTAAATTTCTTGGTTGCCATGTCCGTTTAGATTTTCACAGGGTCAAGAGAAGAGTCTGATTAGATCTTCTGTGGTATCTGCTCCATGGTGGAGTCAGAATCAAGAATTAAGAGGTGGTCGACTTATCCAGTCAACTCTTTTGGATGTGCCAAAGTCGTTGCAGCTACTGGAAGCTCCATAATATGCACAAGTTTATACAATGCATCTTGACTCTTACTTTCTAACATTCATATAATGCATCTTACTTTTAAGTTTCATCTCACTTTTTAAGTTATTAACTAAATCATATATTATAAATTATGTTTTTGTCAAAATACATTATTAACCACAGGCATAGCATTATAATAGTTTTAATTTTTAATTAAAAAAAATTATAATATATTTTTTATAATTTGATTTAATTTTGTTTTTTATTTTTAATAATATGAGTTTTTATTTTATGAGGGTCATTGAGTGTAATGTTAAGACATTCTATAATGTGAAAATTATTCGTTTGAAATTCTATAGATCCAACTATGTTAAGAGCCAGTGTGACCAAGCCGGGTGCAATCTCCAAGTGATTTTGATGACTTAAATGCCCTTGAATCATAGTTCTCAAGAGAAAGATTAAATGTGTAATCATCTCATAACTCACAACTTAAGAAACAAAAAAATATAATTTTTAACCTTCATTTCCAATCAATTTAATGATACATTTTATCTTTTAATATTCATATAATGAAAAATATACTTAGAATTTATCATACCTTCACAACTATTCAAAAAATAAAATATCTCAATATAGTATAATTTTCAGATTCCAAAAATTATATAGAAATTATGATGATATATTTTTTTATAAGTAAATCCATATTGTAAATTAATTAATATTAACAAATTGTATTTTAAGCAAAAGTAACCAAACCATTGATGATCAAATTTAATTACACACACACTAATGTAATTATTATTAATTAATTGATATTTTAAATATTCATTATTGTATAAATTGATTACAAACACATTAATTTATTTTTTATTTTTCATTTCATTTTATTTTATTTTATTTTATTTTTTTAATTTTTAATTAATTAATTAATTATTTATTTATTTTCAATTTATTTTTATTTTTTGTTTATTTATTTATTAATTTATTAATTTATTTATTATATTTTTTTTCTCTGTAAAAACTAATTCTATTAAGAGGAAATATTGTACAATAAGAAGTTACATCCAAGAGAGGCAAGAACACAGGTTGCCGGAAAGGATATGCTATCCACCTCGGCCCCTAAACGAAGAAGAGAAGAGAGCTGAACTGAGCAAGGGAGAAACAAGAAGAACAGAAGAGCGAGAACAAAACAGAGGATTCTACCCAACATGTGTAGAATCAACTATTCGACATTTTTTCCCTTTCTTTTTCCCAACTTTGACCCAATCAGGGGGAGTCTGATGAACCGGCATGATTTGCAAACTGAGCTGAGCTATCGGGGAAGGTTCCTTGTTTGAATCCTAGGTGGAGGATTCATGAATTCTTTTCTGTGAGATTGATGGGACAGATAAATCCTTAGGATCAGTCGAAGGCGGATCCTAAGCTGGCTTCGCTTCCATTCCTTCCACCTCCTCTTCCTCTTCATCCAAGCTGAAATCAGAGTCATCCATGGGGGGAGGATCATGAGGCTTCCAGCTTTTGGATTTCTGCTTAGGCTTTACTTTCTTCTTTTGGGCCGCCATCGTGGGACAAGAACTCTGAAGGTGCCCTGTGAGATGGCAGTTTCGGCAGTGAAAGGCTGTGTTCTCGTAATCCAAGTTCTGAGTCCAATGGAAGTCTCCGATTTTGAGATTGATCTGGTCAGGGAGACCTTTGCTTATATCTATTTCTGCACAGATTCTGGCAAAGGTGTATAGGCCCTTTTCCCCTCTAGAGACGTCTGTGTCTAGAAAGCGTCCTAGAGAATTTTCGATCCCTTGGAATACAACAAAATGCCATAGGTGTGCCGGAAGATTTGGAAGTCTGACCCAGATAGGGAGCTTGGTGATGATTGCTGTAGCAGGATCGAAATCTGGGAACTAGGGGGTGAGGAATAAACTTGCTGAGCCCCAGAACCATGGGCCTGCAGTTAAAGCTTTTTGGTAATCCACATCAAGAGCAAACACTACGATGAAGAAGCCCTTTGAGCATAACAGCACCTAGCAATCGTTGGTCCAGTTAGAGTGAAGCCATTGGTAGAGGTCTGTTGTGCGTGGCCATAGCCCATTGAACCTACAAATGATGGCGTGATCTGCAAGATTTTGGGTTAGCTCATACAGCGTTGGGTGCATGATTTCGATGGAGGGGGTTTCCTCCAGTTTGTCCACCAGAAAGGGCTTGGGAGCCTAAGCTGGTGGAGCTGTTTTCTTAGGCATCTGAGCATGGACAACTTCTTTGTAAGAAAACGACTTAGCTGAGGATGACTATCCTCCAACTCCCCCTCTTAGATGTAGGGTAAAAATAATGGATGCATTTCTCTTAATACTGTAAAAAGACAGGGGGAGATGATCCTCGAGTTGTTTACCTTCATGGAGAAGTCGTTGAGCTGCAAAGGGTATACCCAGCTTGAGATCCAGAGCATGTTTGAGGTCCAGCACAAGATCCGACGAGCTCACCCACTGTAGCAGAGTTTTGCCAGAGATGAGCCTGATCAGGATTTGGAATGTTGCTTGATCCGTTTTCTGCTTTCCTCTGCAGATATGGGATGAGAGGAATCTGGTGCATGCACTGCTTGCTGAGAGCCCAAT
Source organism: Pinus tabuliformis (assembly GCA_031772625.1). Lineage (NCBI taxonomy): Eukaryota > Viridiplantae > Streptophyta > Pinopsida > Pinales > Pinaceae > Pinus > Pinus tabuliformis. Next base: position 211,018,313 of record CM062812.1, on the reverse strand, counting down.
CTGTGTCTGATTCTTTTTTCCCTTCGCCGCGCCATCTTTTTCAGGGCCTAGCTGAGCGCAGACGGTGGCTGAACATTGCAACCCGCGAAGGTTTCTCAAAGCCTCTTCAGAAAAACCATTCTGCATGTGGCTTGAGATCAGGGTCCTCCATGAGACCAAATCTCTGTATTGCCTTTCGTCAAACACTTGCCGCGCATCCTCCCTGCTTCGGCATTTTGCATATTTTTTGAGACTAAGGTTTCCCGGAGAATTTTTTTCCTCCAATCCGCACATCCTAGCATACCGCAGGGACGTGGATTGTTCCAGAGGAAAACATACATGTTCTATGACCTATCTTCCCGCCCATAAGCGGTTCGGGAGAGAGCGTAGGGTATCCACAGACTTTAAAAGCGATATCTCAAGTAGCTGTTGTTCCCCCTGTAACCAGAAGGCATATCCATTCGTGCTGTCAGAAATGGTCCTGTGGGGTTCTTGGGAAGCACCTTCACTCGTTAAGCAAACCTGAAATAAATCGTGGATACCAAAATCTGCTCTTCCGCTGGAAATGACTTATGTTGCCTCTGAGCTGAGCGAATCCAGAGTAGTAAACAGAGCCACATCGAAACCGGAGCCAAGGAATCCAAGCACAAAAGGGATGAGACTTGTCTGAGCTGCGCCATCCAGGGAAACATTAGAACGCAGGGAGAACCTAGCCGAGCACGCCATTCTTCTCCTCAATCTTATTATCTATATTGATTTGCTTAGAATATTATCATATAATTTATTTATTATATTATATTATATTATATTTTAGTTATTTATTTATTTATTTTTACTATTTATTTATTTATTATTTTTTTTATTTTTTTTATATTTATTTTTATTTATTTTTTATCTATTTTTATTTTTTTTATTTTATTTATTGATTTATTATATTTTTTATTTTATTTATTTTTTATTTATTTTTATTTATTTTATTTTTATTTTTATTTTTGTTTTTGTTTTTATTTTTATTTTTATTTTTATTTTTATTTGTTTATTTGTTTATTTATTTATTTATCTTTTTATTTTTTTTATATATTTTTTTATATTTTAATATTTTTATTTTTATTTTTATTTATTTATTTATTTATTTATTTTATTATTTTAATTTTAATTTTTTATTCTTATTTTTAATTTTTTATTATTTATTTATTTATTTATTTTATTTTATTTTTATTTATTTATTTATTTATTATTTTATTTTATTTTATTTATTGATTTATTTTTATTTTTTTTAGTACGGAAAAAAACTGCGTATATTATATAAATTCTGATACAAGAATAGTGTGTATAGGGAGATTTTAAATATTCATTGGAAACCATTTAAACATATCATAAATTTAACTCATTTTAAATTACCAAACTCAACTTATTTTAGTAAATTGATAGAAAATATTATAAATAAAAAATTTAATTTACATGTTTTAGAATAATTTAAATGATTGAATTCAATAAAATTAAAAAAAAAAATATTTACAATTATATTTTAATAATATTTATTAACTAATTAATTATTATCACTTTTATTATATATATTGCACATCACACTTATTATAAAGTAATATGCAATTTAGTCAAGAGATACCATTAAAATTTTTAGAAACTCACACACACATTTTATTAAACAAAAAATTGTAATTGATTCTTAGGAACTATTTCTCTAAACATTATGAATCATAGAAAATTAGGTTCACAAATAATTGTGGAATTTTATTAATCAAAATATGTTGCCAAAGCTCACAATAAATTGACATCTAAAAAAACTATAGCTTTGGTATGTTTTATAGTAATTTGGACAAAAGCTAGAGCCTCTAGTGAAAGAATAAATTAAGATCTATGAATTCCAAAATATTCTAATAATATAAATTCTATAATAGACACCAAAAAATTTACATACTATAGATAACATTTATTTTATCATGGATGAGGAACATCAATAACCCTCTAGAAAGCATCCTAGTCTACTCCTCGTACCGAGGCATTCAAGTAAGGAAAGACTTGGTTCATCTGCGAATGCTTTGGAGTGACAAAATGAATGGAGGAGGGTGAGGAGCATTCATGTGTGCTAATATTACAACCCATGGAAACCATCGAGAGTAGGTATTATGCTAATTCCCCACTTGTTTCATCCATCATATGACATCTCATGAAATTAATTTTATCATGGAATGGGATGTGTGTATATGTGAGAGTTAATATGTATGGAGTCCTATGAACATGCGACTACTATATTGACTAGAGAATTAGTGTTAGACTTGAGGTACCTGTGCACATGAAGGAAGTCCACAATCAAGAGGAGGAAATCCCCAATCAAATATGCCTAAAGGTTAATATTAGCTTGGGATATCGAGGGGTAGAGCATGTTATTAAGTGTTGAATCAGGTTCTTTTAATCACCAATGAATCGTAGAATGTCATGTTTTATGCTGGTTTCTAGGTTCAATCCTTAAAGTAGTGAATATGATTTCACTTGGTTTCTAGTGACTAGACCTAAACTCCAAGAAAAAAAAGTATGCATTTTCCTTCAAGGCATAGAACTACCCACACACCACCCCCCATCCCTGAAATCACCCCATGGTTCAACTTAACAGCTCCATTATAATGGAGGACATAAGCTTCTTGCTTCTTTAACCATATTTGAGAGTATTTATCAAAAAGTGAAAACTCGAAGGAGGATTATGACCAGAGCAAAAGGGTTAATAAATCATTAAATCAAGCGTTTTTTGGAGGATCTAACAATTTCTTGTTAGAAAGTAAAAGTTGTGATGTTGTGAGATGTTTTTTTAATAATGACCTTGCTCTCAATGCTACTTTTATTAAATGACTTCGAAGATCCTAAAAATCATCTATTTCATTCCAACTAGACTTTCCAATGAACATATTTTTGAAGGGTAACCCATACACACCTGAAAATTGAATTTTAAAAGAACTCAAGTAGAGCTTTAGTCAAGAATCAAATAATTGGTTCACAAAGTTAGGCCATTGAACTCGATAAGAAAGACCATGGATAGAATTTTTCCTTGCTAATTTTGAAAAATCACATTCCAAAAAAGGTATGTTGATGTTTCAGAGCAGAGGTGACACAATGCACAAATTGAAGGCCCTTGGATGCTCCTTTTGCTCATATTTTCTATGGTAAGAGTCATTTTTTGGGTTGGAAAATGACTCAAGTGCTTTTTGGACTCCTAGTTTGTCTAGTGATGCTATATCTGTGTGAATTGTGGGCTAGCAACACCGCCGTCTCAAAATGGAAACAAATTGAGAAAATCCAAAAATGCTTGATCATAAGCAAGTTCAAAATAAAAAGTTTGTTATCATATGAGATAATTTTGAGTGAAACAGGAGAAACTCCCATTGAAGCAATTTCTATGGTGCGGCTCATAAGATATCTAAAAGGAATTGAGTAAATGGGGGTAGGTAGATGGCCTAATGTTATCTTCAATGAGGGCATGAATGAAATAAAGAAAACATGGATGAAACAAAACTACATATGGATCCAAAAGTGAAATATCTACCTCAATGCTTGTCCCACAAATAGCAAGGAGCTAAAGAATTTTGTTATGGAGAAGTTTTGTAAACGAGTATGGGGAAAAGAGTTGGGTAGAAAGAAGAAGTACTACGTTGAGGAATTCAACCCTATGTGTGATTTGCAACAAAAAAGAGTTCATTGGAGCTACCATTCTATGGAGGGAAAGGGTTCTTATTGCTCAATTAAGAACCAACTCGCATCAACTTCGGTGTGAAACATGATGGTGGAAAAGGCCTAAAAAAGCTTGGGAAGAACAGGTGTGTATATTTTGCACGTCTGGAGCAGTGAAATCAGAAAAATATTTCATTTTCGAATGTAATGCTTTCAAAGACATCAGAGAAAGTTATGGGAATATGTTAGCATCAGTTTCTTGGCATTATATTTTCGTTAGGGGATTGTTCGAAAGTTGGCCCTGCTAATCATCAATTTGAACATGAAAAGGATTTAAATGCAAAAGACAAAAAGCAGGGAACTAATAGTCCCATAGACTATTTTTAGTCTTGTGGACGTTAAAATATCATTTCATTTCATTAATGAGAATTGTACGGAAAACTGTTGATACGGGGCACAATGTTGTCTGCACAATTCATCAACCTAACATTGATACCTTTGAGACATTTGATGAGGTATGGTTGAATATGTAAAGAGTACTCACGTGCAGGGGAATGTTCTGAAGTTTGTCTCTCCACCTTCAAAAAACTCACATCCTTTGTCTTGTAGCTCTTACTGATGAAAAAGGGAGGACAAATCATATATGTTGGACTAGTTGGGCATCATTCTTACAAGCTAATCAAGTACTTTGAGGTAAGGAAGACTATAATTCATAAAATTCTTCATCTATATTACTTGTCTACAACCCTTCTTGGTTTTAAGGAACAAACATCAGGCTATCCGAAGAGTGCCCAAGATCAGAGATGGTTACAATCCAAAAACCTGGATGCTAGAAGTTAGTTCTCTAGCTGCTGAAACTCATCTTGGCATAAAGTATGTAGGTATGAGGGAAAATGACAGGAAAAGCCATGCGGGAAATGAATCTGTGGCTATGTCTAGAAACATGAACTTGCCTCAAACTCACAGAGGTGGAAATTTAAGTAGGTTGGAGAGCAGACTAAACAGGAGGTCCAATATTTTTCGATTCAAAACAATAATATCCAAGCTCATAGAGGTAAATCATCCCCAAAGTTATTAGGAAATAAAAGTGTTTTGAATAGAGCATATGCGAAATCTACTGCTTATGTCCAACGAAGAATTCACCATCTCCGAAAAATAAAGTTTCTAAAAGTCCCCCATTGGTGAAGAATACTTTAGCTCGTCCCATTTTGTGCAATACAGATTAGAGGGTCAAGCAACTCAATAGTAAATCAAAATGTTCCCATGATCCAATTATGCAATACTTATTAGAGGTCAAGCAACTTAATAATAAATTAAAATGATCCGGTTTCACTAATCGATCAAGTTGATATTGATTCTGATCTTGTCATAGACAAAGCGAATGAGCAATTAATAAATTAAAATGATCCAATTTCACCAATTGATTGAGTTGATATTGATTCTAATCTTGTCATAGACAGAGCGAATGAGCAAGTAAAACAAGTGTGGCAAATATACCATTGTTTCTCTACTCAATTCAAATCAATTCACCTCATTTACTCATCCATGCTATGACAACCATGGGCATGGGAACCTTTGCAATCATTCAAGTTCGTTATGAATAGACTTTTCATGCCCTGGACTCACTTAATGCAATGGAAGTGCACACTGTGGTTTAAAGGATTAACATTAACCACATTTTCAGTGGATCAATTTTTTTCTAATATGCAATTAACATATGCATTTCTATAACACATACAATATCAACATAGATTCATCTTAATTCCAGATCTACCAAGCTCCCAGAGGGATCAAATCTTTTAAGATTTAAACTTTTTTTAGAGTGAAAAGAATTTTGATCCCTCACAGCCCTTGGTAGATCCAAAGTTAAGATGGATCTATGTTGGTTCAATTTCCTCCTTTAAATAGGTCATATTCCATATGAATACCATGGGTTCCCATAAACCTAGAGCTCAAAAGCCACTTGACTAAGTCAAGTTTACCTTATTATTTTAGTTTAGAGTTATTTTTGTTTTAAGGTAGAATTATTTTTATTTTTCTTTATTTTATTTTTGACCACATAAAAATGTTTAAGGTATGGTTATTTTTATTTTTATTAACAAATATACATATAATTTGAGTGGGCCTAATTGTTAAGAGCATGTGTTTCCTCCTAAGAGGTCACAGGTTCAAAACCAGAGGTGGGTGTATGTATGCCTTCGTAGACTTAGTAGTCAAATTGCTACATGAAGGTGGGTCTCTTGTCTCACAAACAAGAGGGTCTTATACACCAATTTGGTGTTTGGATAGTAATAATAAAAAAATTGGAAATGTTTACATAACATAACCTTACAACATTTCTTCCATACTCGGTTGGAGAGGGCCTTTAGGTGCAATTATATTTAATTAATGATGTTTTTACATGGCATGATCAAAAAATTTCTAATAAAACTACATCAATTAATATTTTCAAATATTACAATTTTGACGTGGAAATATTTATGTCTTTAAAGATTTTAATATATTCATAGGATATGGTTTTTCTTTTAAGGATTAATTTTAATATTTAATTAAAAAATATTAAAATATTTTAGATTTCGATTCTTTATGCTGAATTGTATTGGAGTTTTTTTATTTATTTATATGGTTATTTTCATTTTTTTATTATGTTATTGGAGATGTGACATACACATTCCCTCATACTGGGTTGTAGAATGCACTCTGTGCAATTATATTTTGATAGCTTGTTTTTATTTTTAGTGGCTACAATCATTATTGACTAAAATGAACATTTATTCATCAATATTATTTAATGAAAACCAAACAAAACTACTTTAGGTTGAGTTGAAGATTGCAAAAATTGTATATTTATTAATATACAAAAATGAAATATAAATTAAAAAGTAAATATAATATGATAATATGATAAATATAACAAAAATAAACTTTTTATTTAGTAAAATAAAATAAAAATGTTTACATTAAGAATCACTCTCCATCCTAGTATGGTAGAAATGTTGTAATGTTTAGCATTTTGATTCAATCATGTTGGTATTATGGAGTTATTAACATTCAATCAGGAAATAAATGCATGAAATTAGGAATTGAAATCACACACAAATTAACACAAGGAATTACGTGGTAAAACCCTAACAGTGTGTCAAGGAAACCTCCACGGGGCAAGGGATTGGAAATCTTATTGCTCAAAATGATTCTCCAAGTTACAATCAGCCTCTCAGGAAATCACCAATTAATATGAGCTATTTCTTTACATAACTTCCTTTTGTTATAAAATCGACTGAACGATAAAATAGATTTTCCTAGATAATTATATCATTTACATTAATTGTTGTCATATTTTTAACAATCTTCACCTTGACAAAAAAAAATTAATCCCTTGCCCATGCCCATTCATCATCTCTTCTACAAGCCAAAAAAATCCAAACACCATCACAACTTCTCTATTGAAACTGGCTTCGTGAATATGTTTGCATGATTCTCTTGTGTATGGACCTTATTGAGAGCTACTTTTCCACCATCAATCACATGTCTCACAAAATGTTACCTTACATCAATGTGCTTAGTCTTGTTGTGATAAGATGGATTTGTGGCCAAATGAATAACACTCTGACTATCACAGAACACATTCACTTTCTCTTGCTTCCTTCTAAGCTTGTCAAGAAGACCTTTTAACCAAATTGCCTCTTTACAAGCATCTGAAGCAGCTATATACCAGGGAAAATTTTAAGAACCCCCCCTAAATTTATAAATATAATAAATGGGCGAATCTCCATGGTATATAAGAAAAATTGAAGGCGATTTTATTAATAATATAATATGTATATATAATTTTTTGGCGAATCTCTCACCAGGCATGGCGAATATTTTACTCAATTATAAAATCTTGTAAGATCTTGGCCAGTCTTTCACTAAATAATAAAACTTTGCAAAGTCCTAGTGAATCTTAGCATAGGCTACATGATGGTTTAATTCCCCCATTTAAATAGGCTACATTCCAGGTGAATACCATGGGTCAATACCATGTGCCATTTTGGTGAATACCATGGGTCAATACCATGTGCCATTTTTATTTTTATTAATTCTAATATTAGGGTTAATAATGGTTTTTTGCATGGTATTAATAACAATCTAGTCCATGGTATTTGTCCCATAGTATTTTGGCCATAGGTTTCACCTAAATATAACCCATTTTTTGAGTGTTCGTAATATAAGGTGACTTATGGAGTAAATATAAAAAAATGTTTTATTTTTTTACCATACCTCTCGTTTATTTATATTTTTATTAATTTACCGTACCTTTTTTACAAATATGGTATTTGGCCCATAGGATTCACTTAAATAAAACCTCTTTCTTGAGCCTTCATAAATAGAACGAGGGTTATGGACTAAATATAAAAGAGGTTTTATTTTTTTAGGATACGTCTAGTTTATTTATATTTTTATTTATTTACCATACCTTTTGAGTAATTATAAAAAGACGTTTTATTTATTTACCATACCTCCACTTTACTTATATTTTTATTTGTTTACACCCTTACATGTATATAAGGTGACTTATAGAGTAAATATAAAAAATGTTTTATTTATTTACCATACCTCTCATTTATTTACATTTTTATTAATTTACCATACCTCTTTTATAAATATGGTATTTGGCCCATAGGATTCACTTAAATAAAACCTATTCTTGAAAATGGGCGAATGGATTCACTTAAATAAAACGTATTCTTGAAAATGGGCGAATGGAAGGTTGGAAGTCCTAATTTCAAGGGCTAAATTTACCTTTTTTACCCTCTCCCTTAAAATAAGGTGGGCTATTTGAGGTGATTTATAAAAATGTACTATGATACAAAATATTCGCCCACTAAAAATTTAAAACCCCTTAATTTCGCCAAAGGGCAAACATTCACCCCTAAAATTATCCTTGCTATATACTCTGCTTCAGTGGTGGATAAAGAAACAATTTATTGAAGATTTGACATCAGCCTAATTGCTCCACCTGCAAGAGCAAAGACATATTGTATAGTATATCTCCTCTTGTCCAAATCACACGCATAATCAACATCCACATATATGCAGAATGAACCTTCACTACCATTAAAGAAGATACAATGGTCACTTGTGCCTCTCAAATACAGAAACACCCATTTCACTGCTCGCCAATGTTCTTCTCCTGGATTTGCCATGAACCTGCTGACAACTTCAATTGCATGTGAAATGTGAGGTCTTGTACATACCATCGCATATATTAAGTTTCCTACCATATTTTCATATGGTACACGAGACATATACTTATTTTCTTCATCAGTTTTAGGACTGAAAACTGAAGAAATATTAAAATGGGAAGATAACATAAAGTTAACAACTTTCACATTGTTCATACCAAAATTTTCAAGTAATTTCTCCACATACTTCTGTTGTGATAACCAAATATTTCCTTTTTTTCTGTCTTTGTGTATCTCCATGCCAAGATATGTTTCGTTGCTCCAATATCCTTCATATCAAATGTCCTAGAAAGTTGAGCCTTTAACATGTTGATCTCTTCCATAGTTTTTCTCGCAATAAGCATATCGTCAACATACAAGACCAAGATAATGAAATATGCCATTGAAAATTTTAAAGTACACACAATGATCATACTTACTTCTAGTAAAGTTCTAGCTCCCCATGAAGGAGTCAAACTTCTTGTATCATTGCCTGGTACACTGCCTCAAGCCATACAATGATTTTTTGAGCTTGCAAACTAATCTTCTATTGTGACCTTGTACAAAACCTTTTGGTTTTTCCATATAAATCTCTTCATCCAAATCTCCATGAATAAAATTTGTTTTAACATCTAACTTTTCTAACTCAAGGTCAAGTAATTCAATTATTGCTAACACAATTCGAATAGAAACAAGTTTTACAACTGGTGAAAAAATTTCGTGAAAGTCAATACCTTCAACCTGAGAATACCCTTTTGCTACCAACCTCGCCTTATACCTTTCGATACTTCCATCAATATTTCACTTCAACTTAAAGACCCATTTGCATATGAAAACACTTCTCCCTTCATGCAGTTCTACAAGATCTATGGTTTTGTTCTTAGATAAGGAATCCATTTCTTTGTTCGTAGCCCTTTTCCACTTTTTGCTATCGGCATCATCTACTACTTCCTAATAACAAGAAGGTTCCCCATCTTCAGTGATCAATGCAATATATGAAGCAAAATCTTCATACCTTTTAGGTGTTCTTCTCTCCCTTGTAGACCTCCTTAGAGTGATTGGTTGATGAACTTCTACAATTTCCTTTGCATTTTCTTCACCTTTTTCTTGAGAAGTCTCTCCTTTATTTTGACTTTCTAAAAAAGGTTTAGCCTCCAACTGAATTTGTTGATTTGGCGATACACTTTCCTGTTCAACTTTTACAACATATGAATTTATAAGAGAGGATTCATAAAATGTTACATTTCTACTAATGACTACTTTTCGTGAAGAAGGATCCCACAACATGTATCCTTTCACCACATAGTCATACCCAACAAAGACATAACATTTTTATTTTGGGTCTAGCTTTGAATATTGATTCTTTGGAATAAGAGCATAGACATGAGAAGAAAAAAAAATTCTTAAATGTGAATAATCATAAGACTGACTCGACCAAACTTCTTCAGGAATTTTACAATTAATGGCAACTAAAGGTGATCTATTTACCAAATAAAAAATAGTTGATACTGGTTCTTCCCATAACTCCTTTTGCATGCTAGCATTGGTGATCATGGTTCTGACTCTTTCCATAAGAGTCCTATTCATACATTCAACAACATCATTTTGTTGAGGAGTATAAACCACAATTTTATGTCTAACAATCCCTTCATCCTTGAAATATTGTTCAAATTCTAAGGAAGTAAATTCATCGCCATTGTCAGTTCTTAAACAATTAATTGATTTTCCTCTTTTATTTTCCATCATATCTTTAAATTGTTTAAAAAATTTAAATACATCAACTTTTCTTCTCAAAATATAGACTCAAACCTTCCTCGAGAAATCATCAACAAACTTTAAGAAGTATAATGTGCCTCCATAAGATATAGTGGAGATGGTCTGCAAAGATCAAAATGAATATAGTCCAAAATTCCTTTACTATTATGACTACCAGTTTTAAATTCCTCTTTACAATGTTTTCCATATACACAATCTTTACAAAAATCCAACCTCACTGATTTCAAATCAGGAAGCAATTTGTGATTCACCAATACCTAAAGACCCTTCTTGCTCATGTGACCTAGTTATTGATGCCATAGGTGAGCATCTTATTCTACCTTCTCTGATACAATCAACACCTCACTAACCTAAGAACTTACATTGAGCCTATAAATATTTCCGATCTTCTCTGCTTTCATAATAACTAGAGCTCCCTTTCAAACTTTTAACACTCCATTTTGACCTGTAAACTTGTAACCTTCCAAGTCCAATACTCCCAAAGAAATCAAATTCTTTCTCAACTCAGGTACATGTCTAACATTATTCAAAGTTCTAGCTGTATCATCATACATTTAAATTCTGAAATTTCCTATTCCAATAGGCTGACAAGATACATTATTACCCATAAACACATAACTACCATTCACAACTTCATATGAAGTGAACCAATTTCTATGTGGACTCATGTGATGAGAAGCACCAGAATCTAACAACCAATTTTCATAATTATGAGAGACATTACAAATAGGTAAAGCTTCATCTACCATACCTAATTCAGCAGATAAAACTTCATCAATCATACCTGACTCAACTTGATTTGCTTCCTTCTTTGGGTTTTCAATGGACTCCTTTCTTTTCCAACAGTCTTTCTTGAGGTGTCCTATTTTGTTGCAGTACCAACATTTGGCTTTACACTTTTTGCCTTTTTATTTTGAAATGGAAGAACTTCTTTCTTTCTCCCCTCTTTCCTTCGACAGACCTCTGACTACCATGGCTTCTGGTGCAGAAGTTTCAATGCTAGATTTCCTCCGTACTTCTTTAGATAATAGAGCTCCCACAACAGAATCAAATTCCAAATATTCGGCTGTGCTAAAGCTAATAGAAGTCACAGAGTGATCCCAAGGCTCGAGAAAGGAACACAACAAGGTAATAACTTTGTCTTCTTCTTGAAATTTAACTTCCATATCTGAAAATTGGCAAATAAGTGTATTTAAAACATTTAAGTGTTCTACAATCTTAGTACCCTCATTCATCGGAAGGCTATATAGTTGCCTCTTCAAATAGATTCTATTGGTTAAATATTTGGTCATAAAAAATGTTTCCAATTTTACCCACAAACTCAATGCCAGGTTTCGTCAACAATGTTGAAGAGAACTTTATCTTCCAAGCATAACCTGGTGGTACTCAGAGCTCAGGCATCCATGTCCTCTCAATCCAAATATGTCATGCCAACAAGTTTCTTTTTAACCCCATCTAAAACTTTATGCAACCCTTGTTGCACCAACCAATTCCTTACTTTCAGTCTCCACAATGCAAAGTTCTTCTTGCTGGTGGACTTCTCCACGTCAAACTTAACATTAGTCATTTTTGCGATTTCTTCCTATATGAGCTCTTTGAAAAAAAATGCTACTAGTTTTTCCTTTCTCTTTTTCCTTTCAACTATAGTATTTTTGAAAAATTCTGATATTTTTTGTTCCGTATTTTATTTTATTTATTTATTTATTATTATTATTATTATTTCTTCATAATATCCAAAAATTAAAAAAAACACTATTTTAACCTTCTTCAAACAATTCTGTTTCTTTAGAACATTTCAGATTCTTTGATTTAAAGGCAATTTCCACAAATAAATTTCTTCTTTATAGTTTTTAGGGTTTCTCCTTTTTTAAATATTTGATCAAACTCCTTACTCTAACGAGGAAAAATTCAAAACCCAATAATGATGAATATCACTCTAGAATTTTCTACAATTTTTTTCTTCTATAAAAATATTCTATAAATTTATGTTGCAATTAAAAAAAATTACCCAGGCAACTGCTTCATTTATTACTCTCCAAAATGAGAAATGTGGCCTCCTTTGACTTGACTCCTCGAGGAATGCAGCCTCTTTTGTTTCAAATGGTCAGTAGGTCAACTTCTTAAAATGATTAAACAACAACTCCACTTATAATTTTCAATGATTTCAACAACAGATTCTCCCTTGGTTGTGTTTTTATTAGACGTCTCGTCACAGCTTTCTCAGTAGCAATCATGATCGATTGCTTAATCATCATCAACAACAAACAAACAAATAGAGGTTTATTTTTTTACACGTTCTGAGCTATTCATCCGGTGGCTTAGTGTCAGACACAAACTCCTAATCTTTGTCAAACCGTCTGGCTAGGCATCCTATCGTGCTCTTCTTTCGAGTTCGATCGATGACGTAAAAAAAAAATGACTTTGTCTCCCTTTCCGACGATTGACTAATAGACAACGACTCGTCCTTTTCACAAGGCTTCAGATTTTCGGCTTCCAAAACAACGCTTCTCCCATGTGTTCTCCGCTTTAAAATGACACTTCTCCCCTGTGTTCTTGGCTTCAAAACGATGCTTCTCCCCTATTTTCTCGGCTTCAAAACAACGCTTCTTCCCTCTGCTCATCTATTTTTTTTAATAAAAAAATTGAGACTCCAATTTAAGTCGTGGTCGGCTTGTTAGAAGAAAAAAACTTCTATGTTGATTCCCTCTACTCTGATCAGCTTCACACCCTCGCTTTGATACCACTTTGGTATTTTGGAGTTATTAACATTTAATCAAGAAAGAAATGCATAGAAATAAGAACTGAAATCACACACAAATTAACACAAGGAATTATGTGGTAAAACCCTGACAGTGTGTCAAGGAAACCTCCACAGGGCAAGGGATTGGAAATCTTATTGCTCAAAATGATTCTCCAAGTTACAATGAGCCTCTCTAGCAATCACCAATTAATATGAGCTATTTCATTATATAACTTCCTTTAGTTATCAAAGTGACTGAATTGACTGAATGGTAAAATAGATTTGCGCAAATAATTATATCATTTATATTAATTGTTGTCATCTTTTTAACATAAAATTCTTTAACACAATATGAAAGAGTTGTTATAATTTTAATATTTTGACTAAGTTAAAATGTTGTGTGGGATTAGCATTTTAACACTTATTGTAATGATTAACATTTTAATATAGAAATATAACTCAAATTTTAAAATAAAAATATAATTGAAATTTTAAATATATGAATTTTCAATAAAGGTTTTTTTTAATAAATAATTTTATTTTCACATATCATTTCAATAGAATAAACGAAAAACCATATGTACACAATTCAAGTATACAAATAAATATAAAAATATATTATTATAATTTTAAAACATTAAAAATTATAATATTTAGGTTTCAATTGATTTTGATTTACATGATAAAATTATATTCTATATATAATTATTGAAATGAAATAAATTATAATTCATAATATTAAAGATAAAAATAATTACAAGTTGTGAATATTTTATAATTTATATGTTTTAAAGTTTTTCTACAGCCAAATTCATATATTTAATTAAATACTTATTTCAAAGAATAAAAAATAATTAATATTGAACTAAAAATTATATCATAAAATTTAATTAAATTTTTCTAAAACATTAAAAAAATCTTATCAAATACCAAATCAATCAAAAAAATTCTAAAACATTTAAAGAAGTCTTATCAAATACCAAATCAAGCCCAAAAAAAAATTCTAACATTGTAAGAAAAATCCTTCTCAAGTACCAAATCAACCTAAAAAAAAATCTAAAACATTAAAAAACTTTTATCTAATACCAAAAAAATTATAAAACATTAAAAACACTTTTATCACATAGCAAATCAATCCAAAATATTTAACTGTAAACTAAACCCAAAAAAAGATAACTTTCAAAAACATTAAAAAAACACTCTTATTAATCACCAAATCAAAAAGAAAACTAAACATTGAACATTGCCCAACCAATTCCATAACAAATCAACCCACCAAATCAACCTAAGTAAACTTTGAACATTGACCAACCCATTGAATGATACCAATTCAAATAAATCACACCAACATTGAAGAACAATCAAATAACAAATCAAAACAAATACCAATTCAAACGTGATTGTTGACCAATAAAATAATAAATCCAAGCAAATACTAATTTAATTCAATAATATGACCAACTAATAACATGAGATTGAAAATAAACCAAACATTGACCAACCCATCACATAATATTGATTACAATTGGAAGTATTAATTAAACAAATGATATCGTTCATATCAATTAAGCACAGGGACAGGAGAGTAAAATTTTGAGGCATTATTGGTATGTCTATGCAGTGCAGGTTCTCCATTGTGCGATGGCATTCAGCATCCTAACGAATATGCACTTCCATGGAACAGATTCTGCATGCTCTCTTCTCATCGGCTTAATTATTATTGTTGTCAATATTACTCGTCATGGACAGATTTGCAACGCAGTGACAGAAACGCCCACATATAACTGCACTGGCAGCTCTGAATATACTAAAGGGAGTACATTTGAGAGCAATCTGAATATAGCGTTTGCTAGGCTGGTTCAATGCACTAAGCAAACAGGGTTTAACATCGCTGTGTATGGCCAAAGTTCTGACAAAGTATATGCCCTCCTCCAATGCAGGGAAGACAAGACAGTCGACCAATGCTACAATTGTTCACAATATGCAACGTCCACCCGTAAAATTTTTTGTTTTAATGCGGCTGGAGGTAGTATCTGGCCTTTTGAGTGCTTCTTACGCTATGAAAACTACAATTTCATCGGAAAAATGGACACACGTTTAGGGTCTATTTACAATGAGGGCTTCGAGGGGCCACGAGATGTCTATATTCCAAATAAA
Organism: Pinus tabuliformis; assembly: GCA_031772625.1. Taxonomy (NCBI): domain Eukaryota; kingdom Viridiplantae; phylum Streptophyta; class Pinopsida; order Pinales; family Pinaceae; genus Pinus; species Pinus tabuliformis. The sequence continues at coordinate 211,002,776 of CM062812.1, read as the reverse complement.
ACTTTCAGGCGGATGTTAAAGATTTCTTAAAGAAATTATCAACGAAAGCATCACTTGAAATGAAGCGATCTGCTTTGAGTACTACAGACTCCTCGTCTCAAAAAATTTACGGTCTGGTCCAGTGCACTAGAGATATATCCAGTAAAAACTGCACAACATGTCTGTCATACGCAATCAATTACATATTCACATCCTCTGTATATGCAGGAGTTCAGTCTTGGAGTCAAAGCTGCATAGTTCGTTGTGAAATATATCCTTTCTGTAATCTAAGTGTGCTTACAACACCACATACCGCTAGGCGGATGAAGACTAAAAACAAAACAGCCATAATTTTAGGGGTCGTGCGTGGCTTGGTTCTCATGTTCACAGGCTGCCTCTTCGCAACTTGGGGAAGACTGAAGTCTGCCATATTTGGAAGGGGTAGCGAAGGTAATGGTGCCACATGATTCTCTGAGCTCCTTGGAAAAAGGTAGCACATACCCATCTAAACCAGGGGTTTGGTCGCCTCTAGTGTTAGATGTGTATATGCGAGTGCCTTGATTGTAGATTTGAGTTATTTGAGGTTTAATAGTTGAATTGCAAACTGGTTCTTTAGATAATCCAAGTATACTATGTTCATTATACTTTTATATTTATATGTAATGGATATATTTTCATAATATAGATGATGATGAAGGTGAAGAACTCATACTCCTCAATAATAATCGACAAATACTATTTACCATGGAAACATTACTCGCTTCCACTAAAAAATTTGATAATCAGAACAAGCTTGGAGAGGGAGGATTCGGCCCTGTGTACAAGGTAACCTAGGATAAGTAAGCTTCGAGTAATGATATTTACTATCTTGAATTAGAGTGATATTCACGCTCTTCTCATTGCACAATTGACTATAGATTAGCAACTGGAAAACAAATATATTGGGGAAAGACAATGAAGCTTAATAATTTACAAAACTTTTATACCCATCTTTTGTGTGAATGTCAGGGAACTACTCCAGATGGAAAAGAAATAGCAGTGAAAAATTGTCCAAAAAATCTATGCAAGGAAAGGAAGAGTTTCTAAATGAAGTTAAACTTGGGGTCGAAATTCAACATCGAAATCTTGTATGCCTACTGGGTTGCTGCCTAGAGAGATCAGAAAGATTGCTGGTCTATGAATACTTACCCAATAAGAGCCTTAATACTTACCCAATAAGAGCCTTGATCAAATTTTATTGGGTGAGTGGGTTCCATTTTATTATGAAAGTAGACAGAAAACTAAAATGATCATTGTTTCAACAAGGATATTCAAATCATGTCAAATTAATTAATGTCATGCACCCATACAGACCCAAACAAACGGAACCAACTTGATTGGGGAAGCGTTACAATATAATAATGGGAGTAGCTCGACGGCTTCTCTATCTTCATCAGGACTCGAGACCGCGCATTATTCATCGAGATGTTAAAGCAAGCAATGTGTTTGTCGGATGAGGCACTCAACCCTAAGATAGTGGATTTCGTCTTAGCAAGACTTTTTCCTCATGGCCAAACTCAAATCAGTGTTGCAAAAGTTGTTGGAATTTAGTGAGATTTCAATACAATCAGTGCTCTTTTAATGCAGATGCTTTACTTGCTGATTTTACTTCAATAGGATTGACAATATTGTAATTATATTTATACCATTTTTCATTCTTGGTTAAGCGTTTTTATGATTTGGGGATTTACAATCTTGATTGTTGTTCTGAGTAAAACTAGTGTCCATTCAGAGTTTTTATGATTTGGGGATTTACAATCTTGATTGTTGTTCTGAGTAAAACTAGTGTCCATTCAGAGTTGCTAGTCTCACTAAGACGGTAGCTATCTTAAAAACAAACAAACTAAAGTTATTTCTGCTTTTTTTATGAGAGATAGATGAGAGAGAAGTAGAACTCAGTGTTTCGCTTGGCTCTTTGCCTCTTTCATCCCTCATTTGACAGAAGTTCGCCACTCTTTCCTCACTTGTCTCGCTTCAAAGAACACCGGTAGAGTCAAAGCACCATAATACCATCAAAGCATAGAGATTTATAACCATAAACAATATAGAGCAACATAATAACATCAAAGCATAGAGATTTATAACCATAAACAATATAGGATCAGATGTATATTGACCATACAAATGCATACACTAAATATACAAGAATATAGAGGAAAACTCAAATAGCTTTATTGATAAAAGTAGTAGAAGAGAGGATTACAACCCATTGGTCTGACCCAACGCCATCCTCCTAGCATGAAATCCCTCTTCACCTCATGAAAAGATAGATCACCCAACACTATGATGTTTCACAGAGAAACCAATAGCACTTACTTACAAAATACAAAATTCCAGCCGGATCTTTAGGATGAGGGATCCATATATACATATTTGCAGTTGAAGGTGGGTGAGTCAGCTTTTGGGATTTTGATTAGAGTCATTTCTCTGATAGTTCTTGGTTCCACTTGGAAATTTCATGATCTCTTACTCATCCCTTGACAAATTCAGAGAGGCAAGTGTCAAATGAGCAATTTCTAGAAGATTCTCTGGGTTTCAACCCAGAAAACTCACTCTGCCATTTGTCTGCTCTCGCTCATCGCACCCTACATAAGGGCTTTTAGGTATGCATTGCACCCTCTATGTGTAACGGATGAGATGCATCGCACGCTCGGCATGGAGCAGTGTGTATGGTCTAGTTTTGACAAGTTTTGAGCAGTTTTTCCAAGAGAACTTCCGGGAAATGATGTAACCAGCTGACCTTGTTCCTTGAGGGTATGAAACAACACTTTTAGGGGTTTATTAACCCTTGGTTTATGGACATATGTGATTGGGGTTGCAGTGCCCTAATATGTCTATAACAGTTGCAAATATACTTCCTTTTCAAATAACTTATCATCTCCCATTTCTAAATTCTTTCCTTAATTTATGATATTCAACAAAAGGTGGGTTTTGCATTCTTGATTCAATAAAAAGTGGGTTTTTACATTCTTGATTAAGCTTTTTTATGATTTGGGGATGGATTGACAATCTTGGTTGCAACTATGCTTCCTTTTCAAATAACTAGTCATTTACTATTTCTAAATTTTTTCCTTAATTTATGATATTTGACATTGTACTCTGTATATGCAGTGGTTATATGCCACCAGAGTATGCTATGTTGGGGCAAGCATCTGTAAAAACTGATGTTTATAGTTTTGGCGTTCTTGTACTCAAATTATCATAGGAAGAAAGAACACGGATTACAATTTGCCACCTGAAATGCAAATTCTTCTGGGATGGGTAAGATATACTGTCCCTTTTATTCCCAACTGAGCATATCTACCTTAATTAAGTTAAGACCATGCTATTTAGTTAATGTACAAACCTATCAGGGATTCCCATGATGATATTGAGGATGTGTCTAGTGTGTATATATCTTATCAGAATGACGAACCCTCTGTGATAGGAAGTCATACGAAGTCGGAAACATTGTGGGGATAATTGATAGAGCAATTATTGAAACGTGCAATGAAAAGCAAGTGGTGAGATGCATTAAGGTTGGTCTTTTGTGTACACAAGCCGAATCTTCACTTCGTCCACCAATGTCGACAATCACTTCGATGCTATCAACTGATTCCGTTACGGACATACCGGATCCCACAAAACCTGCATTTGTGAGTTCTCATGTTTCCCCAAATACCAAGTCTACCAGTTATGGGTCCTCACATGCATCTATGTCTGCTTCTGCATCTGCATCTAACGCCACTGATTCCATCACTAAATTGGTGCCCAGGTAATGGTAAATGTGCAGTGATTTAACAGACATATTTCAGTAACATTGTGACAATATCTTCAACCATTACAATGGCACATATAGCATTACTTTATTATATTATGTTCAACTATGGAATATAATGATGAATTTATTTCTAAATGGACGATGGGGTATGTGAGTAATTTGATGGATTTAATTTTCGTAAAATTATTAATAAAAGTTATAAACTATCTTTAATTATATAATTGCTTTATTATTTTGTCCTAGATTTTTGATATCAATTTTTTAGTTAGTTACATTTGGAAAAGGGAAAAGGAAAAGGAAGTATATGAAAATAAACTTTTTTTTGATGTTTATGTTATAGATATTTTATTAATTTTGTAAACTGAAAAAATTAAAATATTAATGTTTATTTATTTTTTTTATATAGTTTGAGTGGTTTTAATGGTTAAGAGCAAGTGTTTTTTGTTTCTTCTTAAGAAGTAGAGTGGTAGAGTATCAAATCACTAGACGGAGTCCCTTGTCCCACAAATAAGGGGGTCTCATACACCAATTTGGTGTCTGGCTTGGCCGTGACCTAAAAATTGGATAATAATATTTTTTATATGAAAAGTTTTGTTAATTTGGATTTGAAAGTCATTTTAAAAAATTTAAATGTTTACATATTTTTGTGTTTAATTGTTAATTTATAAAAAAATATATTATTAATTTTTGTTTCCAATTGTTATTTTTGTTGGTTTTTTTATCAAGCACTTTATTGTCTTTTCTTCTCATTTCACATTGTGTTTTGGTTGTGTTTTATTTGGTGTTTAGTCTTTTTTTTTTCCCTCAATAATCTCATATTTTTGTAGGTGCAATAATGGTTGCACACAAATATTTAATGACACTCAACACATGGAAGTGTGAAATTCCAAATTCATTTAATGCTCCCCACTTTTTCATTGAACATGGGCAAGCTTGCCAATTTTCACAGACAAGTTATCTAAAAATGTTAAATAGCAACCAAGACCTCTCATTATTTCTCAATTTGGTTATCCTTTTTCCAAGTGACGCTTGTGGCTATGTTTCCTCCACCTTAAATATTCACCTTTGTCTTCTTTGGATATCCTTTTACCAAGTGATCCTTGTGGTTTTTCTTCCTTCACCTTGATGTTCACCTTTGTCTTCCTCTAGTGTAAGGATGCAGATTCACAAACATTCCATGTCACACATCTCATGGAAGTAGGAAACACCAAATTCATTCAAGGTCTCTTCACTTCTCATGATAATGTGATAATAGCACATTAGACAAATGAGCACAGATAATGTGATGATAGGTTTTGTGTTGTGCATGAAAAAAATAGCATGCACTTCAATGCCCATTGAATTCAAGCCTTTTGATCTAATGTGAGACCAGGATTGGATAATGTGATAATAACATGAGCCAAATGAACATAAGATTTGATAATGTGATGCTAAGGTTTGTGATATTCATGTAAAGCCTAATATCAAAGTTTATAATGTTCTTTAATGTCTATTAAAGTGAAGTATTTAGACATAATGGGAAATCATTTTCAAATGAAGTGATCCACATGTATCCTTTTGATTGTAGATTTGAGTTAATTGAAGTTCAATGGCCAAGTTTGTTAGTTGAATCACACACTGGGTCTTTCGAGGGTTCAATGGCCATGCTAAATAATTTAATATGCTTTTAATATTTGTATTTTATATTTTCATCATTGATCTATAAACTGTCATGGATATCTCATTGGACAATTCGTCACAACAATTATTCTAAAATATATTAGAAAATTCAAAATCTAGAATATGAGGATTTATTTCTCAGATTTTTGGATATGTTAATTATTGTTTATTGCGTATGTATGCAAATGATAATTATGCAAAAATTAGAGAACAATGAAATAAAACTCATGAACCACAATTTAACACAAGATATAAACTCGAAAACCCTTTTAGGAGAAAACCCAACTAGAAGGTGAGGTTGCTCTGCTCTTTTTCTCTACATGGAAAATAGATGGAAGTACAAAGAAGAGAGACCAGTGGTGCATGGAATGCTGCAGTGAACAAAACATATCTATTTTCTCTCTCCTCTCTCTACTCCACTCTCGTTTACTCTACTCATCTATGGAAGAAAATGCACTCCCATAAAATGTAACCCCTTTTCCTCCTAGTGGCCCGATTATAACACAACTTGATAGCCTACTAGTGGTTAAGTTTGAATCCTTCAACACTTAACTAGAGTTACAATATGGAGTCTTCTAAAGTATTTTCATTGTGATGAGGTGGCTAGCCCCTTTTCCATGAATAATGGGGGATGAAATGTCATCCTCTCAAATTATGGTGGTTAAAACACGGAGGTCAACTTTCAATTAACATAATTTTTTCATACATACTCCAATTGAGATGATTCTTATGTCACTGGAAAGGTATATGTGTGTAAAGTTCCATGCTGAAGTAATAAAGTTTTACCAGCCCCATCAAACTACTTCTACAAGGTTTCTAGACATTAATTTTCCAAATTAGGTACCTTTAATAAAAATGGTCCTCTGAATAGGAGGGAAGAACATAACATTGATAGAGTAAGACTAGGGTAGAGTAATATTATCACATTAATAACAAGGGAGAGAATTATAATTACAAGGAGGCTGAAGTGAGGAATCCTACTACAAAAACTGGACTAAAGGGAACATAGAAGCAAGAACCAAAATTCCAGATTAGAGAGATAAGAGATACCATGAAAAGAAGCCAATCCTAGAATGAATTGTAGGGGCTGTGAATTAAAATCCAAACTTGAGTCGGAGAGTACCTTGGGGAGTGTGGGTAGGGGGGAAGCGTCTGGTGTAGGAAGATTCTCTTCGTGGACAAAGACAATCACTCTAGCCCAGGGGAGAGGGTCTAGCCACAAACAAGACAATCTAACATAAGTTCCCTTAGATTGAGAATGGTTGAGATCCTACCTCTTGTATCACTTATCCTTATTCGATGATGTCCTTATGTTTTTGCTCCAGCGATTAGCTCCTCACTTGTTAATCAAACACCTGAAATAGATAGACAAGAAACCAGTGCACACATGATAGCATACAATATAGTTGAATCTACTTAAGAGGCTAAGGAGTCTTAAGCTACCAAATAAAATATTGCAATTGATATAGGAAACAAAATATCAGTTGTATTAACATGACAAAAAGGAAAGTATAACCTTCACCTTAGTTTTGTAGGTTTCCTTCGATGGATCCGGATCCCAAGCATCACTCTAACATCTCCTCAAACACCTAAATCATGGGAGTTCAAGGTTTCTTTCTTCTTGTTGATACCAAAACATCCTACAAGCTATTCTCCCTTTAACAAGCTCTTAACAAACATAAAATAAGAGCTAAATTCAAACTAAAACCAAGCTGCATCCAAAGCTAGCAGAGGTTGGAATAGCAGGGGATTATATAGGCATGAGAGAGGGGATATGGTTCCTCTTAAGATGGGAAGAAGCCTTATCTCTTAGGTTAGTTCCTTTTTAATAGGGGAAAGGAGCCCAAATAGTCTCTCTTAGCTCTATCTCGACTAACCATTTACCAGACCTCTGCCCATGAAGCTTCTAGATCTGGAAGCTTCGATTCCATTTTTAAAAACTTTCCAGAAGAGGATCAATGTGGGTAATCAAGGGATAACAATGTTGATCGATACGAGGCTCAGTGTTATTCTCAAAAAATCGGTGTGGGGAAGAAACTGAGGGATAGCTCCAACCTTTAAAACTGGGTTTAAAGGAAGTATCTCTGGAAATGATGTAAAGGGAAAATGTTTTGCATATGGAAAGTGACTTAGAGAGATGTTCTTCATGATAGGGAAGTACACAGGGTTTACTATAGAGGTTCTCCAATATCAAGGAACAGGGAGTACAAGGATAGTGGCAAAATGTTGTGTAACAGATGCCCCCTAAAGCATGAAGGCCGAACAAGAGTGAGGGGTGAAATGCTTTATGAGTAGATGCAAGGAACTAGATACCATCATCGGAAAACCTGCAAGTCAAACATACATATACATATATGAACTCATAGTCATGCCTAATAAATCAAAGAGGCATATAACAATACATGAATCCATGGTATAGGCGCAACTATCCATCAAGAAAAGGATCATGTGCATGAATCCTCGACATGGAGGCAGCCATTCGACCAAGGGGATAAAAAATGAGACCCACGGCATGGTCGCGGCCATCTGTCTAAAGGATCATGTATACAATCATGAATTAATTACTCCTCGCAACCTTGACTTTTGTAATCTGAGCCCAGGGTGTTGCACTCCAACACAACCAGACGAAAGTACAAATTCTAACACGTGAATAGACGTGCTGAAGTCAAACATGCTAGAATGTCACTTGATTACTGGTCAATGATGTGAACAGTTAACAAGCGTGAGAGAAACCACCAATAATGACAATGGCTCTCAAGGTACTAACAACACAATTCACAGAGTGTGAGTAAGGAATTGAAGTTCAACACTCATGAAATCATTTAATCGAAGGCCAATGATGAGGACCTATCATCGAGTGCGAAGAACTTTCCATTGAGGCATGAAAGCTCTAAGGTACTGGAAGGGAGTTTCTAGATCAACTTCCTGGATAATGAGATGAAGTCGACAGGAAGTGATCTATCGAAGGAAGGTCATAATGAATGCTTCATCATCAACATGAAACGAGAAACACAATGAATGAGAGTAATCCAAGATAGTGACATATGATGAGACAATGTTCAGGTAGGAAGACTTCTCTTGAACATGAGAATGACATGACTCCATATTGTGGCCGCATTTGACATCATAGGATCAGAGGTCATGGTGACATGGCAGAGATCATATGAGAGGTTTAAAATGGATAACCCAAAACCTAGGGAGGCAACTGACAGAGTGAGGATGTCCCAAAACCTGACACGAACAAGAGATGAGTGTTAATGTTCAAGAGTGACATGCTACATCAAGTGAAGAATACAAATGATGAAATATTTCCAATTTTTCCCCACCATTTCTAGTGAGTACCCCAATTATTTTCATGAAAGCTTGATGGGGATAGCATATGCTTGTAATATAACTCCATCATTCATATGGATCCATCCTAGTAAGTTTTAAAAGCCCTAGGAAGGAGTAGCTCAGTCTCATCATAATGACAAGTCCTATGTCATTTAAACTTTTAACGAGTCCGACAAAGGTGAAACTTGTCATCTTTTTCATTTTTAGAGAGTTTGAAAAAGACATGAAAAAGGAAACTCTAAAAGGTCCCTTTTCGTAAATTTGTCCCTCAAGCTTGTAAATGTAGAAAAGAAGACTTGAGAGAACCTCCTAGCCATGTTCGACTAAGGTGTACCTTTTTTGTAAATAGTTTATCCCAACCCAAAAAAGGGGTAAACTTATACTGGGTAAACGATGTTTCAGAACCATTTATGAGGTCAAATCAACAAGAGATCGTCAATATTTTCGTGTTTTGAGAGTTAGAAAAGAGCTTAAAGTAGACTCCCCATTTTTATTCACTTTAACGAATCTAAAGGGAAAAAATACTCGGCAATATTTTCAAATTTTTACAAGTCAGAAAAGATCTTAAAGGAGACTCGTCCTCAAGGAACGAGTCATATAAGGGGTAGCAACAGGTTCGGGTTAAGGGGGAACTGCTCGAAACACTGAAAGGTTAAGAGGCTAGCTAGCAAAATCACTCATTGTTGTGGTTCCTCCGAAAAGGAAAAAAAAAAAAGTGAAAGCATATGATCGGCCAAAGAGATGGTGGCAATGGAATGAAAAAATCAAGGCTCATATAGCATAAATTAAATGATAAAAATGGCAGTCACGAGATGCAAATTGGGCACGGGTTCATTTTTACACAAGCTTGAACCATGGGGACTTTGCTTGAATTTGGTTTCATGTTTACACAAGCTTGAAACGAAAAATTATGCTTGATTTTGGTTTCATTTTTACAAAAGATTGAAACAAAGACAAACTATGCTTGAGTTAAGTTTGCATGCCCCCCAACATCGTGACTCAATTCTAGGTACATGGCCCCCAAGCTTCATTTCATTTAGCTAGGTGGCTGGAATGAAGGTTCACTTTCAAGATCCAAGAAAGACTCGACTGAGGTTTTATGAGATCTTAATCAAACATTGGATTTGGAAAAGGGAGTTGTTTCATTTTTTAACAAGGTTGACACAGTAAAATAACTATCCTCATATCCATTGTTTCATTTTTTAAGGAGCTTGACATAAGACAAGGAACTCTTCTCCAAGGTCCTTGTTTCATTTTTTAAGGAGCTTGACACAAGACAAGGAACTTTGCTCCGTCGCTTTGTTTCATTTTTTAAAGAGGTTGACACAAGACCAGGAACTATCCTCAAACCCCTTGTTTCATTTTTTAATGAGCTTGACACAAGACAAGGAACTATGCTATGGCACATGTTCATGGGCCATATGAGAACATGGCTCCCAAGAGGTCCTCACTAGATGGGAGAACCACGCTTTGGGAGGAATACATGTCAATTGGTACCAATGATATATCTGGTTCGAATACCCCCAGTACATAATGTATTATACCATCTGTGTAATCATCAGCAAATGTGGAGACAAAATAAGTAGCCACATAATTGACCTGTGGCAGGGAGGGTACTACTTTCAAACAGGAACTAATAGGGGACGATGGTTGCATAGGGGGAACTTGGTGAACAATGAATGGCAATTGATCAATGGTCACCATTGTCGCTTTGTGTGGAAAACAAACCACACAGAAAAGTGAATAAACAAGAGATCCCATGACATAAACATAGTCACGTCCAAGGAGAATATTGAAATCTGAGGGACCTTGGACTACCATCATGTCTATATAGACGGTTTTTCCTCCCAAAGTAATAGGGAACTTCAGAAGGATCCTTAAGCACTGATTAGTTCCTCCACTGAAAGCCAACAGATTCTTGGTGACAGGCACAAGCTGTGGAGAACCCAAAGCTTGCTAAGTAGTAGAAGAAATGATGCTAACAGAGGCGCCTTCATCTAATATAGTGCCATGTACTACCATATTATATGCTTGTACTATGATATCGAAAGGCACATAAGATGGAAGGCGGAAAACAATCAATTAACTCCAATCAAAAGGAACGAAAAAACTACTTGGTGGGGGTATCATATGATTGCCCCCATGCTTTACAGGAATAAGAGAACGGCTCTCCTGAATAACCAAGATGGGAGGGTCACTCTTCAATTCATGATAATATGAGGATATGAGAAGAACATTAGTAGTATGATCATCACTCTCTTTGGAAACAAAGTGAACGATTGAAGTTGGTGTCAAGTCACCACTCTTTTCGACTAATGGTTGGTGAGGAACAGACAAAGGAGGGTCATGCTTAGGAAGAGCAGGACAGGCAAGAGATGAATCTAATCCAATCACTTTACCAACTAGGAGAGGGTCAAAAGAAAGTCTCTGATAACCAGCAAGGAGTTGGGCATGAGGAGTTGTAAGGTTTTCCAAAATTTTGGAAGCTTTATCCATAAGAGGATAAAGGTGAAGAAGATTCTTCCCTTCACATAACCTATAGGGAAATCTAATCTTGCTGTTCTTATTACAATCATTAGTTGAAGGTGTAGCATCGACATGATCTCCATAGGTCGATAGGGATGGTCGATTCAAGTCTTGTGACCACACCTCTAAGACTCTGGGAATGCGAGGGAAGTCTCGAAGGAGATGGTCACCCTTACATAGCTTGCAAGGGAATATGAATTTTCATGGAGGATCAGAAGGTTTGTCGATGGGAAGTTCATTTGGAGTAACAACCACATGTTTGGCCTCTCACTTATCTGAATTTTTCTTCTTCATCATCTTCTTATTCTTCTTAGCCTCCTGGTTACTAGATTTCAAACTTTCACCAGGCGAAGTAGAAGAGGAAGGTAAAGAAATAGGGGAAGAAGGTGAGAGGTCAACCTTAGAATCAATGTGATGTGGCTCAAATGAAGGAGATGGTTGGGAAATGGTTGGGACATTGAGGACTACCGAGGTCAAAAACAACTAGATAGATAAATCAATGGTTAACCCAGGGAGGGACAACGCCGCCATATAAGGAGCACCAGAGTTTCCAAAAGAAGGAAAAGGACCAGGATTCCCATCCGAGGGGAAACCTTGACTGATAGACTCTAGAAATGTTGCCATTGGAATTGACCCTAAAGAATCACTAAGGAAGATAACTTTAACCAAGAATATTTCATGGGAAATTAATCTTAAGATATTGAAACAAAATTTTTCCTTTTCATATTTTAAGAGTCAAGAAAAGAGCGAAAGGTGACTCTATTCTCTTTCGGAGTTAAAGAGATTGAAAGGACAAGTGCTCGATGATATTTTCAAATTTAAAGGGTCAGTAAAGATCAAAAATGACTACTTAGAGTACTCTAGGCATAAAGGATTACTAGGTAACTGTGAACTGCAGAATACCTCCCGACGAACTGAAAAGTATGAGTAGGCAATCTCCCCAAATGCTGTGTTCGGTGTATCACATTTACAAGGTAGTAGACTCAGCTTCCTATGGATAAAGGATTGTAACCTATAGGGGTCTCCCTTTATATACATGACGATACAGGGAGTACAAGTCTATACTAGCGCTATCTAAGGTTAATAACAATTGCTAGGTTATAAGATGTCGGAACACATCTCTAACCTAGACCACTAAATGCAAGTGTTAAGTTTCAATGATTCCTTAGGTTAATTCAATAAATTTTAACAGTTTATTTTGAATTAGGTTTCGATTTCAAGGCCCTATCGCTGTCATATGAAAAACTCCTATATGCAACCGTATGAGAAGATAAATATTTCTTCAATGAAATATAACAATAATTGAGGGATAGAGAGCACACAATCAATGCAACAATCAAATAATGAAATCTTTCAGTAATACATGTCCTAAATGCACTTAATCTTCCCTTAATGACAAAATAAGTTTCATTTCATTTCTCATGCCTATGTTCATGCAATTCTAGCTTCTCAATAATGTTACTAATGCAATATTTTCGCTAAGTAAACTAGAATGATGTTCTTATTTTCATAAAATGCAAAATGAATCTTTCACATAGAGCATTTTCAGTGAAAATTTTCACAATTCTGAACAAACATGCTTCGATCAAATCCAAAGCATGATAAATGAAACTAAAAGCAACTTCTTCCTTGAATTGAACAAACCAAACACATAAATGATTCAATTGACAAACCAAGCAATTTAATCTCTGCTCAGAAAGAAAAAAGAGACACTCGAAATAAGAGAGTAAATGAGACTCTTTCACTCATTCAATTGAAAATGAAGCAATGAAGATGTTGCGACTGAAGGATGGATTAAATGAAGCAGTAAATCAGAAACTTAACACAATGAGTAAAAAAACAAGTGAACAGTAATTGACCTAGATGCCCTAGGGTCATAGGAACCATCCAAACTCTCCAAAAAATCAAGCATTGAAGCTTCGAACCAATCAATCAATTAAACCTAGCAATCAAAGCATCCTAGTCATCTTAGTTCACAGGGAGAATAGATGTAGACAGGCCAGGAAATAGAATCTAGGAGAAATGGTGGTATGACAAAAGTTGTCACAAACCATGAGATGAAGAACAATCCAAAGAGAGGGATATGCTCCCCAATGGATTTGACAATTTTTGGTGTACGAATATTTTCTCTGCAGACAAAGACAATCCCTCTAGCCCAAGGGCATGGGGGATTCACTACGAGAGCAATACTATGGCACGTAGGTTCATATTGGGGGGTATATAATGAGGAGAAAATGACATAATATATTGGGGGATATATAGGGGATAAAGGGTTTTTATATTGACAAGTATAAAAAATGGAGCTCAAAGTTAGTGAAAAAATATAAAGGGGTATAAAAAATGTTAAGGAAAAAATCGATACCTTAAATATCTAGTGAAAGTAGGGGTTTTTTAAATTGGGAAGGTATATTGGGTTTATATTGGTAGGGGGTTAAATAATATGATTTTTAGAGGTATTTTCCAATATGTACTCAAATTAAGGGTATTGTTTAATATTCCATAATCGCATGTGATATGTCAGAGGTTCATTGAGTGAACCCCCCATGCCCAAGGGAGAGGGTCTAGCCACAAATAAGACAATCTAACATAAGTTCCCTTAGATTAAGAATGGATACGATCCTACCTCTTGTATCGCTTATCCTTGTTTGATGATATCCTTGTCTTTCTGCTCCAGCAATCAACTCCTCACTTATTAATCAAACACCTGAAACAAATAGACAGGAAACCAACACATACATGACAACATACAATAGAGTTCAATTTACTTAAGAGGCTAAGGAATCTTAAGTTACCAAATACAATATTACAATTGATATAGGAAACAAAATATCAGTTGTATTAATATAACAAAAAGGAAAGTACAACCTTCGCCTTAGTGTTGCAGGTTTCCTTCGATGGGTCTGGATCCCAAGCATCACTCTAACATCTCCCTAAACACCTCAATCATAGGAGTTCAAGGTATTTTTCTCCTTGTTGACACCAAAACATATTACAAGCTATTCTCCCTTTAACAAGCTCTTAACAAGCATAAACTAAGAGCTAAATTCAAACTAAAACCAAGCTGCATCCAAAGCTAGTGGAGGTTAGAATAGCAGGGGATTATATAGGAATGAAAGAGGGGATATGGTTCCTTTTATGATGGGAATAATAGTTATCTCTTAGGTTAGTTCCTTTTTAATAGGGGAAAGGAGCCCAAATAGTCTCTCTCGGCCCTATCTAGACTAACCATTTACCAGACCTTCGCCCACAAAGCTTTTAGATCTGGAAGCTTCCATTCCATTTTTAAAAGCTTTCAAGAAGAGGATCAACGCAGGTAATCGAGGGATAACAACGCTGATCAGCACGGGGCTCAGTGTTATTCTCAACAAATCAGCATAGGGCTCAGTGTTATTCTCAGCGAATTGGCACAAGGAAGAAACTGAGGGGTAGCACTGACCTTTAAAAATGGGTTTAAAGGAAGTATCTCTAGAAATGATGTAAAGGGAAAATGTTTTTCAGATGGAAAGTGACTCAGAGAGATGTTCTTCATGATAGGGAAGTACACAGGGTTTACTGTAGAGGTGCTCCAAGATCAAGGAACAGGGAGTACAAGGAAAGTGGTAAAATGCTGTGTAATAGGGGGGGTAGTGACGTAAATAATGATTGAGAGCCAAAATCCTAGAGAGTTGATGGCAAGCGTGAATGTCAAGGATTGCATTGTGCTTGTTGCCTAGAGGTTGCAGATTTGTATTGCTATTCCACTGACATTGTCTCCATGTTTTAAAGGCATCGATAATTGATCGTAAATTTCCTTGAGTGAGATCATAAGTTATCCCCCTCTACATGAAATAATGGTGATGCCCTCGACCTCGCAGAGCCATTAATTCATGTGTTATTCTTATAGAGTGAAATCTATAGATCCATAGGTAATCCATCATATTTCACATGATTGAGTTTGATGGCATTAAATATTGTTGATTATGATACCCATGTTCACTATAGTTGACCATGTCAGCAATAGTCAACTATAGTTAACATGTGTTAATGTATAGATTAATTTATAGTTAAAACATTCTAAATGTGTAGATTAATATATTATTAATGTGTCACTAATTTTACATTAAACTCTTACTAATGTTATTTAAATGTTATAACACTTTTATTAATGTTATATTAATATGTTAATGTTATTATATCTATGCCTTAATATTATATTAATGTCAAAATTAAACAATAACAAAATATTAAATATTAAATATTAATATATTGATTATGTATTAAGTATTATATTAATGAATTAATTGTTAATATATTAATTTTTTAATTAATATATTAATGTATTAATTAATGTTTGAATTGATTAAACAAAATACTCAAAATGTGAATAAAATAAATCGAGATGAATAATGAAAAAACACCCAAACTGTTTATGAGATAAATAATGACAAAATAGCAAGATGCAGACAAATAGGAGAGGGACACCAGTAGTTGGACGCCCCCCATGGACCCAAACGCCACATAGACAAACATGGTGGTAGTATGACACATCTCCCCTACATGCGGCCATGCGTTAGGCAATTATGTGATAAATGTCGCGTAGATTTGGGCGGGTTATGGTTTTCGTTTGCCATGGGTTCTGAAGGGTTATCGAACCATCGTGTTATTTTATTTGGGTCTAATAGTTGAGCATTTGGTGCCCCTGATACTTGCAGACCATGCTATAATGTTGGTCACAACCATCACCATTCTTGGAATTGTGGAGAGTGGGTTATGGGGCGTGATGGTTCCTAATTCGTCACGTTGTTCAGTTGTTATCTTGTGTTTTATTTGGTTTACTTGAGAATTTTTTCTTCCTCATCACACACTAAAAACTAGGGATTTTCCTCTACTTGGTGTTGGACATGGATGTTTTGTGCTCCGAATGGTTTATTTGTAGGTAGTTCGACATTTTTCAACAAAATCTGGAGGATTTATTCTGTTTTTTGTTGGTTTTTCACAAGTTTAACCCCACCACATCTTTTTGGCCTCCTTGTATGTCTTGTAGGTCACTATGGGTGAGTTGTAGCTAAGGGTATTCTTGCTATTGGTGTTCTTATGGCGTTTTGGCATTTACGAAGCACAACAAATTCTTCTACAGTAGGATTTTAATCCTACCAGATTCTTCTGGCTGTATTTTTAAACACATTCAACTGTATGGATTTTGGTTTCCTTTTAATTTTTGCTACATTTGCTTCTATGTTTATGCATTGATTCAGGAATTATAGGTGGATTCTTGCACATGTGGGTTTTTTTGCATTACAATTTTGCTTCATGTGAAATTCGAATTTCTATTGGTAGTTTCAGGTTTTGCTACATGTGGGTTTCAATTTTTTAATAGCGATTTAGGGTTTTGTAGATGGTGGCTATTTTTCTGTGACAAATGGTGGCTATACTTTCTGTATTTTTCAGTAATTTTCTATGATAGATGGTGGCTATTTTTTTGTAACCCAGTTTGCTAAATAAAATAATTTTTGTGTGTGCTATGATTTTAGTCAAATTGCTACAATATATTTGATGTAGTTGTTGGTTTCTTGTGTTTAGATAGGAAATTAATTGTGTTTAGATTGGAAAATTAATCGTGGCACTGTAAAGTTGAGTGTAATTTCATAACATTTTCAGGGCTTAATTGCACTTATATATATGAAGCGGTTTCACACATTTCTATGAGAAAATTATGAAGCACCTAAATTCATTTTTGTGAAAATTTCATTGAAACAAAAAACTATTGGGAAGTCATAGTAATAGTATTATACAAGAATATTGTATACAGTTTGTTTCCTATTAGCCAATACTATTAATAAGAATATGTTTTTCTTAATATGTCAATACATTAGATTAATATTCTGTGTACTATTAATGGGATTCACAACCTTGTAATAATATTGTGTTATGTGAGGTTTTGAAGATGGATGTTGTGATTAGAAGAAGTGTTGAAGCACTGGTTGTCATTTTAATTATTTTGTTTGGGAGCATAATTGTCAAACTATTTAGGGACTTGATATGGAGGCCTTGTACATTCCTTGTTATGGAAGTAATATATCATCTTTTCCGAAAGGTAAGAAATTAATAGGAATTCTTCATTTTATTTGTATCCTTAATTGAAACTGACACATGCTAAGAAGGTAAGAAATCCTTTCATTATCAAGGCCCTTATAGTAATATGCTAAGGTAAGAAATCCTTAATGAGATGATAGGGTACTGCTTTCATGGAATTGCAAGGCCAATATCATAACATAGTGAGGACCTTTAAAAACTAGCACATGTTAAGAAGGTAGTCCCTTAATGAAAATTGCATTCCTGTGTTTAGATAGGAAATTAATTATGTTTAGATTGGAAAATTAATTATGGCACTATAAGGTTGAGTGCAGTTTCATAACATTTTAAGGTCTTAGTTGCAGAGAGGAGTCTTTCGAATTAATCACATTATTAGGATTGCACTTATATATATGAAGTGCTTTCACAGATTTCTTTGAAAATTTTATGAAGTGTCTTAATTCATTTTGTGAAAATTTCATTGAAACAAAAAACTATTAGGCAGTCATAGCAAATATTGTCATAGTAATAGTATTACATGAGAATATTGTATACAGTTTGTGTCCTATTAGCCAATACTATTAGTAAAAATATATTTTTCTTAGTATGCCAATACATTAGATTAATAGGATATGTAGTATTAGTGGGATTTGAAACCTTGTAATAGTATTGTGTTATGTGAGGTTTTGAAGATAGATGTAGTGATTAGAACCCTTACTGAAGCACTGGTTGTTATTTTAATTGTTTTGATTGGGAGCATAATCATGAAACTCTTTAGGGACTTGATATGGAGGCCTTGTGAATTCCTTACTATGAAAATAATATATCATCTCTGCTATAAGGTAAGAAATTAATAGAAATTCTTCATTTTATTTCTATCCTTAATGAAAATTGGCACATGCTAAGAAGATAAGAAATCCTTTCATTATCAAAGCCCTTATAGTAATATGATAAGGTAAGACATCCTTAACGAGATGATAGCGTACTACTTTCATGAAATTGCAAGGCCAGTATAATAACATAGCGAGGACCTTTAATTATTGGCACATGTTAAGAAGGTAATCCCTTAATGGGAACTACCTTCTTCTGTTTAGATAGGAAATTAATTGTGTTTAAATTTGAAAATTAATTGTGGCACTGTAAGGTTGAGAATATTTTCATAACATTTTCAGGGTTTAATTGCACCTATAAATATGAAGCATTTTTGTACATTTCTATGAAATTTTTATGAAGTGCCTTAATTCATTTTTGTGAAAATTTCATTGAAACATAAAACTATTGGGTAGTCATAGTGAAGCAACCTTGTAATAATATTGTGTTCTGTGAGGTTTTGAAGATGGATTCTATGATTAAATGAAATGTTGGAGCACTGGTTATCATTAGTTTTTATGAGAGCATAATCATCAAACTCTTTAGGGACTTGATTTGGAGGCCTTATGAATTCCATAATGTTGTCAAGGTTGAAATCAATGTCTGATTACATTTGGTAATTGTTTATGCTCAAGAGAGACATTTTTCTATTGGTATGGAATCCATCCAAGGTTGTATATTTCAGAATCTGAGCTAATCAAGGAAGCTTTATCAAATAAATTCGGTAACTATGGAAGGGAGACACACATGCCCTTTGTGTTGGATTTATTAGGGCGGGGATTTATTTTTGTAGATCATTTGGGATGGGTGAAGCACACGAGGATCATGAGCCTTGTAATAAGACTTGATAATAGACTTCATAAGACTTTATAATAGATGAAGAACTTGTTGTCAGTCATTATTTTTGAGGTTGAGGGAGTAAACACATAAGACAACATCAAAACCACTTTGGAAGCTAGGATCTAGCCGCATCAGAGAGGGATCTCTCTGTAAAATTTAGCTATGTTTGATGTGAATGTTAGGTTAGTTATTACTACACTAATTATTTTTTATTTAATTTCTTGGTTGATTAAATTATTATAATTCCATTGGGTTATGGAGTCTAAAGATTAACTAGATCTACATAAAATTTTGAAGGAGTTTGACAGTACAAGCTAGGTTGCACTAGTTGGATCTTTCAGAAATTTAAATGAATAATGAAACAGAAGAAATGAAAGATTCAGTAGAAACTAAGGAGCAACTAAGAATTCCTTAATTTGACTTCAGCCGAAAATATATAAATTACTAATAGCTAGAATAGGGTATTCTGTATAACATATCCTATTCATCATGGTTTCTATTATGTAATTAATATTTTTAGAAATAACAAAGAAAAGAGACAATGATTAAACGCATGAACAGAAGAAAAACATCACCAATTCGTACACCACATGAATCCTGTGAAGAATGTCCTTGTATTATTGATGCTTCTAGCAACTTGGAAATTACAATTCGCAGAGGAAAATTATATTCAACAATCAACATTTCTTACTTAAAATGATGAAGTATTTATAAAAATCCTAAACTAAAATATCTTGAAAAAATATCAAGATTTGTTACAAATATCTCCAACTATATTACACAAATAGAATTGAAATATAGGACATTCAAAACTAATGAATCTACTTGGCACTATCTTTATGGATTTTCAATGACAAATAAAAGCAATTCAAATTTTTTAGCAACTCTTATTTGATGAGGTGGCCTCCAAGTCACTAACTGTCTTTGAGATTTTTCCTCCTGAAATTATGAAAAATAGGGTCTTGTAATACCTTTGTATATCCCAAACCATAATATATTTTAGAAAATTGAGAGAGGTTTTTGTGGATTATGATGTTGGAAACAAAAACCTCTTTCAGGTTTTTAAAATTAATTTCCATCGACTCGGAAACCGAATTTTAAAACACTGAATGAAAACATGAAAATTTGAGAAAATATACCTATAAAGGTTCATTCGAATCTCCCAAACCATAATAACTGTTATAAAATGGAGAGAGGGTTTTGTGCATAAGTATGTTGGAAGCAAAACACTCTTTCTTATTTTTAAAATTCATTATCAGTTGTTTGTAAACCATGTTTGAAATTATTGTGTTGTATAAGGAAAAACATAGTTTTACTTGACCATGAAATGAACATATGACGTGGAGGCGAGAGGTGACATGGAGGTGGGGGATAATGTGGAGGAACATGGTTGGTAGAAATATAGGTGGAAGAATAGGATTAGAATATGAGGAGGGACATGGTGGGTGGACTTTGGTGTGGGAATAGTTAGGCAAAGGATACATGATGGTTGAGTGGAAGTGGGGGGTGACATAACCGGGAAGGAGGTTTGCGACAAGGAGATGATATCGCTTTCGAAGGAGGGTAGAAGATGATTATGGTATTAGTGAAGGGGGGTTCGAAAATATTCTAAGGGAGACATGTAGTAGCAGGGCCCAGGGGTAAAACCACTACTTTCAGACCCCCACCCCACCAATAAAGGGAGATAAGGTGAGGGGGTCCGAATTAGATCGGGTGCCGTCAGATCAGATGTGCGTTGAATATCAGGCGTGGAATATGTGCGTAGTTTAATCACATATGAAAAATCTCCTTTTGTCGTTATCAATTTTACAATAAAATCAAAGCTATAGTACCAAGGCCTTATTACAATTTATTTAATCACATTACTATAACAATTTCTTGACTAAGTATTTGAAGGTTTCAGTACTTCAAAAACTAGTGTCACCTTAAATTGTATCTAAGACTATTGAATATAGGTATGCCAAAAACTAACAAAATAACTATATCATAAAGTAAACCACAATTGAACAAAGTGTGTTGTGAACTAGTACATTAAATTGTATGTTCAACCATATGTGAACTTTATATTAACCATGCAATGTATTGCATCCTTACAAAATCCAGATTGTGATGTGGTTCCAAAAATTGTCATGCCACCCCTATGCTTGATGGCCTCCATTTCTTTCATTGGCCAAACTTGTTGAGTTTCCTGCCCAAGCCAAGTATGGTGGAATACCCAAGATTGGCTTATTAGGATGTGCCCAAATGTTGGCATATGCTTCAGTCCAATTTTCTCCTTGTAGCCATGTAGGGACTAAGTACCCCAGGTATCAACTTGTGCTATTAACCCCAACATTGGGTGGAGGTGTCCTACATTCACAAATAGGATTTAAACTTGCACTAGTAGGGGTATAAGAGGTGGGCATAACCCCTAGCTGATAGCGGGGGAATTGGATGTTAATCAAGTCTTGGTATGATGGTCTAAGATTTGCAATGTGGTATACAGTGTTAGACATCACCTTGTTTTCCTCAAACTAGCTTGGACCATAATATTCCATTTTTGTCACCCCTCCTCATTTTTCCATCACTTGTTGATGTTAGGAAAAATACTTGGGGGTGGGGGGGTTGAATCAATATTTTAATTCAATTAAAACTTCCAATTTCTTATTCAGAGTTATGTACACTAATGTTCTTCGTGCAACTAGTGTATGTAAGTGACTTAAGCAAATCAAAATATCTTGTTTACTTAATTTGTCATAACATTCATCTGTAAGTTAGCTTAACAATTGCATTATTAATTCATTAACCATCTAGTATGTAGTAAAGAACAAATAATACAGGACACATGAACAACACACATAGAACACCAGGGTTTTAGGTGGAAACCCAATGTGGGAGAAAAACACCATTGTTGTTGTCTCTATCTTCTTTCTTATCATAAAATATTCATTACATTTAGTACTGGTGTAAAACCTTACTAGTATGCAAGCACCCACCTACAGGAGGCTACAACCTCCACTTGTTCTCCAGCACCCACTGGAAGAGAGCTACAACCCCCTGATCTTGTTTACTGGTTCCTACTAAAAGATAGCTACCCCCACTGTTAAGGTTGCAACCCTCAACACCTTTTGGACCACTTTTCATAATGTTTGGGACTAGATCCACTTATAAAAAAAATCATCAGACAACATGTAGGCCACTTTTTATCAAATTTTCATACTAGACCCACAAAAACAATAAGTCTAAACCAATATCCAAACTGAAATATAAACAAATATGAACCACTGAATCTTTGAAGCATCAAGTCACTAAATCTAGAACCCAAGCAGAACAAATGATCTTCATAGTATATACGCCAATGTTCTTAATAGAACCTATGTATATACACACTCCCTCTATATAAAAATTGTGTATATATCTTAGATTAATAAACACTGAATCATTTATCTCATTGTAACACTGGACTACTTGCTGAACCAGTCATAGATCATTGAACCAATCACAGAACACTGAGCCAATCATAGATCACCAAACTGTGGCATCATTTGTTAGGCCCATATACTACTAGTGTAACCCCTTATTGTTATTAGTACAACCCACTTATTATATCATTGTACCCATGTAGTGCCCATATTGTTACTATTGTGCCCGATAGAAGCCCACTATTGCTATTATTGTGCCCTTACATTATTATTGTTATGTCGGCTCTGATTATGTTATGACCCCTTAGACTCCTATATATAGAAAGGAGGTCTTTTCATTTGTATCATCCAAGAATTGTTCATTTATGTAATGTAAAGGAGGTTTCCCCCTTGAAGAGGCTGAATTCTAAGGCGTTGATCTATCTTTTCTTGAGCTGTTTTCATAACATTTGGTATCAGAGCTTTGGATTCTAGGGTTTCGCTGCTCCAAACAGGTCATCATGGCATTTTTGCTATAACTTTTTTCTGTGGCATTTTAGAAGTTGAGAAAAAACCAATTTGAGAAGAAATCGCGCTAAATCTCGGGTCCGAATTTCAGAGCTTTTCGCACTATATTCGTGGAGATATGATCTGAGGAAGTTGGTCTTTTTATAGACTCTTGAATTACATTCCAAACAGGTGACCTGGGGAAAATCGTCATAACTTTCTCTCTAAGCATCGGATTGAAATTTCATAAGAAGGTATAGAAAGAGGACAGACTGTAGTTTCTTGTATATCGTTTTCAGAGCCAAAGGTCGAAAAATTGACACGTGGCACTTCATACAAGTTCGCTCTTCTGGAAAGGTCTATAATCAGGTCATCTTGGTAGATTATGCATAACTCTTTCTTGGAGAATCCAATTTGGATCAGACTGGTGGCATTGGAATGAGGACATAGAGGGCTACTGCAGGTAGCAAATTTAGAACTTAAATATCCGAAGGTACAACGTTACAGTCGTCTCAATATCGAGGTCCTAAAATCAAGAAAAAGCAAGATGAGGAAGTTTGATGGCAAGGATCCGGTAAATTGGATACTTCAGATGGAGCAATATTTTGATCTACATGGTGTACCAGTGTTACAAAGGGTATGTATTTCATCTTCTTATTTAGAACTAGATCAATTTTTATGGTATAAAGGGCTTTGTTCTCGTAAACAACTTGTTACGTGGTCAATTCTCACGGAGGAAATGATAGCACATTATGAGGATACAAAGAGCAACACCTTCTTTACAACAACACCACAACAATTGGAAAGAGTAAAAGGGCTTTGTGACATATTGGAAAGTAAAATTATGGCAACAAGGAAGTCTACCCCTCACAACTATAAAGATGGAAGTGTTGTTTCTCCTATCCTTCCACAACCTACAAGGGTTACACCACAACAATTGGAAGAAGAAAGAGAAAAAGGGCTTTGTTACAATTGTGATAGAAAATGCACTAAAGGTCATAAGTGTGCTGAGAAGAAATTATTTTACATAGAGTATGAAGAGGAGGAAGAAAAGGATCAAGAAACATCAAAAGAAGAGGATATATGCCAAGACCCAACCTCAGAGAAAGAAGAAATGAATCAGACCATATCTTGTAAACTATTGGCAAGAATGACCACTTCTCAAACTCTCAAGATAGCAAGACATATCAAGAAGAAAAAGGTGCAAGAAGTGAAAGATCACATCAAGAAAGAAGAAATGAATCCAACCATATATTGTAATTCATTGGTCGGAATTACCACTCCTCAAACTATCAAGATAGAAGGACATATCAAGAAGAAAAATGTTTAAGAAGTGAAAGATCACATCTAGCGTCAAGAAATGAATCTGACCATATCTTGTAAAGGATTGGAAGAAATTACCACTCCTCAAAATCTAAAGATAGAAGGACATATCAAGAAGAAAAAGGTTCAAGCAGTGAAATATCACATTGAGCAACAACAACAAGTTCTCCAACTTTTAAAGGATAACGCCACTTTGGTGCAAAATCCAATGAAACAACGGGTAGATCAACATCATAGTGAAAAATGTTTTGATGTAGGTGATTGGGTATTTTTACTACTACATCTAAAGCAAACTATTTATGAGAAGGAAACGTTGGCAATACTACATGCACTTAAAAAATGGCGAACTTACCAAATGGGAAGACTCTTCAAGGATGAGGATGTGGAAGCATTGTTTTTTGCTATTTCTATTATCCAACCAGATTGGATAAACAAAGCAAGGGATGAATGGAAGAAGGACAAAGAAGTATGGCCACTTATTCAAAAGTTGCAAAAGATCCCAATTGAAACAATATTGCCAGAAATTGAAGAGGAAGGAAAAATCATATTGGAACCTCGAGTAGTCACAGAAACAAGAACCCGACAGCTACGAAATTGATCAATTTCGGAGTATCTCATCAAGTGGAAGAACTTACCTACTGAAGATTCCACATGGGAGGACAAGAATTTTATACAAAAGCATCAAGAACTACTCAAGCATTGAGGACAACGCTTTTTGAAGGAGAGTGGCATGTTAGGCCCCTATACTACTAGTGTAACCCCTTATTGTTATTAGTACAACCCACTTATTATATCATTGTACCCATGTAGTGCCCATATTGTTACTATTGTGCCCCATAGAAGCCCACTATTGCTATTATTGTGCCCTTACATTATTATTGTTATGTCGACTCTGATTATGTTATGACCCCTTAGACTCCTATATATAGAAAGGAGGTCTTTTCATTTGTATCATCCAAGAATTGTTCATTTATGTAATGTAAAGGAGGTTTCCCCCTCGAAGAGGTTGAATTCTAAGGCATTGATCTATCTTTTCTATCTTTTCTTGAGCTGGTTTCATAACATCATTACCAACCAATATTCCAATCAAAAATCAACCCAACCAACACTATCATGCATAGATCATAGAGACATCATTGAAATACATCAACAAATAGAACATACATCATCAATAGTTATCATTAAGTATCACTACAAACCTTGACTAGATATGGCTCATAATATATACACGATCATTATTAAGAAAATTGACGTATATACAAGCTTGTACTGCGAGACACCTGCATACAGATCTCAACATAATGAAGAACACTTCAGGGAATATATACGTGACTATTAAGAAAAAAACCTGCATACATATACAAAATTACCCAAACAATCCTTCACTACAAACATAACACATACGACACGTACGTTACTGTCAAATCACAGATCACATCATCACTATAACCATCGATATTGCATTGTTAGGTACTTAAACATTTGCAACAAGCAAATCAAACAATCATATATTTCAACATGTTTTCATATCTTTCAAGTCTGAGTCCTCTCCTTGCTTCCTAGTGCACCACTATTTCAGATCAAATGACATATGAATAACTTATTTACTTGCTCACATAATACCTTGATCTCCATCATCTTATATAGCCTTTGCCTTCGCTAATAACCCAGGTAAATCCTTTGGTAATGTCGTTAGTATTTTCTGATGGGATCAAATAAATGTTTCCACCCCAATTACTATGGGCCAATACCATGGTAATGAACCTTGGTATCCATATTTCCATGGTTTATATTTTGTATGTGACTTTTACTTACAACACCTACCTATGTACACGACCCTTCTTCATAGGAACCATGTATACTTTCTCAAAATTCACTAAATTTTAATTTCTCTGTCTATATCCTCTGTAGCATCTATACTAATTTGCATGAGTTCCAAAATCATCATACTGTCACATTGTTGACATCAAGTACCTCTTTATCAAGCAGGTTTCCATTAAGGACAACACATTGGCCATAATTCCAAGAGTTGAACCTTTCTTTCCTCCCTCTCTTGTCTTGCCAATTATTTTTGATGTTCCTTATCTTCCCTTGCTTTCTGCCTTTCCAGCCTTTCATTTTCCCAAGCTTTTGTTGCTGTAATCCTTGCAACTCTCTTTTCCTTGGCCAACTCCTTCTTTCTCTAATTAGATTCCTGAATTTCAATTTTTTTATGTTCATACTAAAAAAATAACCTCATATAGTTTTCATAGGTGAGAAACTATGAACACCTCCCTCAATGAAGGCAATCTATTATTGAGTGCCTTGATGAGGCCTTCACTCTCTGTACTAGTAGCTTTAGTAATGTACCTTGAAGTCTTTGTTGCTTCATTGACACATGCTCCTTAGTACCTAACATTTGCGTTTCAACCTCCAAGACAACTAATTTCCCCACATTTTTGTCTTCCTCTGGTAATTCATATTGAAAATCCTCTTCTTCCAGTGATCCATTGTCCACAAAATAATTAACAAGTTCAATGTTCAACTCTACTGGTTGTGAAGGCATGTCCATGCTTTCCTCATTAGTGAATGGCACATTATATGCATTGATATTCATCATGTCCTCCGCTAACCGTAATGTTGTGCTTACCTTGGTTGGCATGCTCAATTGCTCCTTGTTTAATCCTGCTGCATTATCATTTGAAAAAAAGGTTTGCATTGTCATTTGCATGATCAACTGCCTCATATGGAACATCACATGCAGAATTGGCAGGTGGTTCAGTGGGTGTGACATTCTCCATGCTATTAACAATTGGCTCATTACTGAACTGTGTCTCACTCATATGTTCATCATCATCACCATAGAAGTTCCTTTTATAAAGGGACATCATACCTTCAACAAGAATAACATCATCCTGCCCATCCACATATTCTTAGGCATCAACATGGTCCTTGAAGACCTATGCTTCTTAACCTTCCACATCAAGTTCATAGCAACAACTAGTATTGTGCATAAGAGCATCAACATTTAGTGGCCATATACTAGTCCTCCTAAATCCAACGTTGACATTAGAAGGCATGAGAGCCCTTTCAATTGATTTAATTGCAAGTTCAGCTAGATCAAACCTTTTTACCTCTACCCCTGGATTATTTTCCATCCATGGAGCTCACTCGACCCTTAAATAGTTCTTGAAAGGTCCAAAGACGCTGACATCAAGGAGTTGCAATCTATGAGTGATATGAGCTGATAATGTTAACAGGTCAATGCCCAAATTGCTGGCCTCCTGAATTATCTGCACAACCATGTGGCTTCCATGACCATCTAAAATAGTTTTTTTTTTTTAGGTGAGTCACCACCTAGTACAAATGCAACAAAGTGACAAATCCAATACATGAATAGTTCCTTTGTAGTCCATGCATGGTTATGTGCAACCATGCATGCACTTGGTTCACAATTATGTATATATTTTTTAGTTGAATTTTCCTTTGAATAGATAAAAAGCTAGGATTGAAGAACTAATGACACTGACATAACAAAGAATACTGATCCACTCCCTGCTCTTAGGAAAAATATTAGGTATCTTTCTACTCCTTATCTTAGAAATTACCTGCATACCACAATTCCTTCCTGCTTGTAAGCTTGTTTCGTCACAGTTCCATATATGCTATGGGGCATATGAGTGTTGCTCATATGCAGTAGAAAGAGTCTCATATAACTTGGAAACAATTACATGGCATAGATTTAAATCCCCATCTCTTTCAAGGCCCTTAGTTGTATGTAACACAAGGTCTCGATGCCTTTTTCTAATCCCACTCCACCATGATTTACTGGGAAACCCATCTTTGAAGGGGTTGGACTCCCTTGACAGATTTGAGCTACTGTGTATTTAAGTTGTATCAACTCTAATCCATGTCCCAATTGGGCCTTCTCCTTACACCACTCAACCACCTTATCCTCCTCCTATTTAGTCATAATTGTAACGGGCCCTCTACACTTTGTATGAGTCATCCCATTTATCCAATAATATATGTTTGAGGTAGAAATCACATGTTTTTTGCAGAGAAATGGATTGTATCCCCTAAAATCTATTTCATTAATTGCAGCTAGCATGTCTTCCTTTGTCCAACCTCTTATGGCACTCGTCTTCTTTGTTGAACTTGCACCTTGCACTATGGTTGGCAGTGACTTTGTGGTTGATTTTAGGACAACATGGTCTGCCACCATACTGTCATTCTCAATGGCATTTTTGGGAGCATTCACATCATCCCCCCTGTCCTCATATGATGAACTGGATGATGGTTACCCCCCTTGGTCCCTCACCTCCACCTATTCCTTGTACAATATGCAATAGAAATTCTTGGCATGGCTGTAACAACCTATAAATTTACCATGAAATTTTGATTAAAAAAATGTTAATTTTTCTCAGTGTATTACCAGCTATTCATGCATTATCAAATGCATGGAATTTGATATATATTTTCAAGGTATATACGTTTGATATGCCTGATCCTAAAAATGGAACATAAAAATTTGTGATCTCAACATTAACCCAATTGGACCTGCTAATCTAACCAAACAACAATCCCAGTTCACTACTCATTATACCCTAATTACTACAGGCCGGAAGAACCAAAACCCACTAAGCCTCTAGCCAATTACAGGTACACAACTCTTGCAAATAATTATAGAAAGAATAATACACTGTCAATATAGTATTAGCAGACAAGGTAATTTATTGGGCTTTGTAATCAATAGGAAACAACAATCAATGCTTTAGCTATGTATAATAACTTCAATTTAACATTTCCTTTTGTTGAATTCGAGGACTGTTTGTGGTAATCCATACGTCCCTAAATAATTTTGGTTACAAATAATTGAAATTTATTTATCTCTGTGGTTAGATGATCAGATGATCAAATAAAAAAAAAATTGTAGTTTGAATCTTCATCACAATTACTTCTTTGATAGGTAAAATTATATGTGTGGAATATAAATGAGGTGTATAAACAATAACATAGCTTGTACCAAAGAGCATACATCACTAGATTTTTTTTCTTGATTTTGCTCAGTCTTCTTTTCGCACCAATGCATATTGTATGTAATGGTAATTGGTGAATAGTTTTTGTGGAATTGGGAATGTAATTACATAGTTCTTGTTTTTTCTTCCTATAGGTGATATATTATTGTGTAAACATTATGGGAATGCTCTTTTATCAAATGTTTATTTTTCTGCTCAGAAAAGATTTCCTTTCAATAAATGGGAGGCCATGATTTGCCGATGTCAATGATACAGGTGGATGTTGGTGTCCACCCTCCTATTACACTTGGACCCCCACCACTGTCTCTTTCAGTTTTTCAGTTTCCTTGATTGTAGCACAATTTACTATTTTTGGAAGTTTTTCGGGTCCTGAAATTTCAGAGCCATTTTGAGGCCCGAAATGATGTTTTTATGGGAAAGTTTGGGCCAATATGGATTTTATATTGATGTTAGCCACTCAAAATTTGTAGTCCTCGGATAGATATTTCTAACGATGTATTGTGTGTGTGAAACATAGATCGCCAAAGTTACAACCCTAGGAAGTTGATGTACCAATTTACCCAAACAAGGCCCATAGTTTTGGCGCTTCATCTCCTAGGGTTAGGTTTTTGGATGTTTAGGGTTTTTCATTGTTTTTCAGTAATAAATAAGCCTCTGAGCTTCTTTTTAACACAATTTAGAGGCATGTAGCCGCCACATATCTTCTTAGAGATAAGCTATCATCGCCCGAGCTAGTTTATTTCCATTCTGTATGTAAACATATTTCAGTTCTTTGATATTAATGAAATGAAGTTTTATTTCTACTACATCTTTGTGTTCATGTTTATTTCTGTATTTTGTTGCATTCTTTCATAAGTCCATATCAGTCAATCCATAAAATAAAAGAGGAGAGGGGAGAATAGAAGACTAGTTATAATGCCTATTTGTGCTGCCTATTCCTATAGGTGGGTTATCTAGGTCTTCAACTATAACTTTTGGACCTATAACTGCTTGTGCATCTCTAGTCTATGCTCTAGGTGTTATAGGTGTTGCCTCAATGGATGAATCATATAAACAATAACAACAAAAAAAGTAAACAAAATTAACAACAACAAAATCAACCTGATAACACTGTGCACACACTCTGATTATATTTCTCCAGCAGTGGATGAGTAGAATGAATATAACACTATGCACACATTCTGATTGTATGTCTCTAGCAACTATTGAGTAGAATGAATGTTTCAAATGCAAGTCAGTAAGAGTTGAGGTTGTTTCATAGTTTTTTGATGTATAATTTGATTGGTAGGGAAGATTGGCATGTATTACCATCTCCCAAATTCAAATGTGTGTTATGGATTGATTTGTATGTGATCTGTTGGGACTCAGAAATGTCATATTTTCATCCACCTTTTTCCTTACATTTCATCATCCCATTAACCTGTTATCATATCACTTTCCTACATACACTTGGGTTTCACCTTCTTATTTTCCATTTTATTCATTTTTGTATTATAAGTGAATTTATGATTAATTATTAGAAAATGTACATATTTTTATATATATCTCAAGAATATGTGAGTTTTGTGATGTAGGAAATATGTGAAGAATTAATATCTCCTCCACCATATCAAGGAGATAATCATGCAAGCCTTTTTCTATGGAGAAAATCATGGAGGCATATCGAGAAAATCATGGAGGCATATCTTATCCTAAGGAGAAGATCATGGAGGCATATCGAGAAAATCATGGAGGCATATCTTATCCTAAGGAGAAAATCATGAAGACATATCTTATCCAAGATATGTGAGAGATTTGTGGGATCATGTTTGAGAGATTTGTGTGATGATATCTTGTAATAATGGGAAACTAGTTGAGAGTGCTTGAGAGAATATTGGATATGTAATTATGGAAAGGTTATCTTCCTCATGTATATAAGAGAGTGCTCTCTCTTCATTGGAATAAGAGAGGAATAATAGAGAATGGAGATTAACTTTGATTCTTTCTTGATTTGTAATTTAGTTATTGTAATATAATTTGACATAGTTTTATTGTCATGAGCTCATATCTGTTGTTTGCCATTCACTTCTTCACATGTTGTATTTATTTTCCTTTATGTAATTTCATGCTTTCCTAGTTAGTGTTCCAATGCTTTAATTTGATTTCAGTAATTTAGATTAGATTAGTTCCACTTCAGTCCTGCATATATAGTGCATGTGTCTCGTAAGTCTATGGACCTCGGATTGATAAATTAAATGGTTGGGTAAGTACTACAATGGAATTAAACTAACATAGTTTCACCCAACATTTTGGCGCCGTTGCCGGGGAGGCACGATGGATTGAAGTTTAGTTTGATTTTTCATGCAAGTGTGTTTAGACATGTCCCTAACTCCGAGGTGTTAAGGCGGTAAGACGTGGGGAACAGCCTACGCATCGCATTCGAGATACCGTAATGGGCTCGACCTCTTATGGATCAGGGCATGTAGGGTGTGTTTACATTTATGCAAGTGTGAATTTTAATTTCTGCAAGTGTGTTTGATTTTCGCAACTGTGAAGAGTGTTTGATGAATTCCTGGTTCATGGTTATAATTGAAGCATTCAATTACTCTATTAATGAGCAGTCCTTGTAAGAGGGTTTAATTGAGTATTGAATTCAAGATTATTTCTGTGATCCCTTTTGTTTTTAATTCAATTTTTAGTGTGCTGATTTTTTTTGTTTTTTTTCAACATGATTTAACAATGAGTTTTAGCTTGGAACTACTCACTCAGATCCTAGCAGAAGTTGGGATCTCTTCTTCCTTGGAAGAGGAGATCTTAACAAGAATTAAAGGTTCAACTACTCCCCAAGAAATAAATAAAGACTCAACGTCTGAAGAATCCTGCGTATCTGATGGCGAACAACCATTCGAACAGGAGATCAAGGAAGAAGAGCAGCAAATTGGAGAAGAAGAACAGAAGTTACAACATGATGTGAGTGAGAGTAACTGTGCTTATCAAAGCTTTATCGACCAATGGTTCTAGGTAAGTACTAGATTAGATTCATCTTTTAATTTTTTAGTTAATTTGTAGTTACAACAACTAGACTCATCCACTCTCGAATATTGTCATTTTTCATTTGACAAATTGCTATTGAATCTATTGTTGCTATTGCTACGTGAATGGCTTAATTGGAAGTTTAACTACACGTAACTAATTTGTAAATTCTAATTAGTATAGAGTAGGTAGGCTTTCAGTTTTAGTTTTTGCTTTCATTTTTAGTTCTGCTTTTACCTAGAATAAGTATGCTCTCCTCCTGCGTCTTTGTACGATCTCGAGGATCAGAAAATAGGTTTCAGTTTTGCTTAGAATAAGTATGCTCTCCTCCTGCGTCTTTGTACGATCTTGAGGATCAGAAAATAGGGATGATTTAGGCGACCAATTTCAGGAATAAATAAATGTTTGCACTATGCTTGATCAAAACATCTTTTAATATGCAAATCATTATGTCCATTTGTAAAAACATTAAGAAAAAGTTTAGTTTCTTTCTAAACTTCAGTTATTCATTAAATTAAAAAAAAAAAAAAAAAAAGTTTTTGTAATGCATCCCCGAAGAGGACAGCGCACTTAACCCTAGTGGTGATTTAACCCACCCCACTCAAATCTACACAACAATTTCCAGTTCGATCTACTCACCCTCGAATAATCTGTCCACACATTTATGTTGTTCTACACTTAAGCGCACTATAGGTGTTCCATTATTGTGCAACTGCGGGAACAAACTGGCATTTCACATTAAATCCCGGACCATTTAACATGCAAGAGCATATGCTCATAACAATTTTTGCTTCTGTTGGAAGTAGTGGGGTCTACGGCTCAAATTCTTTACCTTCATATGGCTCACTCCATCACCACCTATGCCAATTGATTTTTATTGCCACAAGCTTCACGAAATCGCACCAGTCTCAACACGTGATTTTAAAATGGATTTTTTGTACAAACCAGGATGAATTAACAAAAACTGAGACATGGGTTTTCTCCGGAATGGGGGTAATTAGGTGACTTGCGAGAAATTTCCTAAAATTTGCAGTGGTTTAGGAGAAAATTGGGTTTCTTTCTAACCGAATTTGATAGATTGCGCCAAAATCCGATTTTCTTTGTGGCCAGATCTGATTTTCGTGGTTTATTGACATATTCCTTCAACCGGTTCACAATTGTCTCTGTTGGATTCTCTGCCACTCCATGAAACTTTGTGAATCCTGTCACATGGATTTTAGTCCCGGGTGGCCCCTCTAATCCAATTTTCTCACTTCTGGATGTCCGAAGCACAATTCACCGGCCCCGAATCCCAATTTCCACTGCCCATGTTGTCATGGCAGTCAACAATGTGAATGCTGCCAATTCTGTCAAAAACGCTATCATTTAGGAAATTCACACTGCTCAAATGGATGTTCTACAGCTAGTCGAAATTCAAATCTTCGAATCTTCCTTTGAACATTTTAATAAATAACGCAAGAATTATGGCATGTCCCTTTCATCTTTCTTAGGATGGCATCGAACTACAGTTTGCTACAAACCCCATTGGGCATTTTCTTCTGACAAATCTTTTGCTGGAAAATTTGAAGAAGACAGCTCAGAAAATAGGCATTAAAGGTAGAATTATTAATGTGTCATCAGAAGCGCATAGGATGACTTATTCAAGTGGTATCCGGTTTGATCAAGTAAATGAAACCACGGGTACTATGCGTTCCTGGCATATGGGCAGCCAAAACTTGCCATGCTAATGAGATTACAAGGAGAC
Source organism: Pinus tabuliformis (assembly GCA_031772625.1). NCBI lineage: Eukaryota > Viridiplantae > Streptophyta > Pinopsida > Pinales > Pinaceae > Pinus > Pinus tabuliformis. The sequence continues at coordinate 210,968,735 of CM062812.1, read as the reverse complement.
TTTAAGAAAGCGGTGATAACGTGACTGCAAATTCAATTCATTCTGGATCTATTCCCACTAATATTCTGCGTTATAGACAAACTCTTCTTGGATTTTTAATTATAAAATTTGCTCTAAAGAACATTCCGCAGGAATGCATTTCACATGCAGGGTTTGTGAATTTTGTGAAAACTTGTACCATGCTCGAGAATGTTTCCTTGACTTCCATACACACTTTACAGGATTCAGGTATCACGGCCATGACTAGAGTTTGTCATAAGCTTAATGCTATTTGTCGGATGATACCCTGACAAGCCTTAAAAAATGTGAGACTTACTCCGTTTGGTTTGGTAAAAATAGGAGAGAATTGTCTGCCGCTTGTGAAGTTTTCACTCGAGCTTGAGCCTTCCTTCGACATTACCCTAGCTCTCCAGTCTTTGGCCACCCACTGCCGAAATCCGCAGGAAATGTCGTTGAAATTCTGATATGGCGATACAGTAAATGGATTTTCTTTCTTTCTGATATTTTGGATATTTTGGAACAGATAAGTATCATAAGGGCTTGAAAAATATGATTTACATTACTGTTTCAGTAGCAATGGATGGCACCGCTTTGATTCTATATGAAATTATGAATGATGTAGTGGCGGAGATATAATGTTTGCGGGACACACGAAGTGTTTCAATTATTCAAACTTGCCTCACTTAATGTAATGCATAATGTACAGTTGCTGACTTGTAGTTTTAAGAAAAAAAAATAATAATAATAATAATATAAAATAAAAAACAATAAAAAAATAAAAATAATAAATAATAAAAATAATAATCAAATAAAATTGCCTTCATTCATAAAATCATTACTCGATCCCTAACAAGTACAATGCCTTTTCAAATGTCCTGCAAACCAATAAAAACATTGTGAAAACATATTGCAAAATCAATGAATACATTGCATGGGGACATGCAATAGTTCTACTTGGGGAGGGAGTCAAAGTATGTTGGATTTTTTTGTGAATTTATGGGCAAAAGTTAGGATGCATATACTAACAAATGAAATGAGATTGGTGTTATGTGTAGGACAACGAGAAGCTTATGCAAAAAGCTCAACATTATGATGCGACACCTTTTTCATCCACAATTAGAGTTATTTCGGAAAATAATTAAAAAAAAATGGACATTTTGTAAATGCGCTAATTTGTTTTTGAGTCACTTCATACAGGAATGATCGATGGAGATGGCACACGAAGATGACAATTTTTATGCAGGAATGGTGCTAAGTTTTTCAGAGTATGCAAAGTGATTTTTCGAAATCACAATGAAACATGCATCATTGGATGCTTGAAGGAACAAATTCTTCACTGTACATATCATGACATTTTCCACTACACACCTTTTGCGTCATGATTACTTCCCTTTTTCCTTCCACATACCTAGACCATCCTTGTGTTGCAGCCCATCTTCCATTTCCTTATCTTTCACGACTTCATGCCCGCCTATTTTTCTGAATCGCATACATCCCTTTATCCTTTTCAGTATATTTTTGCCTTCTAGTTTGCCTTCTGAATAAAACTCATTTCATTTCCATGATTACATTGCCTTGATTTCCTAGCCATGCTGATCCACACTGCTTGTCCGTGGGTTCTTTCCATTTATAGTCCTACCAAATCTTTTTGTACAAACTCGCGTTGACTGATGTGGGATTCCTTAAGGCCCACCTTTCAACAAGTCTTGCCCCATCGACATCAGCACCTTATCTAGGAAATAGACTAGAGTTCATTTTGAGTACCTAGAGGCTTGCATGCCTTAATGGCAAGTTCTCTCGCTGGCGATCATGGGAATACATCAATGTCCCTTGATCTTCAGATCTTGCAAGTGGCTCAACCTCGACACATCCATTCGCACTTTGCAAGATGTACTCTGGTACCTTGGCACTCATTGACATCAATGGTGAGTTGCCTCGCATTGGTTAACGGCATACATCAATGGCCGGTAATCCAATGATTTCTATTCATGCTCGACATCGACACATTCATTCGCATGTTTAGAATTGTACCATCGGGTTTGTAGCGGGTGAAGACTATACACTTTTTCATGACTCCCTCAGCAGTTACAGCAGCATGCATTCTGATCTATGAGAGTACCACAGTACCACAGTACCACTTTTAGCTTTTATCTTTTCCATGATTCAGCATCAACAGTTCAGATTCCTTCATTTCCCAGGATCTAGTTACATCAGTCACATTTTCCTGATCCAGCAGTAGCAACAGCTACATTCCTATTGCATACTTCATCATTCTTGGGTAAGTAGAGGTATGTTGTTTTCTAATCTTTAATCATGTAATTCCTTATATGCTAACTTGAATATTTTGGAAAATTCCCTCACCATGCTACATTTCCTTTCATGCGCCATGTTAAGTTGCATGCGGACATGCAACCAATTCATTTGAGGGGGGGAGAACTACATTCACTACATATTCACTTCCATGATTCCATTCCTTCACCACTATCACTCCATTTACCATTCACCAACATTTATTTTCCAATGATACTTTGTTGCACTTTGTTTCATACGCAATATTGGCATGCTTTATTAATATTACAAAAAGGGATTTCTTATGCACATTATGATTTCCAGTGAATGTTTACATTATTGAAGAAAAGAGAACAGAAAATGAAATGAATGTTGTTAACACAAGAACCAACATTCTTTGTATTCATGGTTGTCACACAAGAACCAACCATATTCATGGTTGTCACACAAGAACCAACCATAAGAAAATGTAAATTGTTACCAATGTCTCTCACATATCCTGGAAACATTTAAGACATCATCATGTAAAGCCAAAGTTCAATATGCCAAATGTTCTTAAAAGATACCCATGCATGGTTGCATGAGGACATGCAACAAGTTCAGTTGGGGAGGATGTTGGGACTCAGAAATGTCATATTTTCATCCACCTTTTTCCTTACATTTCATCATCCCATTAACCTGTTATCATATCACTTTCCTACATACACTTGGGTTTCACCTTCTTATTTTCCATTTTATTCATTTTTGTATTATAAGTGAATTTATGATTAATTATTAGAAAATGTACATATTTTTATATATATCTCAAGAATATGTGAGTTTTGTGATGTAGGAAATATGTGAAGAATTAATATCTCCTCCACCATATCAAGGAGATAATTATGCAAGCCTTTTTCTACGGAGAAAATCATGGAGGCATATCGAGAAAATCATGGAGGCATATCTTATCCTAAGGAGAAGATCATGGAGGCATATCGAGAAAATCATGGAGGCATATCTTATCCTAAGGAGAAAATCATGAAGACATATCTTATCCAAGATATGTGAGAGATTTGTGGGATCATGTTTGAGAGATTTGTGTGATGATATCTTGTAATAATGGGAAACTAGTTGAGAGTGCTTAAGAGAATATTGGATATGTAATTATGGAAAGGTTATCTTCCTCATGTATATAAGAGAGTGCTCTCTCTTCATTGGAATAAGAGAGGAATAATAGAGAATGGAGATTAACTTTGATTCTTTCTTGATTTGTAATTTAGTTATTGTAATATAATTTGACATAGTTTTATTGTCATGAGCTCATATCTGTTCTTTGCCATTCACTTCTTCACATGTTGTATTTATTTTCCTTTATGCAATTTCATGCTTTCCTAGTTAGTGTTCCCATGCTTTAATTTGATTTCAGTAATTTAGATTAGATTAGTTCCACTTCAGTCCTGCATATATAGTGCATGTGTCTCGTAAGTCTACGGACCTCGGATTGATAAATTAAATGGTTGGTTAAGTACTACAACGGAATTAAACTAACTTAGTTTCACCCAACATGATCCAATGACTGATAAATTTCATGGTTGATCATTGTGCTTTCCTATATTTAATTCCTAAATTGAAAGGGTTGGTGTCATTTATTGCATCATGCGAATTAATTCCTTAATTGAATGGTGCCATTTATTGCCTTCATTAGGTTGAATGGTTGAAAACACAGGTAGATATGGTTGCCACACATTTCACCTATTCTTGTGCAGGTATTACGAAGGTAGGGGAAGTGTTGCTCTAGTGGAAAACTGTGGGTGCTTGTTTGATGGGATAGGTGTACTATTGGATAGAAGTTAATGGAATGTTTTGTAGTGCATTTTGACTTAAGTGGTAATTCAAACTTGGAGGTAGATGGAGGATGTCTTATCAACTTGTTATGTTAAAGGCTTAGTGTTTGAGAGGCATTGGTTCAGTGATATGAGCCCATTTTGGACATAAGTTAATAACTTATATAACTTAATATTACCTATTTATGTGTAATTTATTGATGTTTTATGATGATTTTTTGATGGATGCTTGCAACCAATACTATAACAACCACCACTCCCTGCACAACAATAAACATGTCTCTCCTAGATCCATATAAATAATGACAAAACATCCAAGATATAAATGAAATAAATGCATAGAAATTTTGGTATAATAATATCCTATATTTATTAGGTCGAATTCTCTTCATGTATTTTCAAATTCTATTAAACCTATTTTTTTATACTAATTCCTAAATAATTTTCCCATATAAATTATTTTTTGAAATTCTATTAAACTTACTTCTTTATATTAATTCCTAAATATTTCTCTCACATATTGTACCTCATCTTTATAGATAAACTTGGCTAATGATAAAATTCTTTTGAATAATGTTTTCCTGAAATGATATAAGACTATCTGTTTTATACATAATCCTGAGGTGATTATATTCTTTTGAACTATGCTTTCTTGAAATGAACAATAATGTTGTTGTTGCGTAGATTGTAAGTGCACATGAAAGAAAACAGACTAAAATGACCCCTTAATGTAAATCTTGAACAAATTTATCCACATTATGGGACCTCTTCAGACGTAGTCCGGAGTCATTCCTTTATATAATGTCCTTAGAAATTTTATCTCCATGCAATGCTTATACCATGCAACAACCTTCCTGGCCTATTTCTAAGAGTCACTTAGAAAGTAAAATGGAAAAATTAAAATTAATGGTACTTTGAAGATCACTCTGATTAAAAAGTGATAGTATCTGCTATAATATTTTGATGATTTGCATAATATTCTTGGCCTATTTCTCAGATTCTGCTTAAAAAGTAAAAAGGAAAAATTAAAAATAATGATAATTTAAAGATCACTCTAATTAAAAAGTTGTATCTACTATAAAATTTTTCCAATTTTAATAATAGTACAATGATCAGTTCTTGTTTTAGGGCCTATATTTTTGGATATAATCTTCTCAATGAAATTAAGTGAATTAAATGATTTAGTTAATAATTTTGGATGAGAGTTCGCTATCACACATTATAATACATTACGAAAATATTTTTTGAAGTCTAATATGATTTATTTTATCATTACTCCATGGAACATGGATACAACAGAGAATGATAGAAAGCAAAAAATAGACGATCTTCTTTAAAAGATTGGCAATGTCACCAATTTTTTTCAAAGGAAAATACAAAACTGAGTTTTATTAATGGAGTAAAAAGTTTAGTTTATATTAGCCTGTATATTTCAGAAATGTGTTCAGTATAGAGAGAAGAAACATCAATAGTCTAAAGAGTCTAAAAAAAGAAAAATGCCATATACAATAGAGACATATATCTACCATGGACAATAATCCGCAAAATATAACTGAAAAACAGAATCATATCCATAATTAGAACTAGGCATCAGAAACAAAAAGTTATAAAAAAGAGAACTTGCACCCATTATAGGAGGGAGTACTATGCCGCCATTTTCCAAAACATTCCCATGCAAGAGCTTAGTGTAAAATATGTATACATCTAACTGGGCATCCCTTAAGCCCAGTTTAATAATAAGTTAGCAACCATGTCACCAATTTATTATTAAATAAAAATCTCACTTTAAAGAATAAAATTTTAATTAAATAAAATACATTAATTTTTTTATACAAAAATATTCCAATATCATCTATTTAATAAAAATATAAATTCAAAAAGTAACAAGTAATAAAAGAATTCATTTTAAAAAATCGCCCACAACTTAATAAAACAATTCTATAATAAAATAATTTTAATTTTTAAAATATTCTATATCATTAAATTTACAATTTCTTTTCTAAATGTGTCATACTTTTTTTAAATAATTTTTTTTTCCACTCAACTATAATGATGTTATTGATATGGCTGACGCGTTTCAAACCAACAAGTGTGGTTCATCATAAAGAGGATCGGATGAAGAGGTAGACCATGGGAAAGGCTTAAATAGAGAGAAATGTAGAGACATAATTTCAAGCGTTTGAAATTATATCTCTACATTGCCCTCTATTTAAGCATTTTCCATGGTCTGCCTCTTCATCTGGTCCTGATGATTTGGTTTGGTCCTGATGATGAACCACACTTGTTGGTACGAAACGTGTTGGCCAAAAATTTCTCTTATGTAATTTCTACCGAAACACTTTGCTTAATTCTTTATGGATCACAAAAAACTGAATACATAAATTACTTCAAATTACTTTACATTCTTGATCAATGATCCATTTACAAATGCATTAATCGTTATCCTCCATTTCTACCTATCATCCATTTAGAAACACATTCATCATTATATTCCATGATTGAACATTTTATAATAAGGTAATGTTATATGTGCCACTATTGAACATACTATTACAACATTAGTGAAATATCTCTCTTAAATCACTCCAGATTTATGATAAAAATGGCAATGTTGTATTAAAAGAAATATAACCCACTGGTCAGCTCTACGAAAGAGAGTTTGAACTTGGAGAGTTTGACTCTGCAGAACACTCTACATTGCTCATGTACATTACACAATATATAGTAATCACAGATTTAGGGAAGGTAGAACCATAACCTAAAGAATAGAAACTAATTCCTATCCTGAGGTCTTGTGAACAAACTATTCTAGGATATTCTCCATTATCTCTAACACTCCCCCTTAATGGAGAAGGGGTTTAAAAATATGCCTAACATCTCCCTAAACATTTCAAAATTGATTTTTCCAAGAGGCTTAGTAAAAATGTCTGCAACATTATCACATGTATTACAATATACCAAATGGATTTCTTTTGATTGCACTTTCTCCCTGACAAATTGGAATTGTGTATCAATATGTTTAGTGTTTTGTGGAACACTAGATTATTAGAAAGTTTGATTGAACTCTGATTGTCGCATCTAATTATTGTTGCGTCTATCTGTTCTTCCCCGACATCCTAGAGAAGTATCCACAACCAAACTGCCTCACACGTTGCTACACACATGGCTTGATACTTTGCTTCCGCCGAGGACAAGGAGATTGTGTTCTGCTTCTTGCTGCTCCATGTGATCACCCTGGATCCAATGCTAAATTGATAACCTATTATGGATCTGCGATCATCTACATTTCCAGCCTAATTTGAATCTATAGATCCTGTCAATCTAACATCAGAAGAGTTAGTGTAAATAATACTGTAATCTACAGTACCTTGTAGATACCTCAAAACACTTTTCATTGCATTCCAAGGGCTTTCAAGTGGCTTGGACATATTTTCCTAGCACACTAACTGCATAAGCCAAATCTGGTCTAGTGGTGGTTAGGTAGATTAGACTCCTAACCAGCTATCTGTAAAGTGTCGCATCTGCCTCCTTTGAGCCATCTTCACTCTGCAGTTCAATGTTCTGTTGTAATGGTACTGCTGCAAGCTTACACTAATCCATCCTAAATCTCTCTAATAGGCCTTTGACATAGTTTCCTTGGGACAAAAATGTTTTTCCTGAATCTCTCTAGATTTCAAGACCCAAACAATATCTTAATTCACCAAGGTGTTTCATTTTGAATACCTGTGACATCTGTTCCTTGATTTCTTTGATCAGATATGTAGCATCACCTCTAACGATCAAATCATCTACATACAGAGAAATCATCACTATGTTCCCTTGTTCATCTTGCATGGTGTAAAGATTAGAGTCATTTTTGCTTCTATTGTAGCCAAATTGTAGAAAAAATGAATCAATATTTTCATACCAAGACCCAGGTGCTTACTTTAGTCCATAAAGTTCTTTATTCAATCTACAAACTAAATGTTCTTTCCCTTTCTGGACAAACCCTTCAGGTTTCTCTAAATAAACCTCCTCTTTTAGTTCTCCGTTTAAAAATGCACACTTTACATCTAGTTGGTGTATCATCCAATGTTTCTTAGTAGCTAAAGCAATTAACATTCTGATAGTGTTTAGTTTAGCTACAGGGGAGAAAGTTTCTTCATAGTCTATACCTTATTTTTGTGAATACCCCTTTGCTACCAATCTAGCTTTTAATTTTTCTATGGTTCCATCTGCATTAATCTTCAGTTTGTATAAACATTTACAGCCTATGGTTTGTTTTGATTTAGGATGTTCAACTAGTTCCCAAGTTTTGTTCTTAATTATTGATTCATATTCCTATTCCATGGCTGTTTTCCATTCGCTACATTCATTTTCTTCTTTATAACTAGAAGGTTCAACCACATTCATCATACTAGTTATAAAATCATTTTCCCTATATCTTGCAGGCATTGAGCTTTCCTACTTGATCCCCTGAGTGGTGGGGTAGCCTCAAACCTTGTCTGATCATCATTCACTTTTTCTTCCCGTTGCTATTGTTGCTACTATTGCTGGTGTATCTGCTGCTATTGTTGTTGCTGCTCATCTTCTGCCTTTGTCTGATCTTGATTGTTTTCTGTTTCTTCACTTTCTTCTTCCACCAAGTACGAAATATCCCATTCCTCATTGTGCTTATCAGATTCTTCATGATCTTGTTCATGGAATATGACATCTCTACTAACAAAAATTTTGTGAGTAGAGGGATTAAATAATCTATAAGCTTTATATTGTGAACAATACCCTATAAACATACATCTGATGGCTTTTGAATCTAGTTTTCTTCTATCTTCCTTTGGAATATGGGCAAATGCTTTAGACCCAAATACTCTTAAATGTTTTACTGTAGGCTTAAATCCATATAATACTTCATAAGGAGTTTTAAACTCAAGACTCTTTGTAGGACTCCTATTTTTCAAATAAACTACAGTATTCAATGCTTCAACCCAAAAACCATTCGAAAGATTCCTACCCTTCAACATGCTCCTATCACATTCCACCGGTGTTCTGTTCTTTCTTTGAGTTACTCCATTTTTCTATGGAGTATGGGGTATTGTGAACTGCTGCAATATTCCATGGTCTTTACAATAACTGATAAGCTCATCTTTCCTGTATTCTCCCCCTTGATCAGAGTAGAGAATTTTTATTTGTTTCCCTGTTTTCCTTTCAATCATGTTTTTGAACTGCTTAAAGTATTCAAATGTGTGACTCTTCTTACTCAAGAAATATACCTAAGAAAACTTTGTGCAGTCATCAATAAACAATAAAAAAATATAGTGCACCTCCTAATGATTTTTTTTGCATGGGTCCACATAAGTTTATATGCACTAATTCAAGTATAACCTTCTATTTCCTTTCTACTCTAACCGGGAATTCTTCTCTGTGCATTTTTCCTAATGTACACGCATCACAATCATTATGTACTTTCTTTAGCATAGGAAGATCTCTTACCATTTCCTTCTTCTATGGTAACAACAAATCATGGTAGTTGATATGACCGAATATCTAATGCCATAGCTATTCTATAGTTAAACTCGCAGCTATCAAGGCTCGAACTGGTGCAGGTCTTACATCCAACTTGTAAAATATTCAACTTTAAGATCTTGATCTGTGATCATGGATACAAAAATCAAGTTCTTTGTTACACCGAGCACATACATGAAATTATGAATTTGTTTTACATTACCATTAGGTAGGATGACAAAAAATTTCCCACATTCTTTGATTTGATGACTTCTATCATCACCTAGGTAGATTTGTGATTTGTCGTTGATTTCTTTAAAATCATCAAACCATTGCTTGTTCCCTGTCATATGTGTTGATGCTCCCGAATCTACATAATAGATGTTTGTATCAACATTCTCATCACGATTTTCCATGAACAATTTGAAATTCTGCACATGATTTTCATTTGCGAGATGACCTGCATGTCATTTTTTCTTCTGCTGTTCTTCATGATATTTCTTCTTCCTCCACTCTCTAGCTATATGACCTAGTTTTCTGCAATAAAAACACTTAATTATAGAGTTGTTTCTATTCGAATTCATACCTTGGGTCAGATTTGGTCTTTTCTGTGAACTTCCTCTGTTTTGTTGTTGCAGATTTCCTTTTCCTTTGTGAAGTTCTTTTTCATCATCAATTCAAGATCGGCACTATGGGGCTTCAGAGTTGATCTTCTTTCTTCTTCTTGCATTAGTATTCCTGTCAGTTCTTCAAAATTTGGGATTTTATCTCTCGCATTTATCCCAATGATGAACATTTGGTATTCATCGGTCACACCATTCATGGTAATTGTTACAAGATCTGTATCGTCAACTGTATGACCAATGTCTGCCAATTTGTTCTTCAGATCTTTGATCTTTCTATGAAGGCAACAACTGTTTCATTCTCCTCCATCTTTAGGGATAAGATCTTGCTCTTCAGAAACAGAAGATGATTTGTATTCTTGATCTCATACAGATCCTTCAAAATTCCCCAAATTTCACTTATCGATTTACATTCTCAGATATGTGGTATGATGTAGTCTTTCACTGACATCTTCAACAGTGTCCTTGCTTTACCCTCACGCTTCTCCCAATCTGGGACTATTGCAGATCCAGCTGTTGGCTTTTGTTCATCCCCATTTGCAATCGTCCAAGCACTCTACACTTCTAGCAGAGTCTGCATCTTGAATTTCCAATTCACATAATTGGAGCCATCGAGCTTGTTATGCTCATTCAAGCATGCTTCAAACACATTATTATTCATCTTGGTGATTTAGACAAAAAAAAATTGACAGGTAAAAGAAGATGTTAGATTTACCCCAGATTTGTGACAAAGACAGATCACTAATCATCAATGGTGTTTCATCTTGCAGCACACCCACAGATCACCATAGCTTCCTTCACAACCTCCAGAAAACCTTCTGTTGTCAGCCTCTATAGCCTTCTCCAGGATGCAGCCTTCTCTTTTCCTCCACGGAGCCTTTTTGTTGTTTACATGATCATTGTAGATGTACACCACTTATCTGAGACGTCGTCACAACTATACACCTAATATCTAAGACGATGAAGTTAAGTATGATTGGGAAATCGTCGCATTTATTCTCCTGAAACCAGTGACGATTTCGGTTTACTCGCACCCTGCTCTCAGCGTACAGGTTCCTCAGCCCTGATGCTCTAATACCATGATAAAATGGCAATGTTGTATTAAAATAAATAAAACCCACTGGTTAGCTTTATGGAAGAGAGTCTGAACTAGGAGAGTTTGGCTCTGCAAAATGCTCTACATTGCTCACGTACATTACACAATATATAGTAATCACAGATTTAGGGAAGTTACAACCATAACCTAAGAAATAGAAACTAATTCCTATCCTGAGGTCTTGCGAATCAACTCACTATTCTAGGATATTCTCCATTATCTCTAACAATTTACCACTACCTTAGTACCAATTCAATAATGGAAGCATTCGTGTTAGATGCAGAAGTAGACACATGTGAGAACCAATAACTGGTAGACTCAGTATTTGGGGAAACATGAGAACTCCCAAATGTTGCCTCTGGCATGTCCCTAATGGAATGCATGTTGCAATAATTACTCAATGATTTTTATTTACTCGGAGAAATTGGGCTTGTAGCAATTAATTTTGTTGGGAATACGAGTATGAGAATTGTGGAGACTAGACTTCCTCACCTAGACTATATTCTTGAGACCAGTAGATTGTTCGATCAATTATCCCCATGAGGTTTCCTACTTCACATGACCACCATACCTGCATAATCATAGTGGGTTCGTCATTCTAATAAGATTTATATACATAGTGGACACATCCAAAATATCGTTAGTGGAATCGAGGATAGCGTACTTATCTAAATGGTTTGTACATGAACTAAATAGCATGGCCTTAACTTAAATGTAGATATGCTATGTTGGGAATAAAAGGGAAATTGTATCTCACCCATTATACTAGAATTTGCATTTTAGGTGGCAAATTGTAGTTCGTATTATTTCTTCCTATGATAATTTTATGGATACTATAAGTGCCAAAACTATAAACATCAGTTTTTATGGATACTTGCCCTAGCGCCCAACATAGCATACTCTGGTGGCTTATAACCCTTGCATATACAGGATACAATGTCAAATATCATAAATTAAGAAAAACAAATTAGAAATAGAGGATGATAAGTTATTCGAAAATGAAGCTTACTTGCAACCAAGATTATAAATTGCCAATCATAAAAACGTTTAACCAAGAATGCAAAAACCCATCTTTGAACTGAAAAAATGAAATACAATTACAATATTGTTAATCCTATTGAAACAAAATAAACATTGAGTAGAACATGTGCATTAACACTCAGTAAGACTAATGATTAAGCCGAGAGGCTCATTGAGTCGAGAGGCTCATTCTACAGCTTAGTATGATGTGTAAGGGTGTCCATCTATCATTGAACCCAGTATGGTGTGTAAGGGTGTCTGTCTGTCATCAAAGTGGAAATTTTTCTCATGTTGGACAAAATAAAAAAAAAAAAAAAATATCTATACAAAACATTTAAATAATGTGACTCATAAAAAAATTTGCACATGAAGTAATTGGATCCCTCTTGGCTCATGTTCGATCCCTATTTAAAATGAATTTATTCTAGTTGTATTGAAAATTTGCACGTGAATAAATTGGATCCCTCTCAGCTCATGTTAGATCCCTATTTATAATGAATTTATGTTGGTTGTATTGAAATTTCACTACGTTCCAACAACTCTTGTGTTAATGTGAGTTTGGCCTTGCCTTGCTAAGCGAAAATTTGCTATCTTAGGGTTTATTGTTGGAAGATAATCCCAATTACATCATTAATTGAACATGACAATGCACCATCCCTGGAGTACATGACAAATCAAATTTCAAATTTTTCCTCAAACATGTGAGCATAAATGAAGTTTCTCATCAGTATACCTTCGTTTCTCATTAGCAACCAGAAGTTTGCATCCATAAAATAAATCACTATAAATATCTTGTGCAATTGGCATGCTCATTAGTTTTGAGAGACAACCTTGGATTGCTTACAAGATAGGATGGGTTGGTTGATTAATCTAAAGGAGTAAGACATGGATTTATGGTACTTCTTCACATGTACAAATCTCATAAATATATGCATAAAATAGTGGGGGCCGAGTACTTCAAGCACTTACAGTTTAATAAGATTTAATAGAGAAATGGGAGAGGACAAGAAGAAAAAACAACTCATCACATATAGCTTAAAGCTTCAAGATTTCTACCTTTAACACATAGAGCTTGAAGCATTAAGGATTTCTACACTTGTTTGAGTTACAGGTAGAAATAATGGATAAAAGAGGGACTAAATGCTATGATTCATGGAGAGTAGCTTTTAAAGATAATTTCAATGATCCATACATGCACATGCATTAAAAATGTCGATACGAATGAATTTGTGAATAAGTTACAGGCACATGCATTAACATATTGATACAAATGAATCTGTGAGGAAACTTGAAATATTTATAACAACTATGATTACATGAATTCAGAGAAGAAACATGAACATAATGGGTTTTAACAGAGGGATAACATACTGTAATACTCGAAGGGGGAATCACCATAATTACCTTGATATTATGAAAGATCTATATTATAAAATTATACAGTTTGAAAATATAATGTAGCTTTTCCTTTAGAATTTTTGAACCTTTGTTAAGTGTTGCTTCCCCCTATTTATCTAGAGAGGGGGAGCATTTAAAATTCATTACATCAAAAAATCTTTGGCTTAGTCTCAGATATCAGGTTGACTAGCTGTCTCGTCTAGGGATGGCTTTGTGGCCAAAAAGAATTACAAACCATTAATCACCTCATTAAAGTGAGGAACCTTACAGGATAACAAATACGTCAAACACATAAGAGTGTCAGCAAAATATCTCCGTGCCCATCCTATACTCACTTCTGCTTCAGGTTGTAATTTGCTCTCGGTGTGGCCTCTTGTGCTACTTAGCTGAATCCCGTCACTTCTATCTTTACTGCTTGAACCATTCATCTTTTAAAGATGGGAGTGGGCACTATCAGTTTCACATTGTAGTACTGGAGTAGAGGACCACTAGGCGGTACACTGTTTCCCCTCTGTATGGGAGACCATGCCAGATAATTAAATCCTCCCGAGCTACTAAGTCCCTTTTTACTCCTGTCAGCACCGACCCTGGTTCCATGTCACAATGGGCCTTTTTGGATCAGTCCACGAGGGGCTTGAATGCACCACTTGTTTTCTTAAAATCCTTAGCTGTTGACTCATCATGCCTTTAAATTCCTGCACTACACTATTGGCACCTTGATATGCTTGGTGATGCGATTATGGTGTAATATGGAGGACTTTCTGGTGCTTGCCCCTATCACTAAAATGATGTGAAACATGTGAGTCCCGATCCCCTTTAGGCCCCCTTTCTTTGGCCCCTTTTTGTAATATTCTTCATATGACTGGTACCTTGAACCAGGTGCTTAGCCCGAAGAGGCTAGAGCCTTTAAAACCCTGTCTTGGGGCCTTCTTCCTTTAATACATGAAATCCCGCACTTCGGTGATTTTTGATGTTGTCCATTGATATTTCCTCTAGACCCTTGCAATCGCCAATTTGCAGGGTTGTGTACACCAAAGGTATTGCAATCGCCATATGGGAGACAGAGACCCCTTTACCACCTTTCATAGCACTGGCCGAAAGTCCGAATGTGAAATCCTCATGAGATATAACGCATAAAATATCATGTCTGGGATGATCTTCGCATATCACAATCGCAAATCGGAGGGGACTTTGGTGGAGGAGGGACCTTGCCTTGCACAATCACCGATTGTCGATTTGCGATGGGTGATGTCATCACTACCACGTTTCACCCTGTGAGTGGTGACATGTGTCATCTGAAATCCCCCCTTAGGACCCCTGAAAATACCAAATCTGCATGCCATGTGTCCTCCGTACTAACACATCATCTTTGTATTAACACATCATGATGACATCAACCGCCACATCATTTATAAGGACCAATGGTATTCCGCCACGTGGCCCCTTGGAGGAGAGAGAAAAGGGCTCGCCCGTCCCTACTTTTGCATCCATTTTCTTTATTAAATGTTTTTGGCTTTTTCCAACAATTTAACAATATTATCGCAACATAGCGATATCACAAGGTTTTTAGAGTTGTATCCCTGCTGTCACACCGATTCACCGGTTGTGATGCCCTGGACCCTGAAACCCCCAATATGCCTAATACGCCGACAAATCGAACTCGCCAATATGCGGTTAGCAATATTAATGATGAACTGATCACAACTTCAGGTGTCTTCCTCTTTGTAGCTGCTTCGGTAAGCCCTGATCTGTGATTTGTGATGAGCCCGACCCTTAGTCATTTTTCCTTTGTTTAGTGGCCTTGAATGGGTATCTTCAATATTCTCTAACTTCTGATCGAGGAGTTCGTTTTTTTATTTCCACCCATTATTGGAAAGATTGTTCCGAGCACTATGCAATGGAGAGGGTCTGATTTAGCTCTGAATGCTTCTGTGGCATTGAAGATGGCTCCAAACTTCACTACTCTTTAGCAAGATTTAATAAACTGAAAACTTATAATGTAGTGAGTGACAACAAAATGCAATGTTTTACTGTGTGATAGGAGTTTGTATTGTGCATTGTCTTAAAGTAAATGAAATTAATTTTGTGTATCCACACCATGTTTATTTTAATGTTGTCTAGTCTAAATAACATAAATCAATGTATGTTTGAATCATGTGGCACTAAGTTTTAGTTGTTTCTCGAGTGTCTCCAGAAAATATATGGTGGGCAGGTGAAAACAAAGTATTCGTTGTGTAAAAACAAAGTGTTGTGTGAGACAAAGTCTTGGTATAGATCTATAAAATACTTGGTTTTTACTATGGATGAAAGAAATTTATTATTTTTTTTATTACACATTATTATGAGTTTTAAACAATTTTTACTATGTAGTATAAGTTTTATTTTATCTTGTCTCTGTCTATCCTTTTCTTTCACTGTCACGTGGTATTAGAGCAAGTTATTTATCATCACAACAAAATTATTAGTGCAAGTTGTTTGTCATCGCAACACAATTACCAGAGCATGTTTATCAACCCAAGGAGTGAAGGTTTATTACAGCTAAACAAGGAAAATTCAAGCAAGTTGAAAAATCCACTGATTCCTAGTTTAATGGCAAGAACTATGATTATTGAGCAATCATAGTGAAGACATTATTTGTTTCCAAGATATATAGGATTTAGTAGAGAATGGGTTCCAAGAACCAGCAGATGCAGTACCATGTAATGCATTGACATAAGAAAAACCTAGATTTATTGAGAGATAATAGGAAGAAAAGACTCCAAATCCCTCTTCTACATACATATTCCAGCCTGTGCATGAGAGTGTTTTTCCAAGGATTCCAGCAACAACAAAGTCCAAGCAAGCATGTTATATTCTATAGACAACATATCCCAACCTATGCATGAGAGTATTTTTCCAAGGATTACAGCAACAACAAAGTCCAAGCAAGCATGGGACATTCTCCAGAAAACATATCAAGGCATGGCAAAGGTGAAGACAACAAAATTGAAAATGCTCGGAATAATTTTTGAAAAAATGTGTATGAAGGAGTTTAATATTGAAAATCATGAGAAGATATTTTGAAACAATGTGCATGAAGGAGTTTGACAGAATAGAATCATTTTTTACACAAGTTATTGGAGTGATAACTCAAATCAGATCTCATGGTAATATACTTGAAGATAGAAGAGTGGTTGAAAAGATTCTAAGAAGCTTACCAACATGGTTTGATTCTATTATTGTGGCCATAGAGGATATAAAGGATCTCTCACAGTTTTAGTGGCTGAGTTTCATGCCTCACTCATTTCTCATGATCATAGGTTGAATATGTTAGCAAATTCTTCTATAGAACATGCTTTCAAGACACAAGTCTCAGTTGGTCAGGGTAGAGGTAGAGGAAGGTCAAATAATAGAGGTATAGGAAGAAGTCCATAGTGAGGTGGAAGAAGCATCTCTTCAAGCTCAAGTGGAAGAGGTAACACTCAAAATCCAAGCCAAAATCAAGCACGAGGTCGGAGGTATGATAAATCTCAAGTTCAATGTCATTATGGTAAGAAGTATGAGTGTTATGCAAGTTAATGCAGAAAGAAACAATATCATATTAGTAAACTAAGTGAAATTTTTACAAATGAAAATAAGAAGCAAGATAATATATTTTTAGCATGCAATGTAGCACAAAAAACAAAAATATGTATGGTTTTTAGACTCAAGTTGCAACAATCACATGAAAAAGAACATATAAATGTTTTCTAATTTGGATGAAAGTGTAAAATCAAAAGTCTCATTAGGGACTAATAACAAAGTGTCAGTCATGGGTAAAGAAAAAGTCAATATTCTAACCAAGAAAGCGGAGAAGAAATATATTTCAGATGTGTGTTTTGTTCTAGGTTTAAAGCAGAATCTGATAAGTATTGTTAAACTTAGAAAAAAGGGTACAAAGTCTTTTTCAAAAATGGAGAATGCACAATCTTGGATAAATTTCCAAGTAAATAGTTCATTAAAAAAGTGCAAATGATAAGTAATAGATTTTTTCCCCTAAAGATAAAGCTATATTTGAAGCGAGTGCTCAAGCACAACTATCAATGAATTCACAAGAAGATGAGAGAAAAATTGCAACAGTCACACAAACAAACGTTCAAGTAGAGATAAAAGATGAAAATGGGTTATGGTACCTAAGATTTGGGATCTTAACTTTGGAGGTCTAAACTTGCTACACAAGAAATGCATGGTAAAGGGTCTGCGACTCATGGAAAAGCTAGAGAGATTATATGAAGGAGGCATTTTGGGAAAACAACATAGATAATCATTTTCAACTAGAAAGTCAACAATGGAAAAGGCACCCTTGGAAATCATTCATTAATATTTGTGTGAACAAATGCATACACCTACAATTGGAGGAAGTTATTATTTCTTGTCATTCATATATGAATACACAAGAAAAAAATGGGTATACTTTCTAAGACGTAAAAATGAAGTGTTTGAGCGCTTTTGGAAAGTCAAGGCTATTGTTGAAAACCAAAGTGGGCACTACGTCAAAGCTTCGAGAACTGGTAGAGGTTTTGAATACATCTCAAATGAATTCCTACATTTTTATAGGGGGGCATGGAATTCATAAACAATTCACAACAACATACACACCTGAATAAAATGGTGTCACTAAAAGGAAAAATAGAACAATTATGGAGATGGCAAGGAGTATGTTAAAGGAAAATCATTTTTCAAATGATTATTGGGCTAAATTTGTAGCTTGTGAAACTTATATTATAAATAGATGGTCAACTAAAAGTGTAAAGAAAATGATTCTGGGAGAAGTATGGAGTGGAAGAAAACATAGTGCACTCACATGAGTGTGCTTGGATGTGTGGCATATGCATTTGTCCTAGATGAACTAAGAAAGAAGTTGGATAGAAAGGGGGGAATGCATATTTGTTGGTTACAGTGATGAATCCAAGGCTTACAATCTATATAATCCAACATCCAAAAGTTCATAATCAACAGAGATGTATAGTTCATAGAATATGAAACATGGGATAATAGTTTGGAGAGGACAATCAATGTAAAAACAAGTCTACCACAAGAAGATAAAGATGAATTAGCAACAATAGGTAATTCTTTGATAATGACTCTTACACCTATTCAATCTCAACAAAGTATACCTCAAGTGACACCTTTAACAAGCAATAGGAAAATCTCATACATTCCATCAAATACTCCTCCATGTGTGCAAAAAAATCAACAACTCCACATTCTCCAAGTTCAACTTCAAGTGACACATCAAATCCATCTTTGGCAAGCTTGAGAAGACAAAACTTTAGAAGTTTGAAAGATATTTATGAGAAAAATGAAGAAAAAAATATCGCAAGTCAAAATTCTTTTTTTTCATTGTTTTCTCATGTAGATGATCCAATTAATTTTGAAGGCACAATCAAGGAGAAAAAATGGTTAGCAACAATGGATGAGAAAATAGAGGCAATATAAAATACGATACATGTGAATTAGTGAATCTTCCACAAGGAAAAGAAGTCATAGGTGTGAAGTGGGCCTATAAGACCAAATGCAATGTTGAAGGAAGGATTGAAAGGTGTAAAGAAATGTTGGTCATTAAGGAATATAGGAAATATCTTGGAAGAGATTATGTTGAGACATTTGTGCCAGTTGCAAGAATTGAGACAGTGAGGACAATTTTAGCAATTGTCGCACAACATAAATGGAAGGGATGCCGTGAAATCAATTTTTTTGAATAAAGTATTGAAAGAGGAAGTGTATGATGAGCAACCACCTAGCTATGAGGTTCAAGAGAAAGAAGAAAAGGCGTACAAGCTAAAGAAAGATATTTATGGGTTGAAGCAAACACCACGTGCATGGTATAGCAAAATAAACAATTATTTGTTGAACAATGAATTTAGAAAATGTGATAGTGAGCCTACACTCTACATCAAATAAATTGATGGTAATATTTTAATTGTAATCTTATATGTAGATGATGTAATTTTCACAGGGAGTGACAATCTTCTAATTATTGACTTCAAATAGGTCATGAAAAATGAGTTTGGAATGACAAATTTGGGATTGTTAAAGTATTTTCTAGGCATATAAGTGAAGCGAATGGAACATGACATTTTTATTTCTCAATCAAAATATGAATCAAAAATCTTGAAAAGGTCTAGAATGAAAAATAGCAAGCTTGCGCCAACTCTAACATCCATGGGTTTGAGCAAAGAATATTGTAGCAGCGATGCAAATCTAACACTATGCAAAAGTATGGTTGGCAGTTTAATGTATTTGATTGCAACTAGGCCTGATTTAATGCATGCAGTAAGTTTAATTCCAAGATTCACAGAGACTCCAAAAGAGACACACTGACAAGTAGCTAAAATAATTCTAAGGTATGTTAATGGAATGAAGGAAAATGGCATTCTATATACTACAACAAATGATTTTAGGTTGGTTGGATTCGCTGACAATGATTGAGTAGGAAGTGTAGATGATAGACAAAGCACATCAGGCTATGTTTTCATATGGGTTTGAGATACATTTTGAAACAACAAAAATTTATTGTGACAACAATTCTGCAATTTCTTTATCCAAAATTCATTATTTCACAAAATAAACAAACACATTGATACAACATATCATTTTATTAGAGGGTTGATCAACAATGGAGAAATTATTTTGGAACATTGTAGATCTCAAGATCAATATGCTGAGATCTTCACTAAACCATTGGCAAAAGAAAGTTTTGTTCATCTAAGTGATTGTTTGGGAATTGCCAATATTAATAGTTGCGATTAAGGGGGGTGTTAGAAGATAATCCCAACTACTTCCCTAATTGAACATGACAGTGCAACATCCCTAAAGTACATGACTAATCACGTTTGATAATTTCCCTCAAATTGAAGCGACCTAAGCATAAATGAAGTTTTTTATTAGCGTACCTCTATTTCTCATATCTGCAACACTCTATAACAAGAAGTTTTCATCCATTAATTAAATCACTGGAAATATCGTGTGTAGTTGGTATGTTCATTAAATGCAAGGTTTTACTGTGTGATAGGAGTTTGTATTGTCCACTATCTTAAAGTACTTGAAATTAATTTTGTGTATGCACACAATGTTTAGTTTAATGTTTATCTTGTCTAATTAACATATATCAATTTATGTTTGAATCATGTGTCATGAATTTTTAGTTGTTTCTGAAGTGTATGGTGAAAATATAGGTGGGTGCTTAAAAACAGAGTATTCACTATGTAAAACAGAGTGTTTGTACCTTTGTAAGTCTAGTATTTATTGTGAGACAAAGCCTTAGTAGAAATCTATAAGAATCTTATTTTTCTACTATGGGTGAAAGGAGTTGAAGCTTCAATTTTAGTTTTCAATTGTATTTTGTTTTATGATTTTATAATCCAAGTATTTTCCTTGTGCCCTACATTTTGGAGATTTAAATTTTGTTTTCACTACACAATATTCTATTTTTTATTGTTCATTACTCTAAGTATTGAACTCTGTGTTTATATTGCAAAGTATACGTTTTATTTTATCCTCCATCTTTATTGTCATTTAGCTCCTCATCCAACAACACATTGCCTGCTTTAACATCTCGATGAATAATGTGCGGTCTTAGTCCCGATGAAGATAGAGAAGCCCACGAGCTACTCCCATTATTATATTGTAATGCTTCTCCCAATCAATCTAGTTGTGTTTGTTTGGGTCTGTATTGGTGCATGACATTAATTAATTGACATAATCCGAATATCCTTGTTGAAACATTAATTATTTAGTTTTATGTCTCCTTTCATAATAAAATAGAAGCCACTCACTGAAAACAATTTTATTGAGGTTCTTATTGTTTAAATACTCATAGAAAAGCAATCTTTTTGATCCCTCTATGCAAAAACCCAATAGGATTATAAGATTTTGATGTTGAATTTCGGCCCCATGTTTAATTTCATTTAAAACCTCTCTTTAATCCTTGCTTAGATTTGACAAAAGGTTTTTTCACAACTATTTCTTTTGCATCTAGAGTAGTTCCTTAACATTCTAAAAAAAAACATAAAAGTTTTGTAAAATATTAAGTTTAATTTCCTTTCTTCAATATACTTGTTTTCAAAATACTAATCTACATTCAGTAGTGTGATGAGAAGAGTTTGCATATTACTACAAATTGAGATAGTAAAAACAATTACTAGAAGCTTGCTTAAATAGGTTACCTTTTACACAGGGCTAAATCCTCACTCTTCAAGCTTGTTCCCATCATCAAAGCTTTTTGTAGAAGTGATTAATGTTTCCATAGTAAATATTATTTTTGGATTATTATTGATGAGTATGAGTTCTTCACCTTCATCATCATCTATATTATGAAAATATAAATTCTAAAGTATATTAAAAATAGGACACTTGAGTTATCTAAAGACCTGGTCTACGATTCAACTATTAAAACCTCAAATAACTCAAATCTACAATCACATACACATCTAACGCTAGGTGTAATCATATATAAATTGCTAGAGGTGACCATACCCCAGGTTTAGATGAGCATGTGCACTACTAGCTTTTAATAACATACAATACATACGAGTTAAGAGAATCATGTGGCAACAATACCTTCTTATCCCTTTCCAAATAAGGCAGACTTTAGTGTTCTCCAAGTTGCAGAGAGGCATAGGGTTAACATGAGAACTAAGCCACCCACAACCCCTAAAATTATGGTTGTTTTCTTTGAAGTCTTCATTTTCCAACAATTTTGTTGTGTTGTAACCACACTCAAATTAAAGACATGATATATTTCATAATGAACTATGCAACTTTGACTCCAATACTGAACTTTTGCATATAAAAAGAATGTGAATCTATTAGTATGACAAACATGTTGTGCAATATTTATTAGATATATCTCTAGTGCACTAGACCATGCTATAATTTTTTTGAGACGACAAGTATGTAGTACACAAATCAAATCGCTTCGTTTCAGGTGTTTCTTCAGTTGATAATTTCTTTAGGAAATATTCAATAATTGGCTAAAATTTACTCACTGAAATATAGACACCCATGTCCCCCCAAAATCCTTCAGAGTAAAAGGACCCTATACATGTGTCCATTTTTCCCAATGAAATTTTAGTTTTCATAGGGTAATTCAAAGGGCTAGATACTATCTCCAACCACATTCAAACAAGTTTTTTGAAGGGTAGACATTTCATATTGTGAACAATAGTAGTATTGGTCAATTTTCATGTCTTCTATGCATTGGAGGAGGTCGTATACTTTGTTAGGACTTTGGCCATACAAAGAGATGTGGAACCTTGTTTTCTTTGTCCATTGAACAAGCCTAACAAACACTATATTAAAATTTCTCTCAAACATACTCCCTTTCTTATACTCAGAGCTTCCATTGCAAGTATATATGGGTGCTTTTGTCACTGTGTTGTAAATCTATCAATGAAGAGTATTAATGACCAGGTTCAGATCAACAATAATGAATTAGAATATTGTAATAATTTGGCTGAACAAGAGACAGCATGTAGAATCTCTTCCATGGAAGTGCATATTCATTAGCATGTTGAATGCCATCACATAGTGGAGAACATGCACTACACAGACATACCAATAATGCTTCAAAAATTTAGTCTCATTTGCCTATGTGGTTAATCTATATGAACGATACCATGTGTTTAATTAACACTTCCAATTATAATATGGGATGGGTTGGTCAATGTTTGGTTTGATTTCAATATTATGTGATTGGTTGGTCATATTATCGAATTAGTATTTGTTTCAATTTATTATTTTATTGGTCAACAATCATGTTTGAATTAATATTTGTTTTAATTTGTTATTTGATTGTTCTCCCATGGTTGGTTTGGTGTGACTTATTTGAATTGGTATTTTCACTACTATAAGATGGGTGTGTTTTAAGATGTTTATTTAAGATGAAATTTTAATTTCAAATAAATAAATATGCTAATTTCTTAATTGTCTTAATGTAACACCCCCTCCGAGGTCTACCCAAAGTAACAATGCCAACCAAGGTGAACATGAGGAGAGATGATACTATGATCAGATTCGAACTCCTATGTCATCTTAAGGAAGTGGAATCGATAGAACACCACATACAATCATCCAACATCATCAACATAACCCTCAGGACACAAGTCAGCAACTCAAACAGCCTGTCCTTGGGTCCCACTACTATTCTGTAGCTCTTAGGCCATAGTCGCTCTCATGCTATGGGCAAGGGAGCGACCAACAACCCAAAGTTTCTCTCACAGGCTGCTTTCTAGTGACTGTGGACTAAAATTGCTAGTTCTGTACCAGCGACACCGAGATTTAATTCACTTTTCCAGCCTAGAGTCCTGACCTTTGCCGAGAACTTGTTGTAACTTCCATAATTCATTAAAAACATGATAACAATGTTGATCAATCATAATCACCCTTAGGACTAGGCCTGAGCATCCCCAACCGTGACTAACATTCTATCAAACACTTGGCATCAATGCGACCTATAGGTCTAGGATACAAGACAAAGCATAAACAATTGAAACAACTTATGAAACATAAGGTTAAGGATCACCTCCTTCTACATTAAACTACTACATCATCAATTAGGTCTTACATCCATCCATTTAACAGTTACAAGTAAATATATGAAATAACCATGGCATAAACCAATCATTCAACCATGCTTATAACAAACATAAAACCATATAAATATTATATATATGACTATTGAAAATGCAACAAGATGATGGAGCTTAGTGAAAAGAAGTCGCCTTCACTAAGTGGGCCCGTAGGCTAATTTTGGCACAAAGTCTATTTTTAGACATATGGATCATGGTCTATGAGTTGCAAGATGCTATTTATGGATGGTTGGTCATGTTGGTAAAAATAGATGGACCTCTATTTTTAGACATATGGGCGGAGTCTATTTTTAGACTGCCAGTAAAAAAAAATAGAACAGTCGAATATTAATAACTGTTAATAATATTTGGACTATAAACATTATCTTATCCTCTTGCAGCACTTCAGTTCGAGCTACGGATGTGGCACATGAAACTGCCAGAAGGAAACACACTTTTCCTATGGGTTAGTTGAGTTATTGCATGATGGACTTTAGTTAGAAGTCAAGTGATTGAGTTTGGTGGAGTTGATTGAGGAGTTGGTGGAGTTGTGTTCAATTTGACTTAGTTGAACTAGTTGTATTTAGTCTAACTACCAAATACACTAGTGATGAGTGATGTGAATTAATTATTAATTAACTCACTAATTATTAACTCATAAATCAACTAAATAATACATCAGTTAACTTAGTGCATGGAAATTTCAGTGGAGACAAGTGTTAGAGGTGGGTGAAAGGGTGAGACTACTATCAGTTGTGACTATAGTTGTGCATGAGATTTGCACAATCATTGATTGAGATTGCCAATGAGGATTGCGCAGTACAAGCCAAGGGAATTTGAACTCGGATCTAATCTATTATCGACTTGGATTGCGCAGTAGAGGCTGGAAAATAGTGGAGGAGATTTGAACCGGTGACTTATTCAGATCTGAGCTAGTTTGTGTGTAGCATGTGGAGATAGTACTGAGTACTTGTGAGGAGTATTGTACTATGTATTGTTACATGTTCTCTATCATTAAAATATACAGATAGTTGGGGGTTTTCAGCTGTATGCTTTCCCCATTACATACTGTGTTGATATGTGTGATTGATGTTTCAATATGCACATGCGATTGTTTTTTTTAATTCCGCAAATTAATGATCAATGGTAGAGGAGGTTATGTATTATGCATGAATTATGAAAATAATGTATAATTAGGATAATCTCTGTGAATAAGTGTTATATTATTCAAATTTCTACATGGTATCAAAGCGAAGTTGATCATCAGATCTATTATTTAGAAAGTGATTACATTTTATTTCTTCAAGCAGAGTCTATAATCGGGCCAGGTAGCCTCTGGATTCATCCTTCTTTTGGAAGGTGAGATATTCGATAAATGCCCATACAGTCAATCTCTATACGAGAAATACTTTGTTCTCACGAATTTTAGATCATAAGCAATTGAGTTTTGCCCTGGTGGAATTCGAATTTGCAGCAGTGTTTTCTTGGTGTCGAAGTTGAAATGTCTTTCAATGGATTGCGATTGGAGTATGCCCTTGAAGGCAGCTTGAATTATATTTCATGGAAAGATAGGATGGAGGCGGTGTTAGATGAAAATGGGTTGAAGGAGTTCATAGATGTTGAGGTCCCAAAGCCTACTGATGCTGCTCAAGTTAAGGCTTGGCAAAAGAAGACAGCAAAGTGTCGAAGGATTCTATTAGTGGGTGTGAAGGATCACATTGTATCCATCTTGCATGGAAAGGTTTATCCATACTTGATGTGGAAAGTGTTGACAAATTTATTCCAAAGAAAGAGCGACCAGAGGAAGTTGGCACTCAAGGATAAACTCAGAAACGTTAAGTGTGAGAAAGGAGACAGTATGCCCAAGTATCTCACGAAGTTCACCCAATGCCGGGATGAGTTGGGAAGTGTGGGGGTGACTTTCGATGATGAGGACTTGGTGAGCTTAGCTCTCCTTGGTCTTTCGAAGAGTTGGCATTCCTATTAGGAATCTCTCAATGGTCGGGAGAAATTGCCGGGATGGGAGAGACTTTGGTCTGATCTTGTGCAAGAGGAGATCAGGCAGAATACCAGGGATGGATCTTCATCAAAGGCATCTGATGAAGAAAATTGTGCTTTGGCTACCAAAGCAAAGAAGGGGAAGAACAAGAAAGCTTCTCATTCTGGTGTGAAAGGAAAGCAGGAAATGTCTAAGGTGAAGTGCTTTCACTGTCACCAACATGGACATTATGCCACAAATTGTCTGCAGAAGAAGAAAAATAAGCAAGCTGCTGCATCTACAGTGGGAGAGGCCTTAACCTCATAGTTTGAGCTAGATTTTTCATTGATCGCACGTTTGGTATCAAGTGTGATGGGATCCATATGGTTCTTGGACAGTGGTGCGTCTTTTCACATGACAGGAGATCGATATTTGTTTCCTGATCTGGATGAGAAAGATCTTGGAGTGCACATCGAGATGGGCGATGATGGTAGATACAGTGCAACCGGTATCAGTACCATTTCCTTTGAGAGGGAGTTTGGTAAACCCTTCGTGTTGAAGGAAGTGATGCATGTTCTAGGATTGAAGAAGAATCTTATCTCTGTGGAAATGTTAGAAGACAAGGGATATGATGTTGTCTTCAGCGAGGGAAAGGCTTTCCTGCACAATAAGACAACTCGAGAAACCCGGAAGATAGGGGTTCGAGTCAAGAACCTTTATTAATTGCATGTAGATGGTTGCGTAGCAATGGTATGCAAGGTAGAAGGATTGGTGAGACAGGATGATGGCAAGCTATGGCATCGGAGATTGGGCCACCTTCACCATGGAGCCTTGAAGATACTGTAGCAGATTTCTACTGGGCTTCCTAAAGGCACTCTTGCATAGTCAGATTAGTGCAATGGGTGTACTTTGGGAAAATTTGTGAAAGACACCTTTCACGAGAAGGATAGTTGTGCCACGATGATCCTTGAGAGAATTCACACAAACGTGTGGATCTTTCTCAATAGCTTCGACAACAAAGCACAAGTACTATGTGATCTTTGTTCATGATTTCTCTCGAAAGTGCTGGATCTTCTTCATGATGAAGAAGAACGAGACATACTCAAATTTGTATGAGTTCAAAGCACTGGTCGAGAAGGAATCGACGAAGAAGGTGAAGGCTCTTAGGAGTGAAAATGGTGGTGAATTCATCTCTGGTGAGTTCAATGACTTCTGCAGCCTAGAAGGGGTTCAAAGAAAGCTCATAGCTCCCCATAACCCACAGTAGAACGGGGTTACTGAGTGGAAGAATAGAACGATCGTGGGTGCTGCATGGGTGATGTTGCATGATCAGGGCCTACCCCTTCACTTGTGGGTGGAGGCATGCAATACTGTAGTATATGTGCAAAACCATTATCCTCACAAGATACTTGGCATGAGTACACCCGAGGGGGCTTATTCTGGTAAGAGGCCTGATATTTCCCATTTGAGGATTTTTGGTTCTCTTGTTTACATGCATGTGACGAAGGATGCCAGGAAGAAGCTGGAGCTGACCGCAGAGGTTGGGATATTTGTGGGGTACACTGATACACCCCACAACTATCGTGTGTATTTTCCAGACAGTCGCAAGACTGTTGTGCGATGGGATATCAAATTTCAGGAGGAGAAAGCCATGAAGTGTTTGCTTGAGAGGGAGCCACACTTGCATGCAGATGAGGAGCTATTAGTTCCTAAGGATGAGCTTCAGGATGTGGATCAGCCACAAGATGAAGTTCATGGAGTGGAAGAGACCACTCATGCAGCACCAACCATCATAGGGCGAAAGCACACTACAGAAGCTGAGCAACTGGCTCAAGATGCAGAGAAGGTTGTAGGACCACCTACAACATAGCGCAGATAGAGACATTCACCTTATCACTACACTGGATACATGGCTCTTGTGAACAAATGTGTCGTGACTGAACCATCCTCTTTCAAGGAAGCTGTGGAGGATCCCACATGGGTAGATGCCATGGTGGAAGAGTATGATTCGATTGTCAAAAACAATGCATGGGAGATTGTCCCAAGACTGGAGGGGAAATCAGTGGTGCATTCGAGATGGATCTACAAAGGGAAGCAGGTAGCTGACAAGAGTGTGGAGAAGTACAAGGCAATATTTGTTGCCCAAGGCTTCTCACAGATAGAGGGGATCGATTATGAGGAGACCTTTGCACCTGTCACAAGGTATTCTTCTATACGGACAATTCTTGCTCTCTCAGCGCAGATGGGTGGCACATCCATCAGATGGATGTGAAGACTACATTCCTCAACAGAAACATTGAGGAGGAGGTGTACATAGAGCAGCCTGAAGGTTTCGAGATCTTCAGCAGCGAGTCGAATGTGTGCAGGCTCAAGAGAGCACTATATGGGTTGAAACAAGCACCTCGTGCTTGGTACACACGGATAGACAGTTATTTGACCGAACTTGGATTCTCCAAGAGTGAGGCGGATCCTAACCTATACCAAATTGTGGTGGAGGGTAAGTTGATGATCATTGTACTTTATGTAGATTATTTGATTTTGATGGTAGATGAGCTATTGATACTTTCATGCAAGGGGGATCTTTCTAGAGAGTTTCAGATGAAGGACTTGGGCCTCCTTCATTATTTCTGGGATTGGAAATTTGGCAGCGTAGTGATGGACTATTTGTTTCTCAAGGTAAGTATGCCTGGTAGATACTAGAGAAGTTCAACATGCATGGCTGCAAGCCTGTCGATACTCCTCTCCCTGGAGGTTGGAGGAAGGAGGATGTTACCTCAGCGGAGGTAGTGGATGCCACTATATATCGACAGTTGGTGGGATCGCTTATGTATTTGTTTAATACACGACCCAATATATGCTATGTTGTTAACTAGCTTTCACAAGCTATGGTTAAGCCAACCAAGCTCTTCTGGAAGGCAGGCAAGCATGTATTGTGTTATCTTATAGGAACATAAGGATATGGATTTTGGTACATATAGGAGGATGAGGTGAAGCTATGTGGCTTGATGGATGTAGATTGGGTAGGGAGCCCAACGAAAAAGAAGAGCACATCTGGAGGGATCTTCAGTATCAGGTTAACAACAATTTCTTGGTATAGTAGGAAGCAGATATCCATGGCACTCAGTTCAGCAAAGGCCGAGTATATGGTAGCAAGTTTGGCTACATGCAAGGCTATATGGATGAGGAAGATCCTGGTCGGGTTGTTTGGGTCACACTTGGAGCCTACTGTGATTTGTTTTGATAATCAGAGTTGCATTAAACTCTCAGCTAATCAAGTATTTCATGATAGATCCAAGAACATCGACATCAGGTACCATCATATCAGAGATTGTGTGCAACAGAGAATCATGTTACTTTCATGCATTCCCATGGAGGATCAGGATGCTGATATCTTGATGAAGGCGCTCACCAGGAGAAAATTTGAATACCACAGAGGCAGGATAGGGGTTGCAGATAATCAATATCTTGTTGAGAGGGAGTGTTGAAAATACAACAAGATGATGGAGCTTAGTGAAAAGAAGTCGCCTTCACTAAGTGGGCCCGTAAGCTATTTTTGGTGCAAAGTCTATTTTTAGACATATGGGCGGAGTCTACTTTTAGACTGTCAGTCAAAAAAAAATAGAACAATTGAATATTATTAGCTCTTAATAATATTTGGACTTTAAACATTATCTTATCCTCTTGCTGCACTTCAGTTTGAGCTACAGATGTGGCACATGCAACTGCGAGAAGGAAATATGCTTTTCCTATGGGTTAGTTCAGCTATTGTATGATGGACTTCAGTTAGAACTCAAGTGATTGAGTTTGGTGGATTTGATTGAGGAGTTGATGGAGTTGTGTTCAATTTGACTTAGTTGAACTAGTTGTATTTAGTCTAACTACCAAGTACACTAGTGATGAGTGATGTGAATTAATTATTAATTAACTCACTAATTATTAACTGATAAATCAACTAAATAATACATCAATTAACTCAGTGCATGGACAGTTCAATGGAGATAAGTGTTAGAGCTGGGTGAAAGGGTGAGACTACTATCACTTGTGACTATAGTTGTGCATGAGATTTGCACAATCATTGATTGAGATTGCCAATGAGGATTGCACAGTACAGGCCAAGGGAATTCGAACTTGGATCTGATCTATTCTCAACTTGGATTACGCAGTATAGGCAGGGAAACAGTGGAGGAGATTTGAACCTGTGACTTGTTTAGATCTGAGCTAGTTTGTGTGTAGCATGTGGAGATAGTACTGAGTACTTGTGAGGAGTATTGTACTGTGTATTGTTACATGTTCTCTATTATTATAATATATAGATAGTTGGGGGTTTTTAGTTGTATGCTTTTCCCATTACATACTGTGTTGACATGTGTGATCGATGTTTCAATGTGTGCATGCGATTGTTTTTTTTAATTCCGCAAATTGATAATCAATGGTAGAGGAGGTTATGTATTATGCATGCATTCTGTAAATAGTGTATAATCAGGATAATCTCTGTGAATAAGTGTTATATTATTCAAATTTCTACAATGACATCCATTAAATACACATAAATTAGTGCAAAAGTAAGAGAACTTAGCTTTTATTAATCATAGGAAAATCTGACCAAGTTCGGGACTTCCACATACCACCCGACCATAGACATGGCTCTTTTAGCCAATCACCCATGTGACATATTCCAAGCATGAATGTGGGATCTCATAGAACAACCAATTCGAGAAAAACTAAGGGAATCTAGAGGTTAAACCACCTCCACCCTCCTCAAACCGTGATCACACCAAAACCGGTGCTCCGATCACAACAAAACTGAACTTGGAATGTCATCCGTAATCCATCACTATCCTTGAGGAATTTTCTATCTCCTTGTCTCTCAGGCTTTACCACAATCCAAACCCGGATCATTATGCCCTAAACCAGGACTTCTCCTGCAGGCTTTACTCTGTATCCCGCCAAAACCGGTCAAGGGATTTGTAGGCCTTTGGGAATGAACCTTGAGACCACCTCTGCCCTAGATTCCGAAATCCATCCAGCAATTCCAAAGCTCAAAAACCAAAATAAACATCCTAACATACCATGGTATTCGGAAAAAGGCTATGCTAGGATGAAAACCATTGTCATAACCTGGAAAAGTCATGCCACCGATAACAAGAATACCATCTACCAACATGCAAAGCCATGCATGTCCAAACCAACTAGGAAATCATACATGTAAAATTTTACCTGTAAGTATTCTTGCTGAAGTTGCTTGAGTCTTGCTTTCCTTTCCTTGATCCTTTCTTTTCCTTCCTTGATCCAAAGCTACAGTGCTCCAAGAAAACTCTAAGTGACCAAGAGTGTGAGAGAGAGAATAATGAGAGAGCTCCAAACTTGAACTAACCAAGCCTAACACTGACTAAGCTTTCCCACTGATCCTCATAAGACTTTTTATTAATGAGGCCTCTAATTTCTTCATTTTCCATTATTTTCCTTCAATTTCCTCGTCACATGCAACATGTGACCTTTTACCTTTCTTTTCTCCTAATTTCCATTATTTTCATAAATAAATGTGCCAAAAATGCCTTTTTCCCTTTTAATTCCTTTTCCTTAGCCTTTGCCAATTTTCCTTACCCAAAACACACATCGAGTGATGCCCACTAGCATATGTTTGCCCAACATTCAACTTGGAATACGTGTCCCTTACCTGTGGTCTTATTTTTCCTTTACTAACTTTGATTACATGAAATTTTTACCAGAGCTATTCCAGAACCTCCCCCCCCCCCCCCCTTGGGAAACACCATCCTTGGTGTTAAACCACACCATGACCTCAACCAAATCGGTAAAAAATAAACATACTACTTATGGAGCTTTATAACTTAGCTCGTTGCAGTATTTACAATGGATGGCCTGCTTAAAATCAAAACATCATGACAACTTACGCAGATAAAAAACATACCACATACTGGAGCTTTATAACACAACTCATTATGGTATTTACAATAACAACATATACACATATGCACATTTTCTCAACCAACAAATAAGAGGATACGATGTGTGTATCAATCAACAAGGGAATCCAGAGGCTCATGCCTCCACCCTCAAAGCAATACCAAGATTCACCTCCTATCTAGGATGTCTAGAATCCACTGCCACAGTCAAAGTTGCATCTATTGTCCAGCACTACAATCCTACACCACTTTTCTACTCAGTGAACAATTAACGACTCATTATTCCAGGGCACACTCCCAATATGCATCTGATTCCATATGGAAATTCTAAAGACAAATACCAATATATCTGCAACCTTCCCTTCCCTGCTACACAGTCCCTTAGGAAATCCGATCACCCCCTTCCATGCAGTCAATCACCTTCAAAATTCCCTATCATCCCCTATCCCGGGTGATCCATCCCTTGTCAAGGCTTCATCGCATCAGAAGATACAAAACCAAGGCATATACCTGCCTCAAAACCATCATACCAGTCATAACATGCTCATGGAAGTCAATGGACACTATTGGGTACCAATGTCCCACAATGGCCCTGATCCTAAAGTACTTTGCCAACATATTGTTGAATGTTCCAATTTATTTCGCTACTACTACTGATTCTTGCAGTCAATTTCAACCATCCAACCAGGCATGCTCATGCATTTCTATTCCAAGCACATAATTTCCATTAGATTCAAATATATTGAAATAACCTCAAATCATACCCCATTGATAGTTTGTCAATACGGTACACTTGCAATCTTGTTCGCTTCTTGTCACAAGCCAAATTAAATGTTTGATCAAAACATCATGTATAAACATATCACATCAGGTTAGTTCAAATACAACCGTCATAGATCAAAATCATAAATCAAATATGACCCAAAGAGAGTGCAACTCGCTTTGATACCAATATGTGGTATGATATATGACACAAAGAGAGCACAACCCACTCTGATACCAATATGTGATATCAAAGTGGGTTGAGCCCTAGTGAAAATTTCATGTAATAAAAGTTAATAAAGGCAAAATAAGACCACGGGCAAGGGACACGTATTCTAAGATGAATGTTGAGCAAAGATGTCCTAGTGGGCATCACTGGATGTGTGTTTTCACTAAGGAAAATTTGCAAAGGCTAAAGCAAAGGCATTAAAAAGAAAAAATGCATTTTTGGCACATTTATTTATGAAAATAAAGGAAATTAGGAGAAAAGGAAATTAAAAGGTCACAGGTTGCATGTGAGGAGGAAATTAAAGGAAAATAATGGAAAATGAAGAAATTAGAGGCCTCATTAATAAAAAGGCTTATGAGGATCAGTAGGAAATCTTAGTTAGTGTTAGGCTTGGCCAATTCAAGTTTGGAGCTCTCTCATTATTCTCTCTCTCACTCTTGGTCACTAAGAGTTTTCTTGGAGCACTCTAGCTTTGGATCAAGGAAGGAAAAGCAAGGAATGGAAAGGAAAGCAAGACTCAAGAAGTTTCAATAGGAATACTAGCAGGTAACCTTTTACATGTGTGATTTCCTAGCTAGTTTGGACATGCATGGATTTTCATGTTCGTGTATGGCTCTCTTATTGTTGGTGGCATGATTTTGTCAGGTTATGACAGTGCTTTTCAGCCTGGGCTAGCCTTTGTCCAGATGCCATGGTATGTTGGGATGTTTATTTCAGTTTTTGAGCTTTGGAATTTCTAGATGGATTTCAAAATCCAAGGTGGAGGCAGTCTCAAGGTTCATTCCCAAAGGCCTAGGAATCCCTTGACCAGTTTTGGCGGGACACATGTAAAGCTCAGGGGAGAAGTCTCAGTTTAGGGCCTAGTGATCCGGGTTTGGATTGCAGTAAAGCCTTAGAGACAAGGAGATGGAAAATTCCTCAAGGATAGTGATTGATTCTAGTTGGCATTCCAAGTTCGATTTAGTTGTGATCGAAGCACCAGTTTTGGTGTGATCATGGTTTGAGGAGGGTAGAGGTGGTTTAACCTCTAGATCCCCTTTGTTTTTCTATGATATCCCACATTCATTATAGGAATATTTCATGGGGGTGGCTAGTTGAAAGAGATATTTGGTTCAACCATGTCTATGGTTAGGTGGTACATGGAAGTCCCGAACCTGGTCGAATTTTCCTATGATTAATAAAAGCTAAGTTCTCTTACTTTTGCACTAATTTATGTGGATTTAATGGATATCATATATATGATATTTATATGGTTTTATGCTGGTTATAATCATGGTTGAATGACTGGTTTATTTCATGGTTATTTCATATATTTACTTGTAACTGTTATATGGATGGATGAAAGACCTAATTGATGATATAGTAGTTCAATGCAGAAGGAGGTAATCCTTCTAGTTATTTTTCATAAGCTATTTTAGTCGTTTATGCTCTATCTTATATCCTAGACCTATAGGTTGCATTGATGCCAAGTGTTTAACAGAATGTTAATCTCGGTTGGAGATGCTCAGGCGTAGTCTCAAGGGTGAGTTTGATTGATCAACATTGTTATCATATTTCTTATGAATTCTAGAAGTTACAATAAGTTTTGGGAAGAGGCCAATACTTTGGGTTAGAAAATTGGCTTAAATCCTGGGGTCACTAGCACAAAACTAGCAATATTGGTCCACAGTTGCTGGCAGACAGGCCATGAGAGTGACTTTGGGTTACTACTCACTCCCTTGCCCATAACATGAGAATGACTGTGGCCTAAGAGCTGCAGAATAGTAGTGGGACCCAGGGATGGGTTGTATGAGTGGCTACTTGTCTCTTGAGGGTTCTGTTGATGATGTTGGATGACTATATGTGATATTTCGTCGATTCCACTTCCTTAAGGTGACATAGGAGGTCGAATATGATCATAGTAGCATTCTCCTCATGTTTTCCCCAGTTAGCATGGTTACTTTCAGTAGACTTGGGAGGGAGTTTTACACTTAAATTAAGACAAAAGGAGAAACAAGCATTTTACGTACATCTGGCATACTCAAGTTGTATGTAATTGTCTTAAATTAAGAAAAAAGAAAAATCCCTTTCATTTGCAATTTTTATTAATTCAGATTCAGAGATAGGGGGATTCTAGATTTGCAGAGGGAAAAAAAACCATTAGCAGCAAGAGAATCGAAGACTCTTTAGTGTTTTCTGAAAAATTTGACATCCATGCCTCCCAAGCTTGATCCTTCCCAAGTGGTTGAAGTGTACATGGGGGCCACAAGGGGTGAAGTGGGATTTGCTTTGTATTTTTTCCCTAAGATCAGTTCTTTGGGTTTGTCACCCAAGAATATCAAAGAATATATTGCAAAGGAAAAAACAAAGTATTGGAAGGGTTAGGGTCACAATAAAGCTCACCATTCAGACCTGGAAGGTGAAGGTCATTGTGGTGATGATTGTGGCTTCCCTAGTCATAAAATATGTCAAGGAGCCCGAGAGAGATAGGAAGAAGTTGAATAACATCAAGAACAATGGAAATATATCCATCGATGATATCATTGAGATCTCTAGGGTTATGAGGCCGAGCTACATGATGAAGGAATTATCCATGCCAGTGAAGGAGATTTTGGGCACAGCCTCTCCATTGACTACACGGTGGATGGAAAGGATCTGAAGGATGTCCAAGTTGAGATCGATGAAGGAGAGGTCAAGATCCCCAAAGAACGAAGAAAGAATTCAAATTTGGTAATTGAAATTAAATCCTTTTATTATTTTTATTGTTGGTTATTTATTCTTTTGTTTAGGGTTTTTAAGGTTTAAGGAAGTTGAAAACTGGAAGAAAGTAGCCTATGAATTTGCTTTCAGGACCTTGGGGGTTTTGAGACATTTAGAGGCCTGTGAATTTCATTTCAGACCCTATGGATTTTGAGGTATTTTCCACTTCCTTTGAGACTTTGGGTATTTATATAATATATCTATATGTTGATCCACTAAATGGGTGGAAGAATTTGTTGGAAGAAAAAAGTAAAAAAGAAACCTTTTACCTTCATCTCACGAGCTCAAGTCATTTGTCGCTTTATTCCACTTTAAGAAACCAATATTGGCATACTAATAGAAACCACCACAAATGTCGGCTTCAACCCCATGGAGTTTTAAAAAAAGGGTAACAAACAGGTATCGACAATCAACCCCTCACCAATGTTAGAGACTACCCATATGACTTATCTCTTTGTGTTTTACTTCGTCCATCATCTTTGATGGTTACAAATTTTGGTTAGGGTTCAAACTAAGGTAAATGAGGTCATTTTTCTTCATAGATATTTGGATTTATTCAACACTCCTTGGCTACAAATAGGAGGTAAAATACAATTCTAGTAATCTATTTATTAACCTGATTTCTTTCTTTCTTTATGATTTTATACAAGGGTTTCTAACTTGACTAGAGGCTTCCCAAGACGAGAGAAACCCTGATGCCTTGATCACAATGCTTGCCGAGAACACATGGCTTTCTCTAATAAGGTAATGAGAAATATTTTTTAATACCCTTTTTTTTTATTTAGTTTTAGGATCCTCAAGTTGTCTGGTTATGGTTTGATATTATGTTATAGGGTTTTTATAATATAGAATCAAGGTATTCAAACCCTTGTACCTAACTTTTGCTACACTAGTGTTTTGGAATAAAAAGGCAATATTTTTTTTTTTAAAGAGGTTCTTCTTTTGTCTCAGAATGAATTTCGTAGAGGAAAGGGTTTTTCTTTTCATAGAAAAATATTTTGTAGAGATGGGGTTTTTTCTTTTATTGCATCCTCTCTTGTACTATTATCTCCTTCCTTCCTCCACTTCTCATGATGTTTCTCCTTCTTCCGTGGAAAGTTTCTCTTCTTCTACTGCAACATAGAACATAGAGTGAACCCCAACCCCATGAGTCTCCAGGAAGTGGCAATCCCTCTCTCAACACCTCAACAATTCCTGAACTTACTAAAAAGGTTAAAGAAGCTATTGCAATTGGTGCAAAAAATGACAACATCAATCTCGACACCCTCATCCAGGATTTATCTTAGCTTTTCAAAATCGTCAAGGTAAGATGGATCTCTATTTTTCATGTCCAATTGAGTATGTGAATTGAATTGGAGATTGTTGTTAATATGTCTCCACATGACATATTGAATAAATTTCATTTTATTTTTAGACAAACTCGTTAGATAAAAAACCATCGATTGACCACTATTGGCCACATAGTTCATTCTTTTCAACACTAAAGGAAATCATGTTCAAGGCAACCAATGGCGCTTTGGATTTTGTGCGTATTAAATATCAATGAATTTCTTATAATCAACTAAACTTGAAATCTGAGTATGAATAACAAGAAATTTAGATTCCTCCAAAATATGTGTATAATCAGTATTAAGTGTTAATTTGTGTTCTAAGATTTTGAGAGTAAATATATTTAAATGGAAAGCAATTAATATTTTATCTAATGTTTTTTCCCTTTCATGGTTTTTAGAAAGATACTATTTCATCTCAACATTCTAGTGAAGCAATGAAAGTGGTTAAGAATATCCTAATAAGATTAGGGTAGGCACACTGGGCTGTTGTAGGTCTTCTTGATGTGGTGAATACATTGGAGAGATTTGAAATAGTTTCTGCAAACCAAGATGAGTGTTTGTCACTTTTAGAGGAAATGATTAATTTGTCCCATCATGTGAAAGATCTTAAATAATGACCTAGTTTGTAAAAGGGGATGGAGGACTCAATAAAAAAATAAGATCTTAAATAATAACCTGGTTCGTAAAAGGGAATGGAGGACTCAATAAAAAAATCAACAGAAATGATCGTCGAAGGAGCCTTCATCTGTTGTAGTCAAATCAACTCTTCAAAGTTTTGTATGCTAAATGTTCAAAATGATTCCTATATGTCTATATCCATGGAAGACCCTTTTTCATTTTTTATGTTATGACCTCGATCAATACACTTGTAATGAAATGAATTTATGAATGGAATTTTACCGACAGGTTTTTCTCAGCATCTGTGAACATGGAAGAGTTGGCTCAATTTCAGCAAAAGTTTCAGAAAAATGTAAAAATGTACAAGTATATGGACATAAAATGTTTATATGTATCTTGGATGCTCTCATAATTTTCTTTATTGTATAGTTACTTTTGATTCTTCTCTTGACCTTTTTAACTACGGTGGTGTAGTACAAGCTTAGTATTTGAGATATATATAAAACATATAATAACATATCTAAGATATGAATAATATTTTAGGTTATTCTGCACCTATTGTTATTTTGAATAAGTGTGATATTAGTGTACTTTTGGCTCTCGCAATGTCATTTAGACTGTTAAGCTACATTTTTTTGATGACCATTACATTTCAATGGAGTATTGATGGCTTTTACACTTACGCAATATACCTACGCAATATACCTTGCAAGAAGAAATTTTGGGAAATGGAAGTTGTGTACCCATATTAATTTCGACTATGGTGTTGGAAGCATGCTTGTCTACCATAAAAACTAATGAGTAAAGGCTACCGTGCATTAGTTTACAGGTCGATTTCTACTAATGCCCACTTTGTGCATAGATATATCTAAATTTTGTGATCTATGGTTTTAAAACCTTAGGAGCTCCTTTATTAGGAAAAGGAATTTATGATTATTTCTTAAAAACCTTTACTAGATTATGCCATACCATTCATTCCTCATACCTAAATGAGTAGCAAAATCTATGTAATAAATTGTTTACTTTAATAATTATCATAAATCCTTTTAAACCTCAAATTTATTAAATGCTTAGGATTATATATATATATATATATATATGTATATATATGTATATATATGTATATATATATCTATATCTATATATATATATATATATATATATATATATATATATATATATTAGAAATAAATGTATATCATTATATGTTTATTTTATGAAGTTATATATTTTCTTTGGTATATTTCACTAGGATCTTCATTGGTTAACATTCACTTAAAATATTAGTTGAGAGAAATGTAAACATTGCATATTTCATATTTGTTATTGTCCAACCTCTATATTCTAACAACTTGAATGAGTGTTTACAAAATACTAAAGCATTACTTTCAATATATTGTTCAATACGTTTTTTTCTTGGTTCTTTATTGACTTTTCATACTTGTGACGCAACCAACAATATTAATTCTCAGTTGTCCTTGAGTTTTCATGACTTGTAGTGCTTGCCTGAGTTATGTGATCAAGGTTGATTCCTGAATTAATACACAACTAGGACTTGGCCCCGAAGTTTCATAGCCTTTGCACCAACCACCTATAACATGACTGTGGTGATGACAAGGCATTTCCACTGTGAATGATGTGATCAAAGGGTGGAGATCAATGGTTTGTATGAATTGTGTGGATCCTCCCCCTATGACATAGGAAAAGGGTTGGGGGTGACAACAAAGCTCTTTGTTGCCAATCAAATCAGATGGTTGCGGCAGACGGGAGGTAGATCCATGGAGAAAGTGGAGTGACGGTGGGTCTCTCGATGACATAGGTGAAAGGGGGGCCAAAAAAGTTCACTGGTTACTCTGCCTCAAGACCCAAGTCAAAAATTCTAAACTTATGTAGATTACAGACTATGAGAATATCCTAGAATTTGATTGTTAGTAGAGAGGTCAAACAATAGACCTCTCTCTTGAGGGTCATATTTTTGGGATATTCCTAGAATCTGCATTTGACATTAGGATACCCAACCATGAAGGCAACTCATCAAGGAACACACTCATAGTGATGACTAGGTTAACTAAATGCAGAGCTAGATGCACCTCATCTCATAGCACAACCCTAAATCCCTTCGGCCTTTAGCACAAAGTGGTTAAAACATAGCAAATGTAGACTACTTGATGTTGTAATGGGTAGGATCTAATGCTTCTTTGGTCAAGGGGACAAGTGCTCTTGATGGAATTGGTCTATGGGCTCACCAGTTAGGAGGATCACTCAAAAATGAATTCGACCACAAGCCTGCAATGCTTCTAGCCATTTTATTTCCAACCACTTGATCTTATGACACGGGTACTATTTGAATACAATGTTGTATGTTTGCAAAGAATGGACATATATTTTTATAGGGAACCACAAAAATATATCACAAATATGCGGAATATAAACAAATGTCTACAAAGATCAAAATGCACAATGCATGTACACCACAACTCAATCAGCGAGTCACCTAGAATAGTATATTTACGGAGATTCCCCTTTATGAGCTGTAGGGCTCTCATGCTCCATTTGACTTTCTTTCTAGACAAATTGAACTTTGCTCTCGAGTAGTTTGAGCTTTAATCCCAACGTTTATTTCTAAATTTATTTCCTCTCTCTCTCTCTCTCTCTCTCTCTCTCTCTCTCTCTCTCTCTCTCTCTCTCTCTCTCTCTCTCTATATATATATATATATATATATATATATATATATATATATATATATCTCTCTCTCTCTCTCTCTCTCTCTCTCTCTCTCTCTCTCTCTCTCTTCTCTCTCTATATATATATATATATATATATATATATATATATATATATATAGATATATATATATATATATAGATATACTAGACACAAATATATTTTAACGGAATAAAGATTCTTTGGACAATATTCTAGAGTCTAGAAAACTATTTAACACCTCAATCTAGCATTCATTTCTTTTACAAGATGCCACATGGGTAAGAGCGCTCACTCATCAAAACTATGTAACAATCTAGGAACTCTCTAGAAATTAGACAATTGTACTTACATAATACAAGTGAGTATGTGGCGAATGAATTCAAAATAAATTGTGTGAAAGAAGGCCTTTGATGATAGTTTATAACACCCCATAAACCACAACAGAATGGAGTGCCTGAGAGAAAGAACTGCAACATTGTGGGAAAAGAAAGGGAAATGATGCATGACCAAGGCCTAACTATGAATTTGTGGGCTGAAGCATGCAACACAACATCTATTTGCAGAAATGGAGTCCTCATCAGATTATGGGCATGATTACACTGAAGGAGGCTTTCTCAGGTAGAAAATCAGATGAGTCACACTTCAGGATTTTTGGAGCCTCTGTATACTGCCATGTCTCCAAAGATTCGAGGAAGACGCTTGAGACAACAACAAAATTGTGGGTTGCACAAAAGCTCCCCACAACTACCGCATGTACTTGCCATCCTCAAAATGAAAATTATGTGAAGGGATGTAAAATTTGAGGAGGAGAAAGTGATATGGTGATATATTGAGAGGGAGCTTCAGATCCCATGAGAAGAGGATCTTTTAGCTCCAAAGGAGGAGCCCTAGGAATTTGTGGAGCAGCCACAAGTAGAGGAGCAGAAGTGGAGACATCCACTCAAGCAGAACTATCAAGAGAATGTAGGAAAAGGACCAGGGAAGCTAATGGACTTCTATAAGGTGAGAGGGAGAATGCAGGAGTTCCTTCAAATCTGCACAGGCAACGAAGGTCACCTGATTGGTACACTAGCTACATAATGACTAGGCTTGTAGAGACCGAGCCATCCTCTTTCAAGGAAGCAATATAGAAACCTGTATGGGTTGATGCAATAGTGGAGGAATACAAATCCATTGTAAATAATAGTGTTTAGGAAGTGGTCCCAAGACCGAAAAATAAATTAGTTGTGGGTTCAAGATGGATCTTCAAGGTGAAGTAGGTAGCAGACAATAACATAGAGAAGTATAAGACTAGATTTGTGGCCAATGGATACTCTAAATTTCAGGGAATTGACTATGAGGAGAACTTTTCTCTTGTAGCAAGGTACTCATCCATTAGGCCAATTCTTGCACTAGTTGTGTAGATGGAGTGTAAGATCC
This sequence comes from Pinus tabuliformis, assembly GCA_031772625.1. Taxonomy (NCBI): domain Eukaryota; kingdom Viridiplantae; phylum Streptophyta; class Pinopsida; order Pinales; family Pinaceae; genus Pinus; species Pinus tabuliformis. The sequence goes on along the minus strand of CM062812.1, from coordinate 210,926,709 downwards.
ACTAAATGGATGTAAAAACAACATTCCTCAATAGATTTGTTGAGGAGGAGGTGTACATCAAGCAAGAAAAATGTTTTAAGACATTTTATCAGGAGTCTCATGTGTGAACACTTAAGCAAGCAATGTACAGTCTCAAACAAGCACCCCATGCTTGCTACACCAAGATTGATAGCTATTTCACCGCTTTGGGCTTCACCAAAAGTGAAGCAGATGAAAATCTCTATCATATCTTGGTAGAAGGTAAATTTCTTATTATTGTGTTATATGTTGAAGATTTGATTTTAATTGGTGATGAGAATCTTAATAGATCTTGCAAGGAGGACCTTGCAAGGGAATTTGAAATGAAGTACATGGGTCTCATGCACTACTTCCTTGGGTTGGAAGTATGGCAAGCTGATGGGGAGATGTTTGTCTCTCAAGGCAAGTATGCAAATGAGATACTACAAAGATTCTGCATGGATATTTGCAAACCCATGGAGACACCTCCAGTGACCAACTAGAGGAAGGAGGATGCCACTTCAAGTGAGGAAGTGGATGCTACCATTTATTGGTAGCTAGTGGGTTCACTGATGTATCTTGTGAACACATGACTAGATATGTGCTATGTAGTCAACCAACCGAGCCAAGCTATGTTTAGGCCAACCAAATTAGTTTGGAAGTCATCTAAGTATGTTTTATGGTACCTCAGAAGAACTACCCAGTTTGGACTATGGTACAAATGAACAAAGGGAGTGAAGTTGTGTGGATTCATAAATGTCGATTGGGTGGGGAGTCCATCAGACCCAAAGAGTACATCAAGTGGATTTTTCAATGTTGGGTCCATAGTTGGTTATTGGCACAACAGGAAGCAAAGATATGTGGCGCTCAGTCCAGCAGAATAAGAATACATGGTTGCAAGTCTAATATCATGTGAGATGATTTAGATAAGAAAGATACTTATTGGATTGTTTGGTCAGATTATGGATCCAACTGTGATCTACTTTGATAATCATAGTTTCATTAAGATCTTTGAGAATCCTATATTTCACGTTAAATCTAAGAATATAGATATCTGGTATCACTATTTACAAGACTGTGTGTGGAGGCGGATAATGTTGCTACAATACATTTCGACAGAGGAACAATATGTTGACCTTTTGACAAAGGCCTTGTCAAGAGGGAATTTTGAGTTCCATAGGTTCAGAATAGGGCTAGTTGATAATCCATTTCTTACTGAGAGGGAGTGTTGAAAAATGTAGCAAGAAATTATCAATTTGATTTAAATGCCTTGATTAAATTGAGAAAATTCGAATGTCCACATCAACATACAAATTTGATGTAGTTAACTTGTGTGACGTGACTTGTGTCATTCATTTTAATCAGTAAATTCGAGTTGGATAAGTTAGAGTTTAGTTAAGAATGTGTGATTGCTAATTTGTAGCAATTAAGGTCAGTTATCTCAAGTTGTTTTCAGTTAAAATAGTTTCAACTATTCGAGGAACTAGTGGAAGGTTAGTTGTGCAGTGGGACTTCAGTCAAACTCAATGATCATCCAATTAACTGATCAATCAACTCAAAATAGCTAGTGCCTGTAGAGAATTCGAGTTCTCCAGTAGTTGTGGAGATTCCAAGGTAGTGTAACATCAATTGTAAAGTAGTCTTGAGTGTACAAGTGTTGCATGTAGTCAGGCGATCAACCTTGGTAATTATGCAATCTGTTTTAGAGAAATCCATAAATAATAGGGGCCTAATATCTCAAGGAATTGAGTAAGGAAATAGGGGCTCAAGTAGAGGCATACATTGACTAAGTTTGGGTCAAAGCTTCTGAGTGAGCAGAGAGATAGGTTATTCACTTGCAGGTTGTGCTCAATTAAGAAACTAAATTGTAATACATCTCTATTCATCAGACTAATGCAAGCAGACATTGGGGTTTTTAGTAGATTGTTTTCCTGAGAAAAAGTATTATGTGCATGTGTGTTATTTCTCATTGCATGCTTGTGATTGATGTTCTAAATTATGAATTGAATTCTGCAGAGGAGTAGAGTGGGTTTATGTCTTATGATTTTGATTAAAATTTCATGAGAAGTTACAGATCTACACCATAATTTCTACACTTTATGGGGATACCCTCACAATGCAATCCTTCATCTTTATTCTTTTTGTAACATCTTTTAGTGGTTGCTATTCTCCTCCTTTTGCATGTATTCTCTTGTTTGTTTTCATGGCTATCCTTATAGATTGTAAGTAGGGATTCTTTTGATTGCTCTTAGGAAACAAACCCATTTCTCCTTGTTTAAGATTTTGAGAAGCAACTCCCTTGCCCTCTTCTTCCTTTGAGACAATCTCTAAGGATTTTCTATCCTCTTCTAAATTCGTTTACCCTTGAACTCCTTGGATAAAATTTTACTTCTCCTTTTTCTTTTAAGTAGTGTGTCCATCCACATTACCTACATTAACATAGAATCTGTCATCTTTTGAAATATGAGGCCTCCTATACTCTTTTTTTGTCTTCATCATTAATTCTTCTCATTGTGTATGGATCTTCTTCTGGTTTCCTTCATGAGATAATATTGCCTAATCTCCCATTATGGAAAGTATTATATCATGTCCTTCTCCAATACTCTGGAAAGGAACTCCTTCCCCTTCTATTCTCATGAAATTTGTAGTTTATTGTACACTTTCATCATTCCTGTCACCAACATTCATACACGATGGTTTAGATTTAGAAGCACAAGGCCCTATAGCCTCATTTGAGACATTTGCTTTTAGATATCCAAGATGGTCTGAAATTTTTACATAGTTCATGAGACTCTCATTTAGTATCCATACAAACATCTTCCTCATCATTCTCTCCAAGGAATGTTCATTGCTCTAGTTCAGAATAGTGAACTTTATCTTCCTCACCATACTCAGCAGATCTGAGCTCTTCATCTCTCAACTCAACACTCAACATTTGCCTCAAATTCCTCGTGAATTTCCTGACATCTAGCTATGTAAAATGTGATTGAATATTTTTATTTAGATCCCATCCGCATCTCTAATCTTCATTCTCCATCTCTTATAGCATCATGTCCATCAAAATATGTCTCTCATTTAACTAAACCATCTCTCTGTCAAAATAACCATCTCTCATCTTTTCTTCTCCCTATGACATCCACTTTGGCATCTTCCATTATCTTGTCACTTTCACTCAAACCCTTGTCATGACCATTAATGGTCATCTCTTTCTCCTTCTCCATGAACTTCTCCATGCTAACTATGAGCTGCAAACAACCTCCATAAGACACCTCACCAATTTCTCTCCTTAGGGCTTGACATTTTAGTATCACAAGTTGTCCTCCTTTAGAATTGATTGCTACACCTTGAGACCCAAACCATGAAGGTATCCTATCAAGACACACACTTGCAGTCATGACTTGGACTAACTCAAGGAAGAGATAGATGTGCCTCATCTTAGTAGTGAAACGCCAACTTCCTTTAGTCATTTATGCAACATAGTTGATGCATAGTAGACACATACTACCCGATGCTGCAATATGAAGACTCTAGTGCTTCTTTGGTTAGGGGGAAGGGTCTTGCTAAAATCATTTTCCTCTCTCCTTATTTGCAGATTATCCTCCTTTTTGTCATTTGTAACTTGACCTGGAATTGAGACAGTAATTTTATTGTGAATCAAAAACATATTCTCCAAGTTCAATCCTTCATAACCAATGTCATGGTCCCAACCATGAGTTTCCAAAATAGTTTTCACAAACCACTGATTGGAGGTATCAAGATATCGATATCTATGAGTGGGATAATCAACATCACAAGATGGTGGTAAATCCATATCTAGCATTGTACAAGTAGGGATGTTAGACCAACATAATCCTCTTCCATGTTTCTATCATGCTCCTCATCTCCCTCCTTGGAAGTTCCAACCATTTTTTTCATAACGGTGCCTTTTTTATTTCAACTATTTTTTCAAAAACAACTTTTCCCTGTACTCAAATTCATCATAGTATGATTTCCTCCACTCTTTACTCAACTTATATAGATGAAAATTTATTGAACAACTAAATGGAGGAACCTTTTCATACTCTAATTCATATTTTGTATCGAAAGCCTCATCCAAGTCCTCATCTGAAACATCCAAATCTCCTAACTTCTCTCGTAGATATTTTAGTTGAGGTCTTAACTGCAGAAGTGAAGACAAGAGGAAAGGTAAAGGTGGGACCTTAGGACAAGAACTAAATAATTTAGTTGGTGTGTTTTCTTTGAAACTTTAGGAGTGCATTTTATTCAACCGAAATTTTAGTAGCAAAGAAACACAGTATTAAATGAGTCTTCCAAATCTGTCAATTTTCCAGAACCCTATTCCCCCCCCCCCTTTCCTGCCCTATTGGTCATATGAGTAGAATGATTCTCCAATAGAGATGCAAGATTCAAAAGTCACATGTCTCCAGTCACTTCATGAATAACTTGTTGAATCATATTGTTGCACTGGGCTACAAACATATCATAACTCAAAGGAGCCCTATATGGCCCATCTAGTGGTGCAGATGTTGCATGGGTTAAGACTACAATGTCATTAAACCATATGTATAAGCCAAAGATTTCTATAATAGTGCATTATAATGACATATCTCCATAATCCATACTCTCCATATCCATCCTACAAAAGTAAAAAACAATATCTAGGGGTATCTTCTTGATAAAACACTTGATTGATTTTAGAACCTTCTCATTTTGGAATTGATCAACAAAAGAAGCTAGAAGCCTGGGTGCATCAATTACCCTAATTTTAATGTCTTGAACTATTCCTGAAATCTCTTGTTCCTTCTTTGTTCCTAATTCACAAATGCACTTATTATAGACTTCACCTCATCAAAAAATGAATTGATGGTTACACTCTGACCAACTCCAATATTCACAAGTACCAAGATGGTACAGGTGAAATTAAGGTCCTCCTGGTGAACACCTCTTGTTGTTCTACAATTACACTTGCTCCATTAAATTTGAAGGCTCTAGCTCTGCTGGAATTTTTTTTTTCCCTCAACTGCTCTACCATACCAAGCCAATAAAAGACCTGCGCAACCATAACATAATCTACGAGCAAGTCACAAAAATATCACTTTGAACATCTAAAGCTTCTCACAAGTTTCATTATTCTCATCATCTTTAGTAGGTTGATCCTCCATGAATTAGGGTGAGTGAGATGTTGAAGTACCATTTTCTCTGGACTAATGCACTGCATGAGGAGTGGGCCCTAGTAATGGTGTTGCATCTCCTAGGCCTATTGGGCAAGCTCGAAGATGTAATCTTGAACTGCTTGTAGATATGCTTTCAGAACATGTATTGGAAACTACTATTACAGTAAAGGAAAATCTCATGTCTTTCTCTTTTTCATCTTCCTCTATCTCATCACCTATTAAGTCAACCTCTATATCATTTGTCATAGGCCTCTTTTCTATTCTATTTTATCATAAATAGAATCACTAAGTTGAATTTGATCTTCTAACTTCTCCTCCTCCCCTAAGACTACATTTTCGTCAATATCCAAAGGAATGGCTTCATCGGCTAACAACTCCTCATAATTATTTAGTGGAAGTTCCAAGTTCTTGTTAACCTAGACACCCATTTCTTCAAATGATACTTGAGATTTATTAATCTTATCATGGAATATCGTATTTTCTTCAACATTTTTGCATTTTATTTTTTCAATAGTTTCTTCCTTGTTGGAATATTTAATTTATTGATTTGGTAAGTATCCATCAACTAGTGAAGCTAGTGCCTCCATACCCTGAATAGTTTCTCTAATATCATTATCAACATTGGTTGACATGGCAATCTTTGTCTCTTATCGCTCACCTTCATCTTGTACATTCTCTACTGATTTCACCTTCTCCCACTCTCTTTCTTTAGACTCCCCTTTGTCTAAATTTCCATTTGCACCATGTTCTTCACCTTCTAAATTCTCTTTACCTAATTTTGTGCTTACTGCAGTTGCTTCTTCAAAAACAAGCTCCTCCTTGACCACACTCTCTTATGTTTCCATTGGCCTAATTGTTGGAATTTTCACTCTATTTGTATATGTTTGTATTAATAAATAATCTCTCCTACAATATTTATAGACCCTTCAGTCAGTGCATTTGTGTCAGAGGTTCCACATTCACAAGCTTACTGAGTAATTGTAGTTAAATATTTGTTTCTAGTAAACTTACAAAATGAATTCATGAGCATTGGTAACCTTTATTATCTCCACCTCAGTTGCATTCTATTTAACATACATAGTGTTCTCCTGGATGCTCCCAACAAAAAGAGTTGGCTCCTACCCTAAAAGAGCTATGTGTTGTCTTAGAGGCTAGAAAATGAAGCTCCTTAAGTATTTTCCATATCTGAGTATATTCCTATTGCCGTTGCTACAACACCCTCTAAATTTTGATATATTCAAATTTTGGAGCCTACCTTTTATCGTGTGAAGTGTTTCTTTTGGTCATCAAGTGTTGTTTCATGTTTCTTCACACATGTTAAGTGTCCATGTTCCTTTCTAAGTGTCGTCACATCATCAAGAGTAACAATAGTTCACTTTATGGTCACAAAACGACACTTTTGGTCATAACTGCACATACTGTGTTCATTCTACTTCGAGAATGTTTGTAAACTAGTGTTTTAATGTATATTTATTAGTATTGGATCCTCTCTAAGTTTTGTTTATGAGTTTATATGTGTCATACTTTATTTTTCTCCTAACTTATTATATATTTCAAGGTTGTACCCTCCCAGACTTAGACAATTTTCTGATTTTTCAAGCCTACACTCTAGGTTATGAGAGTGTACTGCACATTCTCAAGGCTTAGTGGAACCCCCCTTATCAGTTGTGACTACACCCTATGCCTAGAAATCCTTCGTCTAGCACACAACACACTTTCATTCATCAAGACCCTCTCCCTATCGCTTGTTTCTGTGTCGTATGCCCAGTCAAGCTTCTAGTCTCCAGTTAAACACACTTCACACTCTTAGTGGGTAGTGAGGCCTTCTATTGTTCCTTGTTGTTGTGCCCTGCACCCTCATTCTAATCTTGTATCTTCCTTCCCAGTGCACCATCAATGAACAATCATGCTACTTTTCTCTTGTTCATGTACCCTACGCCTAGAACCTTCTCTCTCCCCCCTCTTTGGTGCACCTATGGATCCACAAGAAGAAATATCACATGAAGCATGATAAAATAAGATATTTTTGGGGTAATGTTTTCTTTCCATGAGTGATCTACATCTGCAAGTGTTTAATGAACCATGGAAAAAATTTGTGAGGAGATATGATGAGAATCATTACCCAAGGAAACATCTTGAAGACAAAGGCACCATGTTGTGAAAGTTGAAAGAAAATGGATCCTGATGATCAAAGTGACTCATGAAGACTCCAAGATTTTTCAAGACCATTTAGAGGGTAGATGGCTACAATAATCTAAGATTTGTTGCAAATATTGAATACATAGTAGCAGTGTTGTCACCGATTAGAGAACTTATGTACAAGTCACCATCAGTCCAAGTCATTAATGTTGTTGACTTGTCATATTATCGTCACGTGATGATGTTGAAATTATGATTTAATTTTGACAACTATTGTAAATTTCAATATGTGGAAGTCCAAGAGTCATATATGGACAAAAGAGCCACATGGAGAAGTCCAAAAGTCTCATAGAAGTTGAAAGGTCACTTAGAAGTTCAAAAGTCATAGAAGTCCAAAGGTCATATTAGAAGTCTAAGAGTCACAAGGAAGTTCAAAAGTCACGAGGATATGAAATATCATTCTTTTGGTTATAAAATATGCCTCATTACTCTAGGAGATGGATTTAAACCTTGGCTTCTCCATCCAAGCATTATAGAGGAAGATAGTTTTTTTTGGACAGAAAGAAGTGGCTTAACGCTCCACTATTGTAGCTAGTGGTGTTCATTATATTAATGTATCTTGGAACTTTCACCTCATATTCAAAGCTCTATTAAGCCAACACATTTTCAGCATATATCGTGAATGTTTTGAGACTATTCTTTGGATGTTGTGGTACATGCTAGTATTCACATGTGCTAAAGAAATTAAACTATTTTAGTGGCTTTGATGCTCATCTTATTGAGTATGTGTTGTATTTGTTTTCATGATCATTGCATCTATGTGAACTATTTGGCTTGATGACTAACAATTCTTTCTTATGATGTGTGTGTATGTGTGTGTCTTTATTAGATTAGTACTAATACTTCTCTTCTAAAGGCTCACTTTTGTTCCCTTCTAGTGAAAGAACCTTGATACAGTTTACATTTGAACATTTCACAAGGCATACTTGCTTTCACATTCAAAAGTACATGTGCATTTCTCTCTTGTGCTAATAGCCGCAACCAAGGAAAGTCTTTAAGTAAATGGCATTCAGGCCATACTTTTGGATGGCACTCCTATACCAAATGGTGTGAGGTATAACTGGCACTTCAAATTTGGGATATTCCTTGTATGTTTGCAGGTCCAACACCATAAATATTCTGGCACTAGAAGGAGGGCCACCTTTATATGGCTGACAATTCACCTCATCCAATCAATCAACCTTCCCTACAAGGTAGTAACATTTTGAGTTCTACTCCAATTCATGATCCTGAGACAGGAGAGTCCTCTCATCATAATTTCAAACAAGATTTTGAATTACTTATGATCAACTCCAGACAATCTGACCTATTACTCGTTAGTTCACAAGATCTCTTTGTTTACTTCCCGTTGCTTCTATTCTACCTCATAAGCTGATAAAGAAAGAAACAACCCACAGTGGTGTATTAGTTTCTTCAGTGGAAGATTTGGTTATTGCAACCCTTGAAGAGTTAGTTGATTCTTCTAAAAGAATAAATAAACAAGGGGAACTTCGACATATTGAGGAAGATTTAGATGGTGAAGGGGAATATTTTCAATTTTTTTATGAAGAACAATTAAGACAAGGAAAAAAAATAGATTATAATGAAGATTTAAATAGTGAAGGAGAAAACTCTTCATATTCAAAAGGAGAAGAAGAGGAAGAAGAAAACATGGTTGATGAAGAGTTGGATTAGATGGCCCAAGGGCTGCTTGCTCTTTCGGGCAATCTTCGTAAAATGCCTAAATACACGAAGAAGTTTCTTTTAAAGTTCAATCCTCATGAGAAGACAAAAGTTGAGGACCATATTGATAACTTCTAAATGTATTTGCAAATGTTTGAGGTATGCTTTGATGACATTGCTTGTAGAATTTTCTTGTACACTCTATAAGGTAGAGCATCGATTTGGTATCATAGTCTTCTATCCCCAGTTGGAGGGAGTTCAAGAAGTTGTTCTTGGATAATTTCTTTTATGACAAGACTCCCACTATGTTGCTAAAAGAACTTGGGAATCTCAAAATGGGGGATAAGAAAAAAGTAAAGGATTTCATAAAGGTTTACCTGTTTATTGAATAAGCTCCCCATAGAAATTCAGTCGCATGATTCAATAACCAAAGATTATTATACAACTACCTTTCCTACAATTTTTTTTGTGTTCGTTAAAAGTGATGCAAAGGAAACATTGGCTTTTAACTTTGCAGAAGAAATAGCTATTGAGAAAGAATTTTGTTCTATTGGAGCCATTAAAGATCATGAATATTTTAAAGACTCCAAAGGCACTAGTAAGAAAACTCAAGACTCTTCTACTAAAGCTAAAGAGAAGGATTCATTAACATGGAAAGCTTGTCCAAGTATTTAAAATAAATCACTAATGAGGTATCCGAATTAAGAGAAGGTCAAGTGAGGCATCTATCAACAATAAGCCTTTTCAGTCCCTTTTCTTGAAAAAAAAAACAACAATGACTTACCAGTGAAGTCCACTTAGAGCCCTAATTTGGTGTTTAATGTTAAAATTTTGGGTATGGATAACTATTGCACTTTCCATAAAGAGAAGGATTCGGAGAAGACATGTCCCCAGTGGAACCATAATATGAATGGTATGATGGCTAACTTTGTAGATAATTTATTAGCATATGAGCAACCTGAGGAAAGTGAAGAATCAAATGAAACTACCGTGACTTAGGAAATTTCAGGTGTTGGATATTTAGTTAATGCTTTTCATATCATATATAATGTTGAAAAACAAATTGTTGAAGAACCACTAGTGAGTGAAGCCCCTCCTTAACAAACAAAAGAATGATACAATATTAGAAGGAAAAGACTTGTTTCTGACCAAGAGCTTAAAAAACAATTGTTGAGAAGGATTTTTCCACCTTCTAATTAAGCTAAGAATTTGTAGAACAAGTCTACAAGTGCTCCTCCTTCTAAGAACACTTCCATAAATAACAAGAACAAGTCTGTCATTTCAGAGGCTTCTAATAAAGCTACGCCACTTGATACTTCAACACAACCTATGAAGCTCAAAAGTATTGATTATAACATTATTGAAGACATGAAAAGTGATCGTGCCAATATTTCAAATTTTTAGCTCGCTAATATATCGAAACATTGTCAACTGTTAATCCAAGCAATTTTGTCACAAGCTCCAACAAGTAATCAAGTTTCTGCTTCTCAAGTTTTTTCCAGGAAGTCTTGTGACATTCTCAAATATGTAGTCAATGTTGTTAATTTAAATTATAACTCTCTTTGCCCTTCATTCCTATTAGCATTTAAAATGTTTAATTATAAGGTTCGTAATTGTCTTGTGGATTTAGGTGCATCTGAAAATGTAATTCCTTTATCAATTTCTAAGAAAATTAATGCTAAATGGGAAAAGACCGATGCATAAATCATATAGTTGGACAAATAGTTAGTCAAGGAAATTGGTGAGCTAAATAATGTTATTATTTTTTTCATCCAATCAAAAAGTTCACTAATGCATTAAAAATGTTATTATGGGCATTCTTGAAGCTTATGGTTTTCTTCTAAGTAAAGATTGGTCCAGCAAATTACAATGGTATTTCTCAATGGACTGGACATATTTAGGGCTTCCTTACAAGGGAAGAAACAACCATATTTTAGTGGAAATTGATCCTTATATGAAGTAAATCATGACACCACTTGAGGGACATAATGAGCCAGTTAGCTTTGCAGACATTATTTTCAGAAACTATCTTCTCGAAGTTGGTTATGGGTGTTATCAAGCACAACAATCACCCATCCCATCTGATACATAGTTGGAGCTCCTTCCATGTCCAATTTGTGCAAATGAACTTTGTAATATAGATGTGAATACAAATAGTGAAGGAATAAGCCTAGAAGCAACTGATATGTGGAGCTTATACTTTGATGGTTCTAAGACCCAATATGGTTCCATAGTTGGTTGTGTTCTTAAAGACCCTTAAAATAGTAGGTACATTCTGACATGCCGCTTGGAGTTTGAGTGCAAAAGAAATACCATTGAATATGAAGCACTTGTTATGGGGTTAAAGAAAGCCATAGACCTCAAGGTAGGTAATTGGTGATTCTAAGATCGTTACACGATAAGTATGGTAAAACATTCACTTTGTTTCACCTACTTTGAAAAACTACCAACAAGAGGTATGATGACTCATTTCATATTTTAAAGCATTTAATAATGTTTATGTTCCTAGGATTCATAATGTAACCTCCAATTTATTAGCCAATGCATCTACTCACATCTCACCATTAAAAGATGGTTTTTCTATTGAAATTATCTATACGGCACCAGTGCACGACAACATAACTATTTTTTGTGTATTTAATGATGATCACCAACAGATACTGCACTTGATGGCCAACATGGACATGTTCAAGGATGCACATATCGAAGAATATGAGCACGATAAGGCTTTGTAGGAAGCAGTTAAAGCATTGAAAGGGAGCCATATTCCCAATGGTGTGGTATCTCTTGAGAATCTTTATGAATTGTAAAATTGATTCAAATGACCAATGAACACAAAGGACCAGAGCTCAATGTTGTCACATGAATAGGTCAATTTGGGAACCAAAGAGGATTTGAAGTATGTCAATCTTCGTACATGTTTTTATCCTCAAGAACGACAAGATTTTATTCATCTCTTCAAACAGTACCGAGACATATTTGCGTGGACATACGATGATATGAAGACTTATGATAGACACATCATTCAACATGTCATTCCTATCAAGGAAGGGGAAAACTCGTTCCAACAGAGAGTGTCCCTGCCACTATGACAATTTTCTTCGATACTCAACTATTCATCGAGAAAACTCAAACATTACATGGCACAAAGTAAAAGTCTTTTACACTGCAAGAAATTTCAAATAAGATATTGAAAACAAGCAGGTTTACATCAATGTCCATAAGTTGAGAATACACAAGGCTGAATGTAGGTATCCATCCCTTTAATGCACAGACATCATCAACTAGATTTTGTCAAATATGTGTGCAAATACCATGACTCTGAATAGTACCAGTGGATGAAGGCTTTCCACTTTTATGGTGCATAATTTTCACTCTATGTATCATTTTCCGTAATGAGAATCTTACATGGATTCCCACTTCTATGCGGTCACCATCTACTTGAACAAGAAAAATGTCATCAAAGGCTAGGTGAAAGAGCCATCCAAATTCTGCCAAACACTCAGCAACACTTACAAGGCCAAATCTCTTTGGAAGGTATTTCAATTCTTGATAGTTCTATGTTGTCAGATCTATGGCCAGAAGAGTACTAAGACCTTTCCCAAAGGCTGGGCATTCTTGCTACAACATGTTGTGAAAGAAGTAGAACCATTCAATTAGTTGGACTTGTTGGCTCAACAGTTGGGGACACATGTAAATAATGCCTAGAACTCTCCCAAGGGTAAGCAAGTTAGGTTCTAAATGTTTTCTTACTTGTTGGATGTAGTATGCACTCAGAACTCTTTTCCTGGCACGAATTATTCCTGGACACCCAAGGAACCTATAATGCACATTTATTGCAAGTTGATTTTGGATTGCAACCATAAAGGATTCATGGAGAAGTTGACAAATCACTTACTCATTCCATTGTACAAGATGATATTTGAGGAAGAGCCACCTTACATGTCATGTGGGGAGATGGAAGTAGTGTCAGAATTAGCAAATTCGTTTGCCTCACTGGATGGTACCTACCTCAAAGTGTTTGGTGGTAAGAAATCTCCACATCTTCTACTGAGGTATGTCACAGACAAGATGGTCATGCAAGAAGTTGCTTATCATATTTCCACATGGTTATTAGGAGCGTTGCAGAGGAAGAAGAAAAAACGCTAGCCTGTTGTTCCTTTACAAATTAGATTGTACGAGATCAAGAATCTGGAGGTTGATGACACCGAAGGAAAAGAGATAGATAAATTTTTATTCAGTCGAATGGATTACAATCCATATGATCCCAAGAATGTTTGCAAAGAACATTGTGCAAAGGTTCATTTCTAATGGTCGAGTGCGAATTTTTATAGGCCCAAGGAGGAAAGGATAATGAAATTTTACAATGCCTCTAATCCCTACTAACGAGTTAGCTTTGCAAGTACATCATAGGCTACTCTGGAGTAAGAGGTGACTCCAAAAGCATAACAATAAGTGAGGTGCAACCCAGTGTAGGAAAAGGGGAATAAAAAGGTTATGCACAATACAATAGAAGAATAAAGCCGTAAATGGAAAGCATATCCAATCATCTTGAAAGAGTCTATAACTGTAGGGAGAAAGAGAGAACATAGGAAGCAAGAGGAAGAATTGAAGTGGAAGGAAGAATAAGAATAGAAGGAACGAGAAGAAAGAAAAAGGAAAGAAGAAGAAGAAATATGGAAGAAAGAAGAAGAATAAGAAAGAAGAAGAAGAAGAAGCACTGAAGCAAGTCAAGGAAGAGGAAAAGAGGCGGCTGCTCGAAGAAGAGAACAAGCAAGTGTAGGATAAGGAAGTTTCTCAAGAAATTAAATATCTAATAGTAATCCATGGTATGGAGGTGGAACCATAGCAACATAACCAAGATGTTGATCTCATGCTGAGCACACAATAAATCACTATTCAGCCTCCCCCTCCTTTGATAGTTGAGAAATATGCCAACGAAGAAGAGGAATTTGTTCCTCTTGATGATGGTCTAGTCATGGATGTACAATCTAACTTATGATGATCTTCAGAAGAATATTGTAAAAGAGAGAACGAAACACTTTCCATATGATCTCACATCTCCTACATACATTAGAGAAAGGGTAATTGTGACGGATACCAGGAAGAAGGCAAAGGTCATTGTTGTAGCCAACTTGGCCTTTGCGGGTGCTACCAAGTCAAACATGGACTATCTCATGGCCGAGAATAGGCAAATGGAAAGGAACTTACAAGCAACAAGGCAACAAGTAGAACAACTTCGAGTAGAGGTCCAGAAAGAAGCTCCCACTTAGGTATATCTAGAATGACTTAAGGAATACATACTCGGTGAAGTATCGACATTGGGAGAGACAATGAAAAGCCTTTACGAGGGGCTTGTCACCATGTACAAAGTAGTTGCATGCTTGCACAACATGCAACATAAGTGTAAAGATAATGCAAAATATCTCAAGGTTGTTCATACAACCATTGCTACCGTGCATGAGTGGGAAATGCATCATAAAGGGGCACCTCCTGAGTTCGTGAGAAGACAAGGAAATAGGATGATTTAGAGAAAGTAGAGGTTCAAATTCTTATCCCGAGTAAAAAATAGCTCAACTCATTCATCGCCAAAATTCAGGCCTCATACACATGATTGTACAACAGTGTGGATCTCATGGTGAAGTCACAAAAGATCCCTTCAATTGTCTCACTCACCTAAGCCAAACGCAAAAACAAAGTCAAGAAGGAGTTGAAGAAAACTTGGACCAGCTCAAGTAGATCAGCACCAAGGAAGATCTAGAAGTGAATAGGAAGAATATGCAAAAGAACATTGGTGGCCTTGTTTAGATCAATACCATGTTGCTCTTGCTGAAGAAGGAAACTCAGATAGGTTCCAAGTCAGTGTACCTAAATGCAATAGAGGATAGAGTTCACTTCTAGCTTGCTCTGATAAGACAGTTTGGGAAAGTCATCGAACAATACAAATCTTGGTACCAATATGCGACTGAGGAACTACAAGTTGAAGTGGCAAAGTAGGAGTTTCGCCAAACTCAAGATTGGCTTGTTTTGTCTTATTAGGCTATCTAGTTGACTCTACCTAATTTTGTCCAATATGGGTATGAGTATATTGTAATATTTTGTTTTCTAATAAATTGTAAGTGAAATTCCAAGTGCCAATTGTGGAATGTGGAGTCATTTTGTAATGAAGTCCAAAGGTCATGGTTGAAGGAAGTCAAAAAGTCATGAGGGAATTCCAAGAGTCACAAAGGGGAGATGATTAATCATCTCATTTGTTATAAATATACCCTCATAGCTCACGTAAAAGGATTTTTGCTGGGATTTTGGCTTAGTATTAGAAGCTTGGGAGTTTTGTTGAGATCCTTGGCATCTCCTTAGCATAGAAGGAGTATATTTCTTTGGAGGAGCAAGTGTTGGCTTCATATTCCACTATTGGGATTAGTGTCTTGGCAATTGTATATGTATGTTTTGGACTTCAACTTATAATAAAATCCTAGAGCCAACATGTTATGAAACCAGCTGAAGAAAAGATAGAAAAGATAGATCAACGCCTTAGAATTCAGCCTCTTCGAGGGGGCAACCTCCTTTACATTACATAAATGAACAATTCTTGGATGATTCAAATGAAAAAACCTCCTTTCTATATATAGGAGTCTAAGGAGTCACAATATACTCCAACTGACCTAACAATAATAATATAAAGCCACAAAAATAACAATAGAGGGATTCTATGGGGCACATTAATAACAATATGGGGGCAATAGGGGCACAAAAATATTAATAAGGGGTATAACTACAATATTAATGGGGTAATCAATAGTATTATAAGGACCCAACATGCCCCTCGCCCTCAAAAAAGTGTTGTCCTCAAAACTTGAGTAGTTATGGATACTTCTGCATAAAATTCTCATCCTCCCATGTGGAATCTTCAGTGCATAAGTTCTTCCACTTGATAAGATACTCTGAAATTGATCGATTTCATAGCTGTCGAGTTCTTGTTTCTATGACTGCTTCCGGTTCCAATATAATTTTTCCTTCCTCGTCAAGTTCTGGCAGTATTGTTTGAACTGGGAGCTTGTCGCCTATAACCTTCTTTAAACATGAAACATGGAAAACTGGGTGCAATCGAGAAGCTGCAGGAAGCTCCAATTTGTATGCCATAGTACCAATCTTTTGCAACACCTTGTACGGAGCATAAAACTTTGGTGATAATTTATTATCCTTCTTAGCTTGCTTGAGGGACATTTGCTTATATGATTGTAGCTGTACGAATACCCAATCACCTACATCAAAACTTATTTCACTGCGATGTTGATCTGCCTGTTGTTTCATTTTATTTTATGCCAACACGAGGTTATCCTTTAAGAGTTGGAGGACTTGTTGTTGATGTTCGATGTGATGTTCCACTGCGTGAACCTTAGAATTTTCTCTTAAATATGATGTGATGGATGGTGGTTGATAACCATAAAGTGCCATAAATGGGGTCATTTTTGTTGTTGTATGGAAGGAAGTGTTATACCACCATTCAGCCAGAGGCAACCATTTGACCCATTGTGTCTGTTTATCAGATATAAAGCAACAAAGATATCCTTCCAAACATTCATTTACTATCTCAGCTTTCCCATCAAATTGAAGATGATAAGATGAGTTACGAGCTAACTGAGTCCCAAGACAAGAAAATAATTTTGTCCAAAAATTTCCAGTGAAAATGGGATCTTTGTCACTTACAATAATCTTTGGGTTTCCATGTAGCTTTTGAATTGTTTCCATAAATGCAGTAGAAACTCTACTGGCTTTAAATGGATGTGATAATGCACAAAAGTGTGCATACTTGGTAAGTCTATCAACTACCACCATGATGACACTCTTTCCCTCAGACTTGGGTAAACCCGTGATAAAATCCAATGAAACCTCCTCCCAACGTTGGCTTGGAATGGATAAAGGTTGTAATAGACCTGGTGTCTTAATTGTTTCCACTTTATTTTGTTGGCAAACCAAACATTCCGCCACAAACTTTTGAATATCTAATTTAAGGCCATCCCAAAAAAATTCCTTCTTAACCCTATGGTAAGTTTTTAGCAATCCTGAGTGCCCTCCTAAGGGAGAAGTGTGCAATTCCATAAGAATGTTTTGTTTTAGCTGGGAATTCTTATAGAGGTATAAGCGATCTTTGTACCATAACGAATCATTTTGCCAGCTAAATGTATCAGACGTATTGGAATCTTGTTGTAGCTTTCGAATAAGTGCCCACATTTCTTCGTCATTCTTCCATTCCTCCCTTGCTTCGTTTATCCAATCTGGTTGGATAATAGAAATGGCACACAACAATGCTTCCACATCCTCATCCTTTCTTGAGAGTGCATCTACCACTACATTTTTCTTCCCCTTTTTGTAGATGATTTCAAAGTCATAACCCAACATCTTTGTGACCCACTTTTGTTGCTCTTCAGAGGATAATCTTTGTTCTAAAAAGTATTTAAGGCTATCATGATCCGTTTCTACCTTGAAGTGTCTTCCCATTAGGTAGGGTTGCCATTTATTAAGTGCATGGAGTATTGCCAACATTTCCTTCTCATAAATAGCTTTGCTTAAAAACTTTCCCTTGATTGGACGACTTTCAAAAGCAATGGGTCTTTCATCTTGCATTAGAACAGCACCAATTCCATTTCTTGAAGCATCACATTCCACAATAAAGGTTTTTGTGAAGTCCAGAGTAGCTAAGACCGGTGCTTGGCACATTGCCTCTTTAAGATGTTCAAAGGCCTTTGTTGCTTCCAGAGTCCAGGAAAATGCATCTTTCTTCAATAATGTTGTTAGAGGTGCTGCTATTCTCCCATAATTCTTAACAAACTTGTGATAATACCCTGTCAACCCAAGAAATCCTCGCAGATGCTTTATGGATGTGGGGATTTTCCATTCCTTAATGGCTTTAATTTTGCTAGGGTCTACCTTAACTCCTTCATGAGATACAATATGACCCAAATATTCCACCTCCTGGACTCCAAAGAAACATTTGGATCTTTTTGCATACAATTGTTTCTCCTCCAATAGTTGTAGCACCCTATCAACATGTTCAACATGATCCTTCCAAGACTTGCTGTAGATTAGTATATCATCAAAAAATACTAACACAAATTTTCTAAGGAATGGTTTGAAAATTGAATTCATCAAACCTTGAAATGTTGAAGGTGCATTGGTAAGGCCAAAAGGCATGACCAAAAATTCATAATGACCCTCATGAGTTCTAAATGTTGTTTTCGAAATGTCTTCAACCTTCATTCTGATTTTATGATATCCTGAATGAAGATCCAACTTGGTGAAGTAAATTGATCCATGTAATTCATCCAGTAATTCATCAATGACAGGAATGGGGAACTTATCTTTAATAGTGAGCTTGTTGAGCTCCCTATAATCCGGACACATGTGCCATGATCCATCCTTCTTTTGCACCAATACTACTGGAGCAGAGAAAGAACTTTGACTCGGTTGAATTATACTAGCCTTTAGCATTTCTACAACCATACGTTCAATTTCAGTCTTTTGGACATAGGGATATTTGTACGGCCTGATGTTTGGAGGAACACTTCCTGGAATCAGATGAATAGCATGATCATGATCACGCATAGGTGGGAGACCTTTGGGAGTCTCAAATACCTTGGAATGATTGTCCAGGACTTTTTGGAGATCTGGAGAAATAGATGATTTCGATGTGGAAACATCTAGCGAACATAATTGTGCAATTACACCTCTTTGCTCCTTTTTTAGAAGCTTTGTCATACCATTAGAGCTGATTATCTTTCTTGGT
This sequence comes from Pinus tabuliformis, assembly GCA_031772625.1. Classification (NCBI taxonomy): domain Eukaryota; kingdom Viridiplantae; phylum Streptophyta; class Pinopsida; order Pinales; family Pinaceae; genus Pinus; species Pinus tabuliformis. The sequence goes on along the minus strand of CM062812.1, from coordinate 210,907,893 downwards.
TTCCCTACAATACCCCTTAATTCAACTTCCTTCCTTCTGTAGAAAATTTGAGGAAAAGTTCTTGAAAATTAAAAGCTATTGTACCCAAGGATTGTAGCCATTGGACTCCTAGTACAACATGAGCACCTCCCAATGGAATGGAAAGCATTGGGCTAGTCAATACATATTCTCCCATGGATAGCTTGATATTATGGCACTTTCCAAAGCAATTTATTGTTCCTCCATTTGCAATCATCACTTGACACTCTGGTGTTGGGTATAGGAAGCAATTCAATTCTTTTGCTACCCTACAATGAATAAAGTTGTGGGTGCTTCCTGAATCAATCAACACTATTACCTTTGTCTTCTTGATTTGTCCTTCTATCTTGATGGTTTGAGGAGTGGTAATTCCCGCCAATGCATTACAAGATATGGTCGGATTTATTTGTTCTTCATCTAGGCTTTGTTCCTCGAGTATATCCTCTTCCTTTGACCTTTCTTGCTCCTTTTCTTCTTCCTCTTCACAATCTATGTAGAATAATTTCTTCTCAGCACACTTATGACATTTAGTGTATTTTCTATCACAACTGTGACAAAGACCTTTTGCTCTTTTTTCTTCCAATTGTTGTGGTGTCAACCTTATAGGTTGTGGAAGACTAGGGGCAACAACAGTTCCGTCTTTATAGTTGTGAGTGGTATGCTTCTTGGTTGCCATAATTTTGCTTTCCATTTTTCTTGCTAACCTGAATGCCTTCTCTAATGAATCAGGTTCCCAAAGGCGAACATCATGTTGGATATTATCCTTTAAAGACCCTATGAACACATCAATCATATGCTCCTCTGGAATATCTTTTACCCTTATGTTCAATTTTTGGAACTCCTCAATGTGCTCCATTATTGAACCCTTTTGTTTGAGACTTATCAATTTGCTAAAAAAAGTGTTTCTTTTTGTATCCTCATAATGTGTTATCAATTCTTCCATAAAAATTGTCCTCAACACTTGAGTAGTTCTGGTTGCTTCATTCATTTCTGTTACGAATTTTTTGAAGGTGATATTGATTGGAATTTCATGAAAGAGAAGTTCAAATTTATTATTCATATTTCGATGAATCTAGCAGAATATGAATCCTTTGAAAGTCTCCCAACATACACTAGTTATGGAGCCCCTAAATTTGCGACGAATGCACTTGATTTTCCAAGTGACTTCTCATCTTCTCCTCCTCAGAAAACTCTATTTACATAGGTTGGGGTTGGAGAACTTGAGAATTCATTTGTTGATCTACCACCATCTTCTCCCACCCCACATATTCAGAATTTAAGAGCATGTTCTAACTATGAATTTAATTTTACCAGTGATGTTCTTTCTCTTCAACCTCTGTCCGTTGGCTCCTTTGGTCCCCTTGATTGTGATTTGTTATGTCCACCCATTTCAATCATTTCTTCTAATGTTCATGGGGATCAAGTCTAGGACGGAGTTAGTATTGACTATCAAACTTGTGTTATCAATTATGAAGACTATGTGTGGTTCTCAGTTTCTAAACAAGAATCTAGAATGAAATTTGATGTTTCTCTTTTCTCACCTCTACCTCATTATCCTAACATCTTACACAATCATGTCATACCTATTGTATCTTTTGAAGAAATAGTTTATGATGATGTTAATTCTGATCACACTCGCAACTCATGGAATTTCAGTGTTACATTTGAACATGGAGAGGAAAAATCTTCTCTTCCTAATATCTCCAATCCATCATTTGATCATTTTGAAGAAACAAAGAGACAAATTTCTTGTTTTCAATATCCTCCTCTCTGTGATTCATCAGATCATGAGGATGCCTTGCTTCTTGATGATGGAATTTTTTATCATAGATGTAATGATTTATTCATTAAATCATCTAGTCATGACTCTATGTTTTATATTGTCAATTTTTCTAAGCCACCGATTTTTGATGATATAGCTTCCAATGTATTGGAACTACCGCAAGCTATCGAGGCACTTTAGACTACGTTGATGGTTATGAAAGGTTATCAGAGTCTTGATGCTAGTTCTAGTCATGGTCAGGATAGTACTTTATCTCTCAAGAATCCTCATCAGTTGATCGTACAATTTGAAAATGAATCTATTTCACAAGTTTCACATCCTCCGTTTGTTTTGCATGATCCAGTCGCTCAATCATTGGAGGAGTCATACCTTGTAAGATCGTTTGCAAAATGCAAGTTTTCAAATTTCATTATGTTAGCCAAGATCAAAATTTTGGAGGAATGTTTTAGCACAACACCCTGTTGCAATATGCACAAAAACCATAATGCATTAGCACAATGTTTCACATGTGATTTCTTGTTGTATTTTTCTGCTTGTATTTTCAGACCTCGGATGTTGAAGAATTTAATGTTTTATCTTTTTGGTTGTATGATATTCCTAAAAATCTATCCTGCTATTAATTCCCTCGCCTATATAGGTCAGTTGATGCTTCAATGGTTACACTGGAAGTTTCATTTTACGTAAGCTTGGCCTATTCTTGGTTAGTTTAGGAGTAGGGGTAGTTTTGTTTGTTTCTTTCTTTCGATTTTGTTTTGATTGTTTTTCCAACCTATCCTTTTCTTTCCTTTTAATTGTAAATAAATTTTGCATCAAACTGTGTTTTGGTTTCTGAAGCAAGCATGGTGAAGTTCAAGAGGAAATTGTGCTACTGTCAATACTTGGTTATCTGTTTATTCCCTCTCTTTGCATGGGCCTTGCACCTTTTAGTCGATGATACCCTGATGGAAAATATTTTTTTTCTTGGAGAAAACCTTAGTGGAATTATGATGCTTGAATCTATAACTAGTACCACCTACTCTAATTGACTTTTTAATGACTGGTTGGTTTTCCTTGTCAACTAAGTCGAGTGGGGTAAGAAGGGGAGGAAAATTCAACAATTGAATTTTATTTCAGAGGTGTATGAATAAACCTCTCTAAAGGAAAAACCTCCTCTTCTCTCAATAAGTGAGGATCTCTCTTCAGCCCCATGAAATCAATAAGTGTCAATGCATAGTTATATGAATAAAATGAAAAAATATAAATAAAGGGAAAAAGAAGAGAAAGCCTTCCTACGTAGGGATGTGAAGCAAGAAACTTTGTTGGGGTATTGTCCAGGCTCAATGGAAATGGAACAATGTTTGTGTCCTTGAAGTTACTCTGCCAGGGTATTTCTAGGCCTGCTGGCAGTGAAGCAACATCAGGGATGAAAACCCAGACTTTGGAAATCCTTCTTCATTTGTGTATATATATACTCCCCTCCCCAATTGAAACAACTGAGTGTGACTTGTTTTTGTTAATGTGTCGCCGATGAATAGAAAGGTAGGGACTGTATCTTTAACTTGAGCTAAGTAAATAAGCTATGGTGATCAATGAAATGAAAAATACTTCCTTAAGTGTTAGACCTGGTTTACATGATTTAAGACCCATACAGAGAGCTGGAGTTCTACAAGTGTTTCACCAATTGTTGTAGCTGCTACAACCACCCTCAAAAATTTTACCCATTCTTAGATTATGGATCCTCCTTTCTACCCACAAGAGCTCATCATTCATTGTCGTCAAGTAATAATGCTATGTTAAATACTTATCACTCCATGCGGTGCTTGTGATGTCTTATTTTGATCATGATATGAACATTTTCAAACACAAGCCATCTCCTGGCTTGACCTTGCAACATTGCTGGTTTTCCCTTCAGAAACTGTGCAATCTTAGAAGGCAAGCCAACCTTGAGGATTTTAATTATGCAATCTTGAGAGGTAGGCCAATCTTGAGGTCAAAAATTGTGCAATCCTTCTTGGCAGTGTGAATGGTCAGTTTCTCGAAAAAGAAAAAAAGAAAAAAGGAAAAAAGTAATCCTTAGAAAACAGGGAGTGGAAAATTAGTTTTTCGAAGAGTGGCACAAGTTGATATTTTAACTTTCCACCAAGTGTCATTTTTCCCTTGATTTTAGGCATGTGCATTATAAACCCTAGCCTAGCCTAGCCTATATATATATATATATATATATATATATATATATATATATATAAATATATATATATATATATAATAGATGCCCCTAGATCTCATTTGAACATTCGATCTTGGAGCTCTAGCCTTCCCAAGGAGATCAAGGAGCCTTCGATGAAGTTTGTGGTTTTTTCTGAGAATTTTTCTTTTTGTCGCTTTTTCTGTCACTTTTTGTCATTTCACTTATGTGAATTATTTTTCTTGTTTCTTCTCATAGTAGATGGATTTTTAACTCATATTATCTTGTACAAATGTTGGTTCAATCTATCATTCATTTTTACAAGTGTCACATCAACATCTTGTTTTTTCCCATTAATGGTTGTTATTATGATGCCTCGTTGTGCATGCTTGTTTTTCCTTTTGCATGTCAATTTTATGCACTCTATTCTCACTAATATACCTTGCCCTTAGTCATATCTACAATCTTTCTTTCACTATCACTCATATCTATCATTTTCCCATCTCTTTCCAGGGTAGATCTACCCTTACTTGGTCAACAATATCCTTCTTCCACTGTGCATTTCACAACTCTAAGTCTGAAGCATTGTGGTTGGCCTATGGTATTGCACAATGCACAATCCTTAGCATTCACAACTTCGCATTCCCAGTTCCAAAGCTCAAGCCTCACCCTTGACCACTGATTTTGTAATCTCTCCCTCAATATGCCTAGGCCGAGATTGCACATTGTGTAGTCTCAAGTCTCAAGCCTCTCCCTTTCTTACTGAGACTACATAATGTGCAGTTGCTAAGCTTAGCCTCTTCCCTTCAGTTTAGGGATTACATAGTTCTACCTTTAAAAATTATGGTTGTTGTCTTTATCTTGTTTTGAGGGTTGTTTTTCTTGAGCTGACTTATGTTTTCCATGAGTTCATTGGTATCCAATAGGTACTACAGTTTTCAAGCACTTCTATTTGTCATTTACTATTGCTACGGTTCCCAAGAGATTTATCTCAAAGGACACCACTGAAAGTAGCACCGATGATATCGTTGAGAATCTCCCTGTCACTATGCCAATTTTCTCTGACACTTAGCTATTCATTGAGAAAGACTTGAATATTAGATGACACAAAGTGAAAGATGTTTACAAAGCAAGCAATTTCAAAGAAGATCTTGAAGACATGAAGGTTTACATCAATGTCCAAAAGTCAATGCTACACAAGGTTGTGTGCAGGTATTCAACCCTTTTATGCGTAGACATCATCAACTAGATTCGTCACATATGGATGCGAGGACCATGATTCTCAATAGGACCAATGGACAAAGGCTTGCCTCTTTTATGGCGCATGATTTTCACTCTATGTATCATTTATCGCAACCATAATATTACATGGATTCCAACTTCTATGTGACCACCAACTACTTGAGCATGAAGGATGTTATCAAAGGCCAGGAGAAAGAACCATCTAAATTCCACCAGACACCCAACAACACTTACAAGACTAAATATGTTAGAAAGGCATTTCAGTACTTTATAGTTCTATGTTGTCGGCTCTATGGAAAAAAGAGTACTATGACATTTCCTGAAGGATGGGAATTCTTGCTACATTAGGTTGTGAAAGAAGGAAAACCATTTAACTAGTCGGACTTGTTGGATCAAAAGTTGAAGACCCATGTAAATAATGCCAAGAACCCTCCCAAGGGTAAGCAATCCAGGTTCTACATGTTTGCTTACTTGTTGGATGGATTTTTTGCTCAAAACTCTTTTCCTTGCACGGGTTGGACTTGGAAACCCAAGGAACCTGCTGTGCACATTTATTGCAAGTTTATTTCAGATTGAAACCACAAAGAATTCATGGAGAAGCTGATGGATCACTTCCTCATTCCATTGTACAAGATGATCTTTCAGGAAGAGTCACCTTGCATGTCACGTGGTACCTACCTCAGAGTATTTTGGGGTTAGAAGTCTCCACATCTTCTACCGAGGTATGCCACTGAAAAGCTATTCATGCAAGAAGTTTCTTATTATCTTTCCATAGGGTTATTAATAATTTTGTAGAGGAAGAAGAAAACACCTTGGCCTGCTCTTCCTTTGCAAATCAGATTGTACGAGATCAAGAATCTAAAGGTTGCTGACACCAAAAACAAAGAGATAAAGAGATTTTCACTCGGTCAAATGGATTACAATCTGTATGACCCTAGGAATGTTTGCAAAGAACACTATGCAAAGATTCATTTCCAATGGCCAAGTGGGACCTTTTATAGGCCCGAGGAGGAAAGGATAAAGAATTGCTACAATGCCTCTAAGCCTCGCCAACCAATCAGCTTCACAAGTACATCACAGGTTGCTGTGGAGTGAGAGGCAACTCTGGAAGAAGAAGAATCAGTGAGGCACAACCCAGTGTGTGAAAATGGGAAGTAGAAGGTTATGCACAATCCATCAGAAGAAAAAATCTGCAAATAAGAAAGAAAAATCCAACCATCATGAAAGCGACCATATAAGCAAGGAGAAAGAGAGAACATAGGAATCAAGAGGAAGAATTGAAGTGGAAGGAAGAATAAGAAAAAAAATAATGAGAAGAAAGAGAAAGGAAACAAGAAGAAGAAAGAAAGAAGAAAGAATAATAAGAATCATCACTGAAGCAAGCTGATAAGAGGAACAAAGTCGACTGATGGAAAAAGAGAGCAAGAAATTGTAGGATAAGGAACTTTCTGAAGAAATTGAAGATCTAATAGTAATCTAGGATAT